>JAVIAB010000092.1:149345157-149805157 GCA_032433765.1 Megaustenia siamemsis
TCTCTGCTTCTATCTGTCTTCTCAAAGAATTCATTGGTCTTCCTCTTTGTCTTTTCCCCTGGGGATTCAAAAAAAGAGCCTGTTGTGTAATACTCTCAGTTGGCTTCCGTAATGTGTGTTCTATCCAGCGCCATTGTCTTCGCTGTATCTCTTTATCCACTGGTATTTGACTGGTACATTTCCATAATTCTATGTTAGTGATTTTGTCGTAAGCATCCATTAATGAAAGTCTGTATCTTCGTGATTGTCAATTTTGTTGTTCTCCATGTTTCACAGCCATATAATAGGACCGACTTAACATTTGAGTTGAAAATTTTTACTTTTGTATTTAACCTAATTTCTTTGGATTTCCATATGTATATATTCCCAGTGCAATGAAAGCTCCTCTTGCTTTTGATATCCTTATTTTGGTATCATTTTCTGTTCCTCCCTCTTTATCTATATTACTGCTCAGATATATGTAAGATTGTACGTCTAGTAGAGGTATTTCTCCTAGTTTTATTTGGTTATTGCCAACTGCATTAATTCTCATAATGTTGGTCTTATCTCTATTAATCTTTAGTCCTAGCTGTTGTGATCTCTTATCTAATATACTCATTTTATCCTGCATCTGTTGAAGGCTGTGTGATAGGAGAGCTATGTCATCAGCAAAGTCTAAATCATTAAGTTGTTTGGTCAGTGACCACTGAATCCCATTTCTGTTGTTTTGAGTTATTTTCATAATCCAATCTATGGCCAGTAGAAAGAGAAATGGAGAGAGAAGGCAACCCTGCCTTACTCCTGTTCTTATTTCAAATGCTTATGTAAGCTGTCCTTCATGCACCACACTACATTTTGTTCCTTCATGCATTGTTTTTATCAGGTTAATAAACTTTATGGGGATTCCGTAATGACTCAGCAACTTCCAAAGCATTCTTCTGTCTAAACTATCAAATGCCTTTTCGTAATCCAATATAAAGTGGGGATTTTAGTTCTAAACTTTGTTCACCTATTATGCTTAGAGTAGTTATTTGATCAGCACATGATCTGTTCTTCCTAAAACCTGCTTGTTCATTTCTCGAATGTTTCTCTATAGCCTCTTTTAGTCTCTCCAAAATGATTCTGCTTAATATTTTTCCTGGCACTGATAGTAGCATAATTCCCCTACAATTTGTGCACTCCTGTAAACTTCCTTTCTTTGGTAGTTTGATCATATAACCTCCTTTCCGGTCTTTAGGTATTTCTTCCCTCTCCCAAATTTTATCTAATAGATTATGTAACATCTTGGTAGAGGATCTGCTTTGATGGCTTCCGAAGGAATTTCATCTGGTCCTATGGCTTTACCATTTTTTTAACAGATTGATGGCTTTTATTATTTCTTCATTGCTTGGTTTTCCACAATTAACGTGTAACTCTTCTTCTGCTGGTAGTATATCTGGAGGATTATTTGAGCCGGGTCTGTTCAGAAGTTCTTCAAAGTGTTCTTTCCATCTCTCCATTTGTTCCTTTATATTACTAAGCAGATTTCCTTTCTTATCTTTAATAAAGGCATTGATCTGTTTGTATTTTCCACTTAATTTCTTTGTGCTGTTGTACAGTTCTTTCATATTCCCTTTAATTGCTGCTCTTCTGTCTCTTTAGCTACTTCATCTATATATTTCCTCTTATCCCTTTTAATGCATCTTCTCACTTCTTTGTTCACCTCTGTGTAAGCTTCATGTGTCTTGGCTTTATTACTTCATGTTTTGATTTTATTTATGTCTGCTTTCTTGTTCTTTCTTTCTTTAATTTTATCCAGGTTCTCTGCTGTCATCCATGCCTTATTCTGGCGTTCTCTTTTCCCCAGTGTTTCTTCGCATGTCTCTTTCCGTATATCTTTTATCTGTCTCCAATGATCTTCTATATTTATTGTATTTTCGTGTATATATATATATATATATTTTTTTTTTTTTTTAAATAGTCAAAATTACTTGGGAAAAGATGAAAAGTAAAGTGCCACAGATATACCGAATGGCAGACCCAAGAGACATAATATAGGCTGTTAAAAATAAGGGAAGTAAAGTTTAGAATTAGTTTAGCCAGGCACAATCAGGACTGCCAGTCATCAGCCACTCATGGTGCCAGGATCGATGAACCAGAACTATGTCTAAACCTTACTCTACCTATTCTCGATACCTCTAGCAACAACAGAGAAACCAGTCTGATCAAGTGAGCAGGCATGAGCAGGAAGGCAACCATGGTTCTCGGAAATGCCATGCTGACGTCAGATGTGTTGTTTTTCCATCTACATTGACAGTGCAAGCGGAAATGCCAAGCCCAACAATGAAAATAACATCAGTGACCTGCCCTTTGCAAATATTCGGATCGTGATAGCAGATACGGCCATGGCTTCGCAACAGTATCTCATTTCATAGAATCAGGAATGTAGAACAAACAACACGAAATTCAACAGTGACAAAAGAAGTCATGGAAACAGGATGAGATAAACAGACATTAATAAACAGCTGTAGAGTGATGGGGTGTGAGAGAGGGCGGGTCAACACTAGTGGCAGATTACTAACTGTTTGTTGTTAGGATAAGGTAACAGAGGCAGAGGCAGACCAAAACTAACATGGACGAGTAACATCAACAGATGGACAAGTCAGCCAATGACAATCTGCACCATCACAGCAAGAGACAGAGTGGAATGGCGCTCCATGGTAGCCAACCTTCGATACGAAGACGGCACTCGATGATGATGTTGTTAGGATCGCCTTCCCTGCACACCGAACGAAACCTCGGGTGCTCCGATATCCCCCACGAGAATCTCGAGAACACCCGAGGAAAATCTTAGCCCATATAGGACGGTCAGGGATACACGGTGTGGGTAGGGTGTGATACACGGTGTGGGTAGGGTGTGATACACGGTGTGGGTAGGGTGTGATACACGGTGTGGGTAGGGTGTGATACACGGTGTGGGTAGGGTGTGATACACGGTGTGGGTAGGGTGTGATACACGGTGTGGGTAGGGTTTTTTGCTGACTTTTTTTTTGCCGGAGCGGCGGCAATATTTATGGTTCACTCTTTTCGATTTTAATAGCCAATGGATCTTTAAGGGTAGCGAGTGCACACGTGACAGCGTGTTTATCTATGTTATCCGATAGGGCTAGACATCAGATCTCACTAACCAAGAGATCAGGGAAAGGTAAAGGTAAGGTAAAGTACGAGACTTGAACCGGCGTCTTAGCACGTGAGTTTCCACCCGTATGTGCTCGACTGCCTATCCAGAAGTGTTCGGAGATTTCTGGATAGTGTCGCTTCAAGCATCGAAACTCACGATGCGAGGCGGCATTCCTCACCTTCCCTGGGTAATACCCTGGTACCCATTTCTGCCAACGGCTGGGTCGACTGTGTTGGTATTTTTTTGTTGTCCAACCACGAGTACAATTCACACTGTTCCCGGCGGGAATCGAACACAGGTTGTCCGAACGTCGGTATTCCAGTCGGGTGGTTTTCCCAACTAGGGTACCGAGGCCCCCAAAGGGTAAGGTATTGTCATAAAGAAACAAAGAAAAAATAAAAAATAAATCATAAACAATTTTCCTATTTTTGAAAAATCACCACCTCTTCTGCTGGGCTTTGAACCCAGTTCCTTTCTGTCATAAGACCAACGTCGTGCCTCTAGACTACCCACCATCACCCCCACACCCGGTAGCAGATTTTCAAATATTTAATAAAAGCATTCTCTGAAGGTGTTAAGATGAACGAAGGAAGTACATTTCGCTGGAGTAATGTAAACGAACATGCCAGAAAAGCAGGTCTCATTTCTAAACAACAAAACAGTTCACATCAGCACGAATATACACTTTACACGAAGCACTTTACTCCCACCCAAAACTGACAGTGTTAAAAGCTCAATAAAAATTCAGAAGTGAAAGTTAATCATCACAGAATTAATATGTTTGCGTAAAGCGGCTGAAGAGATTAGATGAGAGAGAGAGAGAGAGAGAGAGAGAGAGAGAGAGAGAGAAAGAGAGAGAGAGAGAGATGGTGGGGGTGAGGAAAAACGACAGATGGGATAATAAGAGGAAGTGGCGACATAGATATAATCTAGAAGTAAGTAGAGAGTCAAGAAATAAAATGTTTCATCCACCTTGAGACTCCTTGTTACATGAGACATTCATAAATAAAGAAGAGGGGAAAGAAATCGCGACAAACCCCAGAATACGATGAAATGATAACATAAATAATACGGTACACTCCACTCTGTATAATCTACACTCTGTATTCTAAACTCTACGCTCCTCTCTATATAATCTACACTCTCTATTCTAAATTCTACGATCCTCTCTATATAATCTACATTCTGTATTCTAAACATTACACTACTCTCTATATAATCTACACTCTGTATTCTAAACTCTACGCTCTTTATATAATCTACACTCTGTATTCTAAACTTTACACTTCTCTCTATATAATCTACACACTGTATTCTAAACTTTACACTTCTCTCTATATAATCTACACTCTGTATTCTAAACTTTACACTTCTCTCTATATAATCTACACTCTGTATTCTAAACTTTACACTTCTCTCTATATAATCTACACACTGTATTCTAAACTTTACACTTCTCTCTATATAATCTACACACTATATTCTCAACTTTACAATTCTCTCTATATAATCTACACTCAGTATTCTAAACTTTACATTCTACACTCCACAATTTACACTCCACACTTTACATTCTACACTCCACAATTTACACTCCACACTTTACACTCTACACTCCACACTTTACACTCTGCACTTTACACTCTACACTCTACACTTTACACTCCACACTTTGCACTCTACACTCCACAATTTACACTCTACACTTTACGTTCTACACTTTACACTCTACACTTTACACTCTACACTCCCCACTTTACACTCTACGCTCCACACTGTACACTCCACACTTTACACTCTACGCTCCACACTTTACACTCTACACTCCCCACTTTACACTCTACGCTCTACACTATACACTCTACACTCCACATTTAAAAACATCAAACGATAAATTACAAAATTTCATGGCTGCCAGAATTACGAGGGCCAAAACTGCATTTCCCTCAACATCCGAAAGAGTGGACACAAGAAGAAATACAGAAAAGAAAAACCATTCTGGTTGTTTTTAATAATGTGTACATTTTATCATTTAATTTTTAGAATAGTTTCTTCATTTTTAATTTAAAACATTCAGCAAATAACTGTGTAATAATAATTAAGGACAATGATTTTTTAAAGAGATCAATAAAGGCCAGATGATAATGTTCAATGAATAAAGAAGGGCTAGAGGTAACAGACATGCAAATAAAATAAGAGAAAATAAAAAGCAGAGAACGAGGTCACAATCCTGTATTTAAAAATCGATGAAAGGAGAATAGAATTTCCCTCCCGCATACTTCTCCTATTTGATTTTGCAGATTGTTACGTGACTTCAAGGCAAGTGGAGACACAATCAACAACTCCCCTCTCTGTTTCCAAATTGGACTCGCCCATTACACATTTGGGAAGGGGGAAGAGAACGTCACTTTAATTAACTCTGCGGAGTTCTCATTAAAACAGCGCCGGGAGGTGTAGAAAGGTGGTGGGGGTTCTGTGAGGGTGAGCTGTGTTTTTTTCTATCTGAACAAAGTGTCCCAAAAGCTTGATGTCGTTTCGGAAATATTCTCGCAGTAAAATGATTTTATCTGATGCAGATAACATATTGTATCTTTCCTTAGTTTGATATTCATACCTGCGTTTGTTTAAAACCAATAAGCCAAGTTCCTCATCCTTTATTCTCTCTTCTCCTACACCACCCCCTCCCCCCAATCTTCGACTATTTTTCCTCCTTCCCTACTGATATATGCTGTACACCAAAGATCTCAGTTCTATTTTTTCAGCTCATATTTTTTCAACTCATATTTTTTTCAGCTCATATTTTTTTCAGCTCATATTTTTTTCAGCTCATATTTTTTTCAGCTCATATTTTTTCAGCTCAAATTTTTTCAGCTCATATTTTTTTTCAGCTCATATTATTTCATCCACGACTAGAATGCTATTTTTGTTCTGCTGCCCGAAACCCTTCAAAAGCTTTCTGCTCTAATTTCACATTTGGGACTCCACAGCGCTTTCTTGTAGAAAGTGACGTCATCACAGCACTACATGTCTCTAAAGGCATGTTGTGTGGACCAGCCACGAACCTTTTATTAATGAGAACAAGTCAAGGGTTTCCTCCACGGTGAGAAATATGGTGTATGTTCATGACACCCCATCTCATCTCTCTTCTTTCTCTGTTACCACGTCGGGTATCGGGGGAAATACAAAGTTCTGGCTCTTGCTCTTATGGCAACCTCCCTTGATGGTCATTTCTCTGATGTTGACAGTGCAGTAAGGATCAGAGAGGCTTAACAGACATCTTTCTATGTCAGCTTTGGTTTACCCACGGGCTTTTCCCCTTCTTTTATTTACAATATTTTTTGCTGTTGTCCATAATAACCAGGTGCTCGTTTCTCTTTTCCTCTCTCATTCTTTCTTTGTCTATTTCTCCATACCGTCCCTTTCCTACCTCCATTTTGTTATAATAATTTGTATACAAAAATAGGAAGATTAATAAAAATTGCATTTTTAACCAGCACACAAATTTACACAGGCATCGAAACAAAACAAAAGTGCTGTGCTTTATGATGCCCTGCCGGGATAAAACGAGCGTCTGCCCTATAACTTTATTAAAGACGATTAAAATAAATGTTGATGAAGACACGATTAAAACACGTTGACAGTAAATGTTTTTTTTTTAATCTGAGACTATTCAAATGTCACTAAAGTCTGTTTTCTTACGTCTGCGTGCCGCCACGTTACTCTAGCGACTTGTTAATGAACATCCAATGTGAGGTGGTTACAACTTCTATAGTAGCTAAAACTTTGAGGGAAGTAAATTGTGTGAAGGTCGAGGGGCGTGTTGCTACTGAGTCATGTCAGATTTTCTTTCAAACAATAAAGTAGTTTGAAATACGAATACCAGGTGATTAGTCGACATTGTTATTTGCGGTTTTGCTGACGTGGTGTGTTTGTTGTCACAGAGAAAAGCCACGAGAAAATTCAACATCACGGGTTTTCGAGAAGAGATTTCGATTTATCACATGACCAGTGACACAGCGTGCCCATCACATCTGTACCAGATTGTAATGTCACGAATGTGCAGTAAAATAATGTTGTAGGCGAGTTATCCTCGTGGCAACTATTTATAAAGAGCTTTCAAACTGGAGGCAATTCAACTTGACGGCATGCTCTACTGTATGTAGGATTCCCTATTAGAGAATTATTAGAATCTATATTTTAAGCCTTTCAGAGGAACGAACCAGTTCATGGATTCTATAACGTTCAAGTTGACTTTCACTTTACATTGAGATATTTACTCTGAAATGTGTTATTGAAAACCATTCAATTAATTTCGGATTTAATTGTGACAGTGAACTGATTTGACTAAATGTTTTTTAAAAAGTGAATTCTTTTCACTGTTTGCTGAATGTGACACATTCATTTGCGCCGTTCATGATATTTACATTTAAGACAATAAACAGACCTCGATAACCAATGAGTAAAAGATGGTCGGTAACAACAAGCTAATGCTCATTTAATTTCATCGACAAATTGACAGCCTCTGTTGCTATCATCTCTACATTCTTCGTTCTTACTGGATACGTCACTCTGAAAAGGTAAATTCTGTGTTTGTTTAACGATTTACATGTTTCATTTCCATTGCTACCCCCCCCCCCTCTTTTTATTTAACGATTTACATGTTTTTTAATCACTGCTACCTACTCCCTTTTTGTTTAACGATATACACATTTAATATTCATCATTCTCTCTCTCCCCCCCCCCTTTTTTTTCGTTTAACGATATCATCATCATCATGTGCCATACCGGTTGGCGTAGGTGATCATGTCCCTCCACAATCTTCTTTCTACAGTGCATCGTATCAGTTCTGTTGTTGACTGTGTTCCATGCCATGACACCAAGCTATCCAGTATTTTCTTTCTTTGTCGCCCGCGATCTCTCTTTCCTTTTATGTTGCCAGTTGTAACCAAGTATTCCAACTTTCCTCTTCTCATGATGTGCCCGAAAAATGTTGATTGCTTCTTTCTCATGTTTTTTAAGAGCTCCCTTTTTGTGTTGGCCTCTTTGAGAACTTCCTCATTGGTCTTTTTAGCTGTCCAGGGAACTTTCAACATTCTTCTGAGAAATCCCATCTCTGTGGCCTCCAATCGTCTTTTCATTTTGTTTAACGATATACATATTTTGGGAGCCGCGATAGCTCAGTGGTTAGTGAACTGGACTACAAAGGACAAGGGGTAGGGTTCGATCCCAACCGACGGCTTCCGGGTTCACCCAGCCTTAAATGGGTACCTGATTTTTTTTCTGGGAAAGTAAAGCAGCACGGGCGTAATCCCGACCACATTAGCCCAAAAATCATGTGCTGAAGGTCTGTAAGATATAGGGTCACTAACATCATATTTCCCTATACGCCACTTGGTGTGACGGGGGGTAAAAAAAAAATATATATAGATATATATATATATATATATATATACATATTTAATATTCATCATTATCTCCTCCCCCCCCCCCCAACTCCTCCAGCACCTATTCTTGCAGTCGTGGTGTGTGTGATATGAGAACGTCACTAATGTAGTGGTTAATACGTTGGGTGGCATTGGGCTTTTTTCACAATCCATTCCCTCGACGGGACTCGACCCATTAAAACTCAATCTTTTCTGGGTCACGTTGACTGCATTGACAACTTTAAACAAGGAAATTAGCCAAAGCTGCTTACGCCTTCACTTGACTTAACAAATAATATAATTTGATTCCTAGCTTGTCACTCGACCTATCCAAGTGACAAAAAAATAGAAGTAACTAGCTAGCTGTGCTCACATAGATAATAATATTGAGGAAGTCATAACTTCCCCAAAACTCACACACATACTGTAGGGGATATAAGTTACACGTCGCTCGAATCTGTTTCCGTCTACTAATCACGTCAAGCTTCTAACATACCATTTTTTTTCAATTTTTTTTTCAATTTTCCCACACATACTGTAGCCAAGTATAGTTACATGTAACATTACCTCTGCCATATTAACAATTATGGAACTTTCTTTACATATTTTAAATGTAAAATCTCTGTACCCATAGGCCTGCCACGATTACAAATACATTCTGAGCAAATAGTTTGTTATATAATATGTAATATTTATAAGATAGTATTTGTCATTGTAACATTGACACACAAACCCCCCCCCCCTTTCCAGGACAGTGGATTTCTCTCAAGTTAACAATTGATATTGCTGGCCATAATTTTCATTGATTCGTCTTTTTTGTGCACTGCAACAGTCCTTGCATTATTGATGAGTGTTGTAAGGCACAAATCACAGCTGTTCGATTTTTCGAAGATGTAGAAAGTAATTGAATTGGCAAGCATAACTTTATCTGTACGACAGAGACTAGCGCATAACAAATAACCGATACGACAAAAAGAAGAATGTACACGCAGTCTATCTAAAGGTATTTGATCGTTTACTAAGATTTATGTATGCTGAGCATGAACAAATTAATATAAGACTACATCGAGGAACTAAACTGTGGTTAGACATATGTTTCATGACTTAGAAAGAAAAGCTATAAAAACAGATAAAACCTGAAACATACATAAAGAGACAGCAAATCGGTAAAATGAAGTAATACAGACATAATGACGTTAGTTCTATATCTGTTAAATTTTATGAGGCGAGTTAAAGCAAAGCAATTTGCCAATATAAAACAAGTACTCGTACTTCAACATTTACACGTTGAGATAGAGGTAGACGATGTTTGAAATGAAATCAATCTAATTTCTCGTGCGAAGACAACATTAGTTGTTGAAACTATACAAATAAAATCTGACACGAGAAGTTTCCTTGTCAGTCCGTTCCACCTAAGAAACATGACTTCCATAAAATCAACTTTTATATTATAGCTTGTTTCATAAGTCGTGCCCAATTTTAAAAATCAATATCTTTTAAACCGCTTTTTGTAATTGTTTCAAAATTTGCATGTATAGTTATAATGATTAGAACCCAACAGGGAATTAATTTCATTTTAAAAAAACATTTGGTTATTATTGTTGCTTATTTGATTTATATAAATTTATAATGACCCATTGATGTAGTCAAAACTTAATGTTTACAGTATTTTAAGTTAAAAATAGGGAGTAAAAATCCATACACGCTCAAATTTACGATTTTGCACGCTTTCCGCGTGAGTTGTCTGACACAATTAGACACTTGTAGTAAACACGAGACATTGTGTGTTCCATTTCCGTTAATTCAGCGGCGTAACGTGGAACAATAACATTTATCATGAGTCTTAAAATGAAATTCTGCAGTTCACAAAACATCGCAATAAAAATGTATGACTATTTTTGCAAAGAGGCTAAACGAGGAAGATTATTTCATTCTTTAGAAAACCCTGAGAATAGGACAAGACACATTTTGGATTTATCTAAACGGTCATTTAATCGCTGGATTCAAGCACGTGACCGTCAATGTTCATAATATACAAAATCACAAGGAAGAGCAAAAATGTTGGATAATTTCGACAGTGAACTTATTAGAAGTGAAATTCGCAAAATGTTGGGTATGAATGAAACTGTTACAATAAGAAAATTAAAAGTATCGCTGAAAAAGAACAACAGTATTGAAATATCAAAGTCTACATTATGGAGGAATGTGAGAGCTGCAGGCTTTACATTCAGAAAGTATTCCAATGGACGAAACATCATCTGTGAGAAGCCACATATAGTAGTCATGAGAAGCAAGTACTTACGTGAAGTAAAAGAGGTGCGCAAGCAAGGTTATGATATTGTGTACTTGGATGAAACATGGATCAATGCTCACCACACTAACCAAAGGGAATGGCAGTCATCAGATGGTAAGATTAAGAGATTAATACCTAGCAGCAAAGGACAGCGCTTGATAATTGCTCATGCAGGTAGTCGACAACATGGACTAATACAGAATGCAGAGCTCATTTTTCTTTCAAAATCCATAGACAATCGGGATTATCACTCTGAGATGAATGGTCACATATTTAGACATTGGATTGAAAATTCTGTTCTCCCAGCACTAGATCGACCATCGTGCCTAATAATGGACAATGCAGCGTACCACAACATTGTTGCACTTGAAGATAAAGTCCCGACGTCATCCAGTACAAAATATGCTATTAGGATATGGCTCACAAAGGAGCACATACAATTTAATAACATGTACTTAAAACCTGAATTACTATCTCTAGTAAAGCAAAAACAGAGGACAAAGATTTTTCAAATAGATAAGATTATCCAAGAGCACGGTCATATAAGTTTGAGGCTGCCACCTTACCATGCTCATTTAAATCCAATAGAACTAATCTGGGCAAAATTAAAAGGACAAGTGGCAGATGAAAATACAACATTCAAAATATGCGATGTAAAGACTCTTGCTAATCTCGCTTTATTAAATATAGACAAAGATTATTGGGCTAAATGTGAAGACCACGTCTTAAAACAGGAAGAGGAATATTGGAAAAATGATGGTTTGTGGAATGTTCAACCCCAAACAGTTATTAATCTTTTAGACTCGTCTGATTCAGAATGAAAGTATATAGCCCCCACAATGTTGGCCCCTATATTACCTTAAATTATTTCAACAAACGGTCCTTTTCAGGACCACACAACTATGAAAATTGGACATACAGGTATACCTTGATATTATTATCGTCAGTCCTCGAACTGAGCAGACAATAATTCTCCTGGTGTTTTGTTTTATCCAGTTATTTCCCCATTACGGCCACGCCTTTACCTAGTGAAAATTAATCGTAGACCAGCAACTACGGTAATTTCTATTCTTTAGGGCTTCACAATTTACAATTTTGACAAACATCAAAGAAATATCGCCGCTTTAAGAAAACTGCAGCTGCAAGATATTTGTTAAATATACATTTAAAGGGTATTTTGCATTCTAATAACATTTGGAAAATTTCAAAAGTATTTAACAAACGGTTAGAGAGTAATAGCGTTTTGAAGTTGGGCATATGTTTTGAAACGAGCTATAGTTTACTTTACACAAAGTGCATATACCGGTGTTAAACTAATGCTTTAATCCCACCCACGTCCACCTCACTGTCTTAGTTGCCCACTTCCACTCAATCCATTACTTGATCTAATTCTCTCATTCCTTCCTTCATCTCATTGTCTTAGTTGCCTATCTCCATTCAATCCATTACTTGATCTAATTCTGTCGTTACTTCTTGACCGTCATCTCGTTGTCTTAGTTGCCCATTTCCACTCAATCCATTACTTGATCTAATTCTCTCATTTCTTCCTTTATCTCATTGTCTTAGTTGCCCATTTCCACTGGATCCATAACTTGATCTAATTCTCTCATTCCTTCCCTCATCTCACTGTCTTACTTGCCCATCTGTACTCAATCAATTACTTGATCTAATTCTCTCATTCATTTCCTCATCTCACTCTCTTACTTGCCCATCTCCACTCAATCCATTACTTGATGTAATTCTCTCATTCATTCCCTCATCTCACTCTCTTAGTTGCCCATCTCCACTCAATCCATTACTTGATATAATTCTATCATTCCTTCCATTATCTCACTCTCTTAGTTGCCCATCTCTACTCAATCCATTACTTGAACTAATTCTCTCATTCCTTCCTTCATCTCATTGTCTTAGTTGCCCATCTCCACTCAATCAATTACTTGATCTAATTCTCTCATTCCTTCCCTCATCTCACTCTCTTAGTTGCCCATCTCCACTCAATCCATTACTTGATCTAATTCTCTCATTCCTTCCTTCATCTCATTGTCTTAGTTGCCCATCTTTACTCAATCCATTACTTGATCTAATTCTCTCATTCATTCCCTAATCTCACTCTCTTAATTGCCCATCTCCACTCAACCCATTACTTAATCTAATTCTATCATTCCTTCCTTCATCTCATTGTCTTAGTTGCCTATCTCCACTCAATCCATTACTTGATCTAATTCTCTCATTCCTTCCTTCATCTCATTGTCTTAGTTGCCCATCTCTACTCATTCCATTACTTGATCTAATTCTCTCATTCCTTCCTTCATCTCATTGTCTTAGTTGCCCATCTCTACTCAATCCATTACTTGATCTAATTATCTCATTTCTTCCTTCATCTTATTGTCTTAGTTGCCCATTTCCACTCAGTCCATAACTTGATCTAATTCTCTCATTCCTTCCCTCATCTCACTCTCTTACTTGCCCATCTCTACTCAATCAATTACTTGATCTAATTCTCTCATTCCTTCCCTCATCTCACTCTCTTACTTGCCCATCTCCACTCAATCAATTACTTGATCTAATTCTCTCATTCCTTCCCTCATCTCACTGTCTTAGTTGCCCATCTCCACTCAATCCATTACTTGATCTAATTCTCTCATTCCTTCCTTCATCTCACTCTCTTAGTTGCCCATCTCCACTCAATCCTTTACTTCATCTAATTCTATCATTCCTTCCTTCATCTCATTGTCTTAGTTGCCCATTCCACTCAATCCATTACTTGATCTAATTCTCACATTACTTTTTGACCGTCATCTCGTTGTCTTAGTTGCCCATCTTCACTCATTCCATGACTTGATCTAATTCTCTCATTCCTTCTCTCATCTCACTCTCTTAGTTGCCCATCTCCACTCAATCCATTACTTGATCTAATTCTCTCATTCCTTCCCTCATCTCACTGTCTTACTTGCCCATCACCACTCAATCAATTACTTGATCTACTTCTCTCATTCCTTCCCTCATCTCACTCGCTTACTTGCCCATCTCCACTCAATCAAATGTTTGATCTAATGAACAGTATCATCTTCATCTCACTCTCTTAGTTGCCCATCTCCACTCAATCCATTACTTGATCTAATTCACTCATTCCTTCCCTCATCTCACTCTCTTAGTTGCCCATCTCCACTAAATCCATTACTTGATCTAATTTTCTCATTCCTTCCATGATCTCACTTTCTTAGATGCCCTTCTCCACTCAATCCATTACTTGATCTACTTCTCTCATTCCTTCCCTCATCTCACTCTCTTAGTTGCCCATTTCCACTCAATCCATTACTTGATCTAATTCTCTCATTCATTCTCTCATCTCACTCTATTACTTGCCCATCTCCACTCAATCAATTATTTGATCTAATTCTCTCATTCCTTCCGTCATCTCACTGTCTTAGTTGCCCATCTCCACTCAATCCATTACTTGATCTAATTCTCTCATTCCTTCCTTCATATCACTCTCTTAGTTGCCCATCTCCACTCAATCCTTTACTTCATCTAATTCTATCATTCCTTCCTTCATCTCATTGTCTTAGTTGCCCATTTCCACTCAATCCATTACTTGATCTAATTCTCACATTACTTTTTGACCGTCATCTCGTTGTCTTAGTTGCCCATCTTCACTCATTCCATGACTTGATCTAATTCTCTCATTCCTTCTCTCATCTCACTCTATTACTTGCCCATCTCCACTCAATCAATTATTTGATCTAATTCTCTCATTCCTTCCGTCATCTCACTGTCTTAGTTGCCCATCTCCACTCAATCAATTACTTGATCCACTTCTCTCATTCCTTTACCTCATCTCACTGTCTTAGTTGCCCATCTCCACTCAATCCATTACTTGATCCACTTCTCTCATTCCTTCCTCATCTCACTGTCTTAGTTGCCCATCTCCACTCAATCCATTACTTGATCCACTTCTCTCATTCCTTTACCTCATCTCACTGTCTTAGTTGCCCATCTCCACTCAATCCATTACTTGATCCACTTCTCTCATTCCTTCCTCATCTCACTGTCTTAGTTGCCCATCTCCACTCAATCCATTACTTGATCCACTTCTCTCATTCTTTTACCTCATCTCACTGTATTAGTTGTCCATCTTCACTCATTCCATGACATGATCTAATTCCTTCATCCTCTACCTCATCTCACTGTCTTAGTTGTCCATCTTCACTCATTCCATGACATGATCTAATTTCTTCATCCTTTACATCATCTCACTGTCTTAGTTGTCCATCTTCACTCATTTCATGACATGATCTAATTCCTTCATCCTCTACCTCATCTCACTGTCTTAGTTGCCCATCTTCACTCATTCCATGACATGATCTAATTCCCTCATCCTCTATCTCATCTCACTGTCTTGGTTGCCCATCTCCACTCAATCGATTACTTGATCTACTTCTCTCATTCATTCCCTCATCTCATTCTCTTACTTGCCTATCTCCACTCTATCCATTACTTGATCTAATTTTATCATTCCTTCCATCACCTCACTCTCTTAGTTGCCCATCTCCACTCAATCCATCACTTGATCTAATTCTATCATTCCTTCATTCATCTCATTGTCTTAGTTGCCCATTTCCACTCAATCCATTACTTGATCTAATTCTCTCATTACTTTTTGACCTTCATCTCGTTGTCTTAGTTGCCCATCTTCACTCATTCCATGACTTGATCTAATTCCTTCATCTCATTGTCTTAGTTGCCCATCTCCACTCAATCCATTCCTTGATCTAATTCTCTCATTCCTTCCTCATCTCACTCTCTTAGTTGCCCATCTCCACTCAATCAATTACTTGATCTAATTCTCTCATTCCTTCCCTCATCTACTCTCTTAGTTGCCCATCTCCACTCAATCCATTACTTTATCTAATTCTCTAATTCATTCCCTCATCTCACTGTCTTAGTTGCCTATCTCCACTCAATCCATTACTTGATCTAATTCTCTCATTACTTTTTGACCTTCATCTCGTTGTCTTAGTTGCCCATCTTCACTCATTCCATAACTTGATCTAATTCCCTCATCTCATTGTCTTAGTTGCCCATCTCCACTCAATCAATTACTTGATCTAATTCTCTCATTCCTTCCCTCATCTACTCTCTTAGTTGCCCATCTCCACTCAATCCATTACTTTATCTAATTCTCTAATTCATTCCCTCATCTCACTGTCTTAGTTGCCTATCTCCACTCAATCAATTACTTGATCCACTTCTCTCATTCCTTTACCTCATCTCACTGTCTTAGTTGCCCATCTCCACTCAATCCATTACTTGATCCACTTCTCTCATTCCTTCCTCATCTCACTGTCTTAGTTGCCCATCTCCACTCAATCCATTACTTGATCCACTTCTCTCATTCCTTTACCTCATCTCACTGTCTTAGTTGCCCATCTCCACTCAATCCATTACTTGATCCACTTCTCTCATTCTTTTACCTCATCTCACTGTATTAGTTGTCCATCTTCACTCATTCCATGACATGATCTAATTCCTTCATCCTCTACCTCATCTCACTGTCTTAGTTGTCCATCTTCACTCATTCCATGACGTGATCTAATTCCTTCATCCTTTACATCATCTCACTGTCTTAGTTGTCCATCTTCACTCATTTCATGACATGATCTAATTCCTTCATCCTTTACATCATCTCACTGTCTTTGTTGTCCATCTTCACTCATTTCATGACATGATCTAATTCCTTCATCCTCTACCTCATCTCACTGTCTTAGTTGCCCATCTTCACTCATTCCATGACATGATCTAATTCCCTCATCCTCTATCTCATCTCACTGTCTTAGTTGCCCATCTCCACTCAATCCATTTCTTGATCCACTTCTCTCATTCCTTTACCTCATCTCACTGTCTTGGTTGCCCATCTTCACTCATTCAATGACATGATCTAATTCCTTCATCCTCTACCTCATCTCACTGTCTTAGTTGTCCATCTTCACTCATTCCATGACATGATCTAATTCCGTCATCCTTTACCTCATCTCACTGTCTTAGTTGTCCATCTTCACTCATCCCATGACATGATCTAATTCCGTCATCCTTTACCTCATCTCACTGTCTTACTTGCCCATCTCCACTCATGTTGTTTACTTGTCACTATCTATTTAACCATCAACACCGTTCTATCCGGTCTATTCATCATGCCTTTCGATTAGTATCCTCTCCGATGTTTACTGTTCCAGGAATCTTTGATCTACCTTTCTGCTTATTACTGCAGTTCTCCCTTCTCTGCCTTATAGCTCGAGTGCCTAGTGTCGACCATAAAACGGTGCCCAACGTGTCTGCCCAAATGTCCATACCATTGTATAGCTTCTCTCTGTACTAGCTGCCTACATTTATAACTCTAAACATGACCCTACACAAGAGGAAGAGAGAAATGTTCTGAAGTAAGATCAAGCCAGAACTGATATAGTTCGGACAAGCAACATGTCAGAACAGGTTAGGTTTTGTGAGAGAAAAACAAAATATTATTTTGATTAAAAACAATAATTACGGATGAGGAAAAGACTAAACTGGAGCAGAATATAAACATAAGGCGCGCGAAATGTATGTTAGCTCGTAAAATACGAAGTAACTTAATGCCGAGAAAGGTATCATAGGAAGTACGCATTCATCATTAACAATAAAGAAACGTGATGGAGATATATTCTGTTAACTTAACCAGAAATGGGGCGTAACGTCTTCTGAGGTGATAATACGGGTTATGGAGATTGAAATAGAAAGATCGATACAATGATGATGATGACATGGGGTCGAGGCGAAATGTTAGATTAGAAATGTGATCTGGTGTTCTGCAATAGATATCATGGTTTTATTTAATAAGTTTGATCTAGGCCATCATACGGGTACAGCAATACTAGGTCTTTTATATCAGCAGGCCCCAGCGGTGTGGAAATAGATATACAGGTAACGCAATACTAGCTCTTCTATATCAGCAGACTCCAGCAGTTTGGGAATGCAATACTTGGTGTTCTTTACTAAGAAACCAACAATGTGGAGACTACAACAATCCTCGCCTCGTTAGCCGGTGTCTTTTTACTACTACATGGGGAACTACTTAAGAGATGAAGTGAGGTTTTGATAAACTGAGTCGCTGGCTCCGCCTTTGCTATGAAACTGAAGACGGGAGCATGTCCAATATTTTCTTGACATGGTGCACTAGTCAGAGTCATTAAGTTCATTTATTTCAGCTGCCGCTCCCCAAAAACCCAAGCTTAAGCAACAATTCTGGATTAAAAAATGTGGTAAACAACAAGTAACTATCGAACACAATACATTAAGAAAAAAATCAAAATCAAGCGATGGACTGACCAATGTATTCTAGCTAACAATATAAATTAGACGAGTTTTTGCATGTAATCAAATTTGTTATTTAAATCATATAAATAGGACAACATCAAACCTACCATTGAAGATAAATTCATTTCAGAATGCACAAACCCAGTAGCTGAAAAAAAACAACAACAACATCCATGCCATGAATGAACTGTTTATTGAAGATGAAACAATACATGATGATACGCTGCAACAACACAAATGCTATCCATTTTGCTTGTGAAAGAAGCGTCATGAAAGTTAGAACGTCGTGAACAAAAGCTATGAGGATTAGTAGATCACGTGCTCCATTAACTTACACAAGACAACAACTCAGCACATTATAGTAGCAGTATTTTCATACAAAATTTAAGACATTTGTGAAAAAAGGGGGGAACATATTAGAAGGGTGACAATTCTATGACATATCATTTCGTAGACATCCAAATATAAAATTAAAATAAAGAACAATTGAACAATTAATTATCACTAAGGTATTTAGACTATTCCTCCTTTCCTTCAGATATATTCGACATCACTCGTGTCTATGTAACAAGAAAGAAAGTAAGGTCACATTATTCGAAATGAAATGTGTGAGGAAAACCATGAACGTTACCAGAGATGGCAGGCAGCATCACACACAGAGAAGGAAATAAAATATGTCTGGTTCGGCCCCTTCATTAGGAAGGAAACTCGCCACCGTTATCCGTTACAACAGACGACGCTGTGAGATCAGGCCAACAAGCAAGCTCACAATTTAATAAAGCTCTTGCAGTGGCGTAAATTAACAACTGTCTGTGCAGCGCTGCTATCCTCGCTGGAGCAACCCAGCTCACGCAAATGCTAAATGTGGATGGAATAACAGAAATAGAGACAGAATAGCATCGATTAGAAGTGAGGAAGATAAGGCTAGCTAAATGTTTGAACTATTGTCTTGATTTTCTCTGTAGTTTAACAAATGTGTAACGGCTTCTGTACGGTTATTACCATTTTTGTTAACTTCAAGGTGTATGTATATGTGTTTGTATGGGTGTCTTTGTCTGTGCATGAAAACAGTAGGGGTATGTTGCTGACTACATTAGTCTAAAGGTGCCGCTGATAAAACGATCCCTAACGCGCGATTGAAGCCTTTAAAATGTGGATTTGTGGAAGAATTGGATGGAAAGTAAAGAAAACAAATCATGACATCTTGAAACAACTAAACATGAAAAGGGAACTACTAAACCCAATTCAAACAAAACAAATGGGATTTTTGGGGCAGGTTAAAAGACACACAGCAGCCTACTAAAAAGTAGTCTTGGAAGGAAAAATACAAGGTAGCAGAGGCAGACCAAGATTAACATGGACCAGTAAACATCAAAAGATGGACAAGTCAGCCTGAAACAGCGGAGGTGAGAATGTGTTGCAGTGAATGAGTGTAGGGTGTGAAAATAGTTTGGAGAGAATGTGACAAACACCGGATGTGTGGAGTAGTGTCGAGCACGAGATAGTGGAGTGAACTGTGTAGTCTAAGGGAATCACGGGTTTTGGAAGACAAGTGAGAAACACGTATAGAGTGAGTAGTTGGGGGTTAAGGTTAAGGTGAGATAGGTAGGATGACGTGAAGGAAACCCATTGGATGGGAAGTTTAGGAAGTATCAGTGAATTGGATGAAAGGGGAGATTTATAAAGGACTGTAAAGGGTCCGAGAGGGGAGTTCATACGGAGAAACAACGTGTCAGCGGGTGGCTAGGCTAGGCTACGCCTTGAGGGCGTGAGACCCGATTATCAGCAGGGAGCCTACGCTACATAGATAGCGCCAGTAAGAGAGATATTTGAACTTAGTTAGGACCATGAGCACTAGCTCTGTGATAGATAGCACTAGTAGGTGGAATGTTCATTAGTTTTAAAGGAGGGTAATTGTCCATGTCAATAGTTAGGACCAATTAGACTAAACGTTTCAGAGACTAATCAGATTCACAGGTGAGACTTAGAGACATAGCGGACCCTGGTGTGCAGTGCGAGGAAGTGCCAGAGCTGAAGTATTAGTTGTACGTTGTTGCCCGATCAGGAATGTCTACACTGCTGGGCAATGTGTGTCACAGAAGTTTCATGTTGGACTTTGTGTGAATAAAGCGTGTCTTAGTGTTTATTCATAATGAGACTTGTGCCTTCTAGTAGTTACTCAGGTTGGTGTGTTTGACGGCTGAGTAACAGTTCAAGGGCAAGGACAACGCGAAATAGAGGCAAGGCAGTGCAAGACCACCTTGACAGCTGAGAGTACACGCGGTGGACCGAACATGAGTTGTCGCGTATATTAAGGACAAGACAGTCCACGGCCAGAAATACAGGAAAGAGCGCCGTACACAAGACTACCAGTGTACCACTCACGAGGGGTTAGATTGATACCAAAAGGGGACAAAACAGTGTATGTTCTTTCCACAGTGCCAAGATCAGGGTATCGGCCATTCCATCTAACACATTACAGGGGCGGTATTATCCAGCGGTCAGTAAACCCCAGTTCAAGTACTGTCCGTATACGAGTTGAGACGCTCCTGTAACCATCAGAAGTCCTTTCAACGAGCGCCAGTGCTCTCTCCAGTGCAATCCTCTCAGTACAAGCCTCGTATATCCAGCTCATGTATATATATATATAAAGTAAGCCCCGTGTACAAATGAACATTACTCGTGTACAAGCCTATGACTACCTGCACCATCAAGATAAGAATGAAAGCGGAATGCCGCTCCTTGGTAGTCAACCTTCGATGCGGAGACGGCACTCAATGATGATGAACACGCGTTATAGGCCACGCTCAAGGCGTGACAACACAAGAAGCGGTCCCTAAGTTCCTAAACCATCCCCCCCCCCACACACACACAAAGAATACACATTTAACAAATATATATATATATATATATATATATATATATAATCTCTGTTTTAATAAGTGTACGGAAAGCTACTTTTCTTTCCAAGTATAAAATTGATTGATTCTGTCTGCCACCTTCGATCGAGTATAATTTTACATTGCACATGTTTTGAAAATTTTTTTTTGTAATTTCCTTATCAGCTGCCTAGTTTTGTTGTCGCCCCAAAAAAACCCGATGTTTTAGCTATCGTTAGTGGAGAGTTGTTTCCCCCTGTCCTTGTTTTATTTTCTGCATCAGTCAAGGCCGAATCGTTTTTTTCCCCCAGGAAACCTGCCAATCTGTAATTGCTGAGATTATTTCAAGACGTCCAGAGATGCATCTTTCCTCGTGCCTTTGTTTATTGTTTGGATTTGTTAACACGGACTCTTTGTTCCTACACCGTCTCCTCTCAAATACTTCAAAACCTCAAGCACGTTCTGTATTTATTTATTTGTGTTGTTCTCACACCCAGCTATGCCATTCACAAAGTTATCCCAAAATCACAGCTTGACAGTGGGAGAGAGAGTGGGTGAGACGGAGTGAGAGAAAGGGGGAGTGGGTGAGAAAAGGGGAGAGAGAGAGTGGGTGAGAAAAAGGGGGAGAGAGAGAGTGGGTGAGAGAAAGGGGAGTGAGAGAGTGGGTAATAGAGAGAATGTATGTGGTTTATAACGTTTAGAGTTGACGGTAAAATATGCCCTGCCGTATACAATATCGGTCTGTGGTGAGTGAAGTATTAAGCTAGGCTGGGTCATGGTATTTGGGGTTGATAGAAACTAGTCTTCTTCCTTGCTCTTAAGATTTTCTTCCAACTCACCGAGGCAGGTCACAATTTTGTTCTTCTAGCTGGGTCGACTTCTTGAAGACGGTCAACCAATGGATCGGGCGGACATCATCAATGCCCTCCGAGATGTGGAAAGGGCACAGGACTTCGACAACCATGAGTTCATGTCACTCCTTCGGGTGAAAGGAGTTAAGATGGGCACAGTCAGAAAGGAGAAACTTAGTGGCCGTGTAAGAAGACTTATCAACCAACACAAAACTGGAGTCGTCAGTCGCTGGACACTGTGGGACTTGATGAGGAGGGGATATGAGCACATATGGACATGTTCGGAGTGCAATGATGATGATCCGCAAATAACTCAATAAGTGTGTCAACTCAAAGCTTTATCCACTACGCTAACGTTAGTTATCCACTGCGCTGATGTTATCTGTCCGCTGGCATACTGTTAGATATTCACTGTACTACTATTCGCTATTCACCACGCTACTGTTAGCTATCCACCGCTATAACTTTACCTATCCGCCTAGCTAGTGTCACTCCCTGTGCTACTAATTATTTCACCAACACAATTCTTACCAGACCACCACCTAATCTTTTCAATCTTTCGGGTAACAAAGTTAAATAAAACAAAATAACTGAGTAATTAATTCAGGCTCCGTGACTTATAATGAATATTTTGTTAATGGTAACATTGTTCCGCGACCACCATCATTTACGTAGACAATGTGTTCAGTATAACGCCAGACCGCTCGACATCTTCAAAGATAAGACGGCATGTATCCATTGTCAGATTCACCGTCAACAAGGAAGTTGTCGACCAGAAAACATCATCCACATTCTGGATTTGGAAACTGACAATCTGATTAAGTAGAAGGATGAATGAAGTGACTCTTTGGTTAACGTGGTCAGTGGAGTCAAGTGATTACTTGGTTAACGTGGTCAGTGGAGTCAAGTGATTACTTGGTTAACGTGGTCAGTGGAGTCAAGTGATTCCTTGGTTAACGTGGTTAGTGGAGTCAAGTGATTCCTTGGTTAACGTGGTCAGTAGAGTGAAGTGATTCCTTGGTTAACGTGGTCAGTAGAGTCAAGTGATTCCTTGGTTAACGTGGTCAGTGGAGTCAAGTGATTCCTTGGTTAACGTGGTTAGTGGAGTGAAGTGATTCCTTGGTTAACGTGGTTAGTGGAGTCAAGTGATTCCTTGGTTAACGTGGTTAGTGGAGTGAAGTGATTCCTTGGTTAACGTGGTCAGTGGAGTCAAGTGATTCCTTTGTTAACGTGGTCAGTGGAGTCAAGTGATTCCTTGGTTAACGTGGTCAGTGGAGTCAAGTGATTCCTTGGTTAACGTGGTTAGTGGAGTGAAGTGATTCCTTGGTTAACGTGGTCAGTGGAGTCAAGTGATTCCTTGGTTAACGTGGTCAGTGGAGTCAATTGATTCCTTGGTTAACGTGGTCAGTGGAGTCAATTGATTCCTTGGTTAACGTGGTCAGTGGAGTCAAGTGATTCCTTTGTTAACGTGGTCAGTGGAGTCAATTGATTCCTTGGTTAACGTGGTCAGTGGAGTCAAGTGATTCCTTGGTTAACGTGGTCAGTGGAGTCAAGTGATTCCTTGGTTAACGTGGTCAGTGGAGTCAAGTGATTCCTTGGTTAACGTGGTCAGTGGAGTCAATTGATTCCTTGGTTAACGTGGTCAGTGGAGTCAAGTGATTACTTGGTTACCGTGGTCAGTAGAGTCAAGTGATTACTTGGTCAACGTGGTCAGTAGAGTCAAGTGATTACTTGGTTAACGTGGTCAGTAGAGTCAAGTGATTACTTGGTTACCGTGGTCAGTAGAGTCAAGTGATTACTTGGTTACCGTGGTCAGTGGAGTCAAGTGATTCCTTGGTTAACGTGGTCAGTGGAGTCAAGTGATTCATTGGTTACCGTGGTCAGTAGAGTCAAGTAACCTTTTGTTTACCGTGGTCAGTAAAAGAGTCAAGTAACCTCTTGTTTACCGTGGTCAGTAAAAGAGTCAAGTAACCTCTTGTTTACCGTGGTCAGTAAAAGAGTCAAGTAACCTCTTGTTTACCGTGGTCAGTAAAAGAGTCAAGTAACCTCATGTTTACCGTGGTCAGTAAAAGAGTCAAGTAACCTCTTGTTTACCGTGGTCAGTAAAAGAGTCAAGTGACTTCTTGGGTACCGTGATCAGTAAAAGAGTCAAGTGACCCATTGGTTACTGCAGTCAGTAAAAGAGTCAAGTGACTTCTTGGTTACCGCGGTCAGTAAAAGAGTCAAGTAACCTCTTGTTTACCGTGGTCAGTAAAAGAGTCAAGTAACCTCATCTTTACCGTGGTCAGTAAAAGAGTCAAGTAACCTCTTGTTTACCGTGGTCAGTGAAAGAGTCAAGTAACCTCATCTTTACCGTGGTCAGTAAAAGAGTCAAGTAACCTCTTGTTTACCGTGGTCAGTAAAAGAGTCAAGTGACTATTTGGTGACTGTGGTCAGTAAAAGAGTCAAGTGACCCCTTGGTTACTGCAGTCAGTAAAAGAGTCAAGTGACCTCTTGGTTACCGTGGTCAGTAAAAGAGTCAAGTGACCTCTTGGTTACTGCAGTCAGTAAAAGAGTCAAGTGACCTCTTGGTTACTGCAGTCAGTAAAAGAGTCAAGTGACTTCTTGGTTACCGTCGTCAGTAAAAGAGTCAAGTGACCCCTTGGTTACTGCAGTCAGTAAAAGAGTCAAGTGACCTCTTGGTTACTGCAGTCAGTAAAAGAGTCAAGTGACCTCTTGGTTACCGTGGTCAGTAAAAGAGTCAAGTGACCTCTTGGTTACTGCAGTCAGTAAAAGAGTCAAGTGACCTCTTGGTTACTGCAGTCAGTAAAAGAGTCAAGTGACCTCTTGGTTACCGTGGTCAGTAAAAGAGTCAAGTGACCTCTTGGTTACTGCAGTCAATAAAAGAGTCAAGTGACCCCTTGGTTACTGCAGTCAGTAAAAGAGTCAAGTGACCACTTGGTGACCGTGGTCTGTAGAAGAGTCAAGCGGCTCTTTCACCCCTGCAACCTTTCTTTCAAGTTATTGTACACAAACCATCTGTCGGGGCCTGAGCAAAAAGTTGCAGATTTCTCGTGAGCAATATAAGAACACAGGTATACATTAATCAACATTTCTGAACAGGTAAAACCAGATAAAAAAATATGCAGTCATCACATCCATGAAAAGGAATCGAAAATATAAAAATGAATTCGATGAAAAATTCAGTGTCCCCAATCAAGTTAGAGATATAAACGTCAGAATGAATTAACTGATTTTTCTGAGCAATAATTTTGTTAAAACAAACATTCTGTGGATCATAAAAACTGTTGTGAAAAAAACAGAAAAAGGTCTATCTGTTCTTTTGAAATGAAGAATCAGACTATAAGTTATAAGGACACCCCAGTCAAGACACTAGTGGATAGAACCAAATAAAAATAATTACACCAGAAAAAAAAAAAGCTAAGAACACAATATATTTTTTAAAATGTGAATGCTCGTGAAATGTCGGAAATCACTGTGTAAAAAAAAAAAAAATTAAATAGGGTTGGTTAAAATATAGAGCAAGACGGTATTTTTATATATAAAACAGCAGGAACAAATATGGGGGGGGGGGGTAAAAACGATAAGACTTGGGATAACAAATATAGAGCAAAAAGAAAAATAAACATAAAACAAAAACAGGAAGACATTAAGGCGTTGGAATAATAATTTTAGAAAAGCTAAAGAGAGGCCGTTTGAAGTAGGTAAGCTCGATCCAGATGTGTCCAAACGTAAGAAAAATTGAATGGTGAAAATAATTTACCTGGTAGATGTGGTTTTTACCTGGCCGATGTGCTGCTGTAGAGAAAATGTGCGGTTTAAGTCAATTTGCGTTGAAAAAATTTGAACAGCTTCGGGAATGCTCACAGCTAGTGCTAAAGAGCGCGATTCATTTCCTCCCAAACTGATGGTTTCTACGGCCACATTTACTCTTGACGGAACTTGTTTTCAGCAACAATTATGTGAGACCCAAATGCTTAAGAGATAGCTCAGTGGTTAGTGAACTGGACTACAAAGGACAAGAGGTAGGGTTCGATCCCAACCGACGGCTTCCGGGTTCACTCAGCCTTTAATGGGTACCGGAATTTTTTCTGAGAAAGTAAAGTGGCACGGGCGTAATCCCGACCACATTACTCCAAAAAATCATGTGCTGAAGGTCTGTAAAATTTATGGTCACTAACACCTTATTCTCTATACGCCACTTGTCGTCACGGGGGTACTTTACTTACTTTTTACTTACTATACACGGGGTACTTTACTTATTTCTTAAGAACAATGCACTTTTAACAGATTCCTCCAGGATATACACAAACAACGGCGAGAGATTGTAATAACATAACAATTGCAAAGAAAAGAAAAGATAAAGTGGATTCGGATTCAGTGTAGCCTACGTTAGATAAACAAACTCATCAATAAAAGGCATGAGCTAACGACCCAAATAGTTAAAACGTAGATTATATTTTAGCACGGGCTGTGAAGTGAAAAACAGAAATTTACAGAGAAACAGTAGAAAACATCTCTTTATCAGATTTTATTATTTGTAGGAAAAGTTGAAACAGATGATTATTTTATTTGAGTGTCACGTTGGGTCCACGTGGTGATGTTGTTCTTGCCGTGACCTTCTCTTCTACCTTTCATTTCCCTGTGGAGCATAGTTCTTCAATAAACACTTTCTAAACCGTTCTGCTTCTTGCCATTTTTTAAAGATCATTCCATGTCTTCTCCATCATCTTCATCTCTGCTTCCATCGGTCTTCTCCAAGAATTCTTTGTCTTTTGCCCTGGGGATTTTAAAAATGGGCTTGTTGTGTAATACTCTGTTGGCTTCCGCAGTGTATGTCCTATTCAGCGCCATCGTCTTCGCTATATCTCTTTATCCACCGGTATTTGATTGGTACATTTCCGTAATTCTATGTTAGTGATTTTGTCCTGCCATTTCTATCCTTTTATTCTGCGTAACAGTGTGCGTTGCTATGACCCTGATGCTTCTTGCCTTGTTCTTAATTATGTACCTTGTGAATCTGTTATAAACACGTATGCTATAAGCATGTTATTTTGAAACATTTGTGTATGTATGTGGAAATTCTTGTTTATGAAACATAACGCGTGTGTGCATGTTTATTTAGTGTACGAGTGTGTGTAAATGTAGATTTCTTTGTTACCAAGTCCGTATTTACATAACATATTACACCTCTAGGTTCGCGAACTCTTTTGTTCTGCTCTTCTCTACATAAAAGCAAATTTCTCATGAACTAGCAGGCAACTCGTCTGCAATTCAACTAATTTTACCATTTTACGTCAAATATGTGACATCTATTAGACAATCATGATCTCTGAAGTGCATTCTTTCTGAGCTTTATGTATGGAAGCACACAAGAAATACATCAAACTGATAATTATTTTTTTCTCTGTCTGATTTGATTTGAGATGTCTTAGTTCATTGTGTACGTGATATCGATCTCCGATACTGCAAATTACAGGATCAACTACACAGAAAACTGTTATTTTCCACATGTGGTATTTATTGGCATGTTTGATTCGCTATTGTTAGATGGTCAATCATATTTTTTTATGATTGTATTCTTAATTTCGAGAATTATTTTGTTAATAAACAAAAATGTTACAGACAATTGTGTCGTAGCGTGTCTCTATACATTGGTGAACATTTGCAGGTTTTTATAAGCACTCTAGCCTGGCGATACTGTGAGAGCTAGTTCATTCCCACTCTGACGCTCTTCAGTGAATCAACCTGTGAGAACAAAAGTCTAGCCCCTATCTTAGTTGAGAAATGTATTAACAACAAGAAAGAATAACGGGTTTTCTCTCAATTTCAAATGCTCTGAAATCTAACAATTCCAACGACATCATATGTTTGGGACGTTTACCATCCTACCTCATATGTCGCAATCCGTTTAATATATACATATATTATATATATATACATATAATATTTAAGTGCTAGAATAATTAATTGCCAATATATATATATATATATATATATATATATATATATATATATATATATTATATAAGATAGGGACACAAACACGTAAACTGTATTTTCCATGTAATGCTCACTACTATAACGACTGGAGCAGGTTTCTACAGTTCTGTTGACCATCATGTAGGAAGAAAGAAGAAAGAGCCCCATCACCTCACATGACATGTAGTGAATATAGTATTATTGTTATATGGTATTAAGATATTTTATATAGACCTTCGACACAATTCTTTTTGGTAATATGGTTGGTAATACGCCAGTACCATGTTTCTTTCATAGATAACAACGACACTCATTTAAGGCTGGATGAACCTGGAAGTCGTCGACCACGACCGATCCCGAGTTCGCTTCATTATTTCAGTTCACTAACCACTAAGCTACCGCGGCTTCTCGCTATCAAATAAGTACACCAGTTTATCTCATCATTTGGAAGTTTCTCCAAAGCTTCCCTCGTCGCCCAACAGTACGTCGCTCCTTCATTCCTCAACAGTTCGTACCTTAATCGTCACTAAACAGTTCGTCTCTTCCTCGTCACCCAACACTTAGTCTCGTCTCTGTCCCTTAGAAGTTCATCTCTCTCACACCACCCAACAGTTCATATATCTCTCTCTCTCTCGCCACCCAACATTTCATCTCTCTACACCACTAACAGTTCATCTCTCTCACACCACCCAACAGTTCATCTCTCTCACACAAACCAACAGTTCATATCTCTCTCTCCACCCAACAGTTCATCTCTCTCTCACCACCAAACAGTTCATCTCTCTCTCTCACCACCAAACAGTTCATCTCTTTCTCACACCACCAAACAGTTCATCTCTTTCTCACACCACCCAACAGTTCATCTCTTTCTCACACCACCCAACAGTTCATCTCTCTCTCACCACCCAACAGTTCATCTCTTTCTCACACCACCCAACAGTTCATCTCTCTCTCACCACCCAACAGTTCATCTCTCTCTCTCACCACCCAACAGTTCATCTCTCTCTCTCACCACCCAACAGTTCATCCCTTTCTCACACCACTCAACAGTTCATATCTCTCTCTCTCTCCACTCAACAGTTCATATCTCTCTCTCCACCCAACAGTTCATCACTTTCTCACACCACCCAACAGTTCATCTCTTTCTCACACCACCCAACAGTTCAATTCTCTCTCACCACCCAACAGTTCATATCTTTCTCACACCACCCAACAGTTCATCTCTTTCTCACACCACTCAACAGTTCATATCTCTCTCTCTCTCCACTCAACAGTTCATATCTCTCTCTCTCTCTCCACCCAACAGTTCATCACTTTCTCACACCACCCAACAGTTCATCTCTTTCTCACACCACCCAACAGTTCAATTCTCTCTCACCACCCAACAGTTCATATCTTTCTCACACCACCCAACAGTTCATCTCTCTCTCACCACCCAACAGTTCATCTCTTTCTCACACCACCCAACAGGTCATCTCTCTCTCTCTCTCTCGCCACCCAACAGTTCATATCTCTCTCTCGCCACCCAACAGTTCATACATATCTCTCACGCCACCAACCATTTCATATCTCTCTCTCTCTCACTACCCGACAGTTCATCTCTCTCTCGCCACCCAACAGTTGATCTCTCTCTCTCTCTCTCTCTCTCTCTCTCTCTCTCTCTCTCTTTCTCACTACCCAACATTTCATCTCTCTCTCGCCACCCAACAGCTCATCTCTCTCTATATCTAACGCCACCCAACAGTTAATTACTCTTTCTCTCGCCACCAAACAGTTCATTTTTCTCTCTCGCCACCCAACAGTTAATATCTCTCTCTCGACACCCAACAGTTCATATCTCTCTCTCGCCACCCAACAGTTCATATCTCTCTCTCTCACCACCCAACAGTTCATCTCTCTCGCCACCCAACAGTTCATATCTCTCTCTCACTACCCGACAGTTCATCTCCCTTTCTTGCCACTCAACAGTTCATCTCTCTCTCTTTCTCTCACCACCGAGCAGTTCATCTCACACACTCTCTCTCTCTCTCTCTCTCTCTCTCTCGCCACCCAACCGTTCGTTATTTCCTCGTCACCCGCAAGTTCGTCTCTCCATCGCCACCCAACAATTTGACACTCGCCACTCTTTCGTCACCCACTGAGATCGAAGATCAGTGCCCTCCTCTCGTGATACGCATTTACTGTCATAAAATGGAAAATAAATATCTCTCTCTCTCTCTTTATATATATATATATATATATATATATATATATATATATATATATATATATATATATATATATATATATAAAGTACACACTCAATGTTATGTTAGTATCATCACTAGACAGCGGACACATCCATAGGTGCTCCGCTCTACTACTCTAAATATTAAAAACATGCGAAGAGAACACGGACCCACCTACACGAACTCTGTTGTACGGCCCAGGATCGAAAAATAAAACAAATGCGTTTTGATGAGATTTTAATTGATGAAGCTCACACTCAATAGTAAGATCTCCTATTTAGTTACAGTGTTGCAGGTGTCAAACAGAACATCAACATAACTATAGAAGGAAGGCAACTAAAATAAGTAGAGGAATTCAAATACCTAGGAAGTCTAATGACAAACGATAATTCTCAAACAGCAGAGATAGAATCAAGGTGCAACAAAGCTTGTCAAATCATTGGACAGTTATCACCACTATCATCCAACAAGGAAATAACTCTGGAGACAAAACGAGTACTATACAATACAATCTTCATCCCAACGTTGTGCTACCAATGCCAGACCTGGACCCTAGATGCAAGAACAATAAGAAAAAATAACCTCTACAGAGATGAAATGTGTTAGACGAATTACAGGAAACAACCTGAGAGATAAGATCAGAAATGAAAAACTGAGAAAAAAGCTAGGAATAGCCCCCGCCATAGAATATATAAGGAAACAACAGATAAAATGGTTTGGCCACGTGACAAGGCAGAAAAATCAAAACACAACACAACGAGCCTTCAACAAACGCTGTGTGAACACCGGACCCAAGGGACCACGAAAAAGATGGATCGATGGAGTATTAGAAGCACTAGGAAACATAATAGCAGCAGAGGCGAACAGAAGAGCAAACGACCGCAAATTATATCTCCCCTCGACGCTGAAAGGCAGATAGGAAGGATAGAAGAGGAAGAAGATAGTAGAGACCGCCAGAGTTGGCCGATACTCAATGTCTTTACACAAATACATGAACATATAATTATTTTTGCATGATTTTATTTAGCCAGTTTATGCATTTATTGTATATTGATATTAAAAAAAATAATTCTGTGTGAAATGCGTCACATATAAGAGGTAGAAATATTGTTTAAAAAAAACGTTGTATCTGGAACACATCAATCTGTCTCCATCATTGGTCTGTTATGGATCCAGATACCTGTGAGCTGACGTCATTCGGTCATTCACTGGGTCTCATTTCCACATAAAGAATTGGTCTAGCCGGCTGGTTACAGTTTTGTCACTATTCAGCAAATCCTCTTAAAACACCATTACCATGTTCTATACTTAGCGACATCCATAACTCACTACAAATCTCCCACTTGAGCTTTTACATTTTAACATTTAAAGTACTTCCCGTTTGTGTTCAAAGATTTGTCAAACATTTTTTCCCTTCAGAGAATGTTCCTAGTTATTAGCTTATTTCTTTAAATAACTTATTTAATATTTATTATTTTTCTAAAATCTTATTTAATAACGGATGATATGCACAGAAAAGTGAAATGATTTCCGAGCTAAGAGCGGAACGTAATGGACGTAAAATATCAAATACTGACCGATTTGAACTTGCGCTGTAAAATATTGACACCAAAATGTCACGGAAAAGCCTCAAGCAATCCGTTCACTTTAGAAATCCATTTCCCTTAGCAGCAAGATTCTCCGAGTTCAAATCCTGTTATCGCCTGATTCATTTTTCAAGCCAAAAAATAAATACACGTAAAAGGTTTGGCTGTTGTTTCCCAGATTAGCCCGTCATTTCCCGCGGTTTATTCATGACAAAAATGTCTGGATCTCTGTTATCATTGGTTTGTAGCAGTCAAACCTGATCTGCCTGATTAGTTATTTTTCTTTATTTCTGTGAACTTGGCACGTCTAGTATCAATCATGTGATGTAGACAGTCAGAAATCTACACCGATAACTAGTAGCGTTGAGATGAGGCAACTACAAAAGCTACCACGTGTTCTTCAAGTGCTGTTCAGGTTTGATGATTTTCAAATATAACCTAAGCAATCATAATTTTTGTTATTTTCTCCATTTACTGTCATGTTACACTCATACATTGAGCAGTCTCTATCTCTGTCCCTCTGGGAATCTCTGTGTTATGTCTATTCATTGACATTCAAGACTCACTGCTGTATTGCCTGTTCTCTTCATTAACTGGCCTACACGTTTAGCCCTTCTTCTTGAAGACCGATGCCTACTCCATGGTAACATGATGTTCTCTTGAAACAGATACGAGGTCCTCACGAATATACTACTTGAACATACATGTCCTTTGTTGATAACTGTTAGTGGCGGTTGTAGAGATGTGGCCCAGTGTAGTCACAAATGTTTCCAGTGGATTGACTTAGAAATTCCAGCTTGAATCAGTTGGGACTTGGGACAGACTTGGGACATTGCTGTTATTTTTGGAACTTTGTATATTTTGATCTTTCATTCATGAGAAACTCTGTAATTAAAAGTAAAAGTATTTAAGTATATATTTATTTGTGTGCTCCTGTACATGCGTGTTATGTGGTGTATGTAAAGTATGTATGTATTATGTACAATGTTTGGCAAAATATAAAAAATGTGCAGAATTTAGTCTGGTCATTCCCCTCCCACAACCGTAAACTCCATTGTCTCTTCGTATATTCTCCGTTAGTCAGAGACGCACTTCTGAAGAAAACGGAGACGGTAAGTGCATTAGTCTGTCAGTAGAATGATATTTGCACATGTTTCTCTTGATAGGTTAACGTATCACTTAGGAAGATGTACAAAGAGGTGAGATGCAGAATGGCTCAGGCAAAAGCAGCTTTCCAAAAAATGAGGAAGATACTATGCAATCCATTTTTGACAATAGAAACAAGAAAAAGAGTTCTTAAATGTTATGTAGAGCCAGTCTTGACATATGGATGCGAATCATGGACAATAGGACAACAGACAAGAAAATCACTGGAGTATGTAGAAATGTGGTTTTACAGAAGAATGTTGAGAGTACCATGGACAGCTAAAAAGAGTAATGAAAATGTTATGAGAGAGGTCAAAGCAAAAAGAGAGCTAATTTCCAATATTAGGAAGAGACAATCATCGTTTTTTGCCATGCAATGAGAAGAGAACAACTGGAATATATTGTAACAACTAGGAAAATTGAGGTACGAAGAGATAGAGGGAAGCAAAGAGAAAAAATAACAGACAGCTTAAGAGAATGGCTTGGCAGAAGGTCAACAACAGAAATGATAAATAGCTGCCGAGATCGAAAATTGTGGAGAGGCATGATCACCTACGCCAGTAGGCACGGTACTTGATGATGATGATCACTTAGCATTCTGAACTACTATACTGGCTACAGAAAAATAAAGACATCAAAACAGTGCACTAGTTTTGCAGTACTAGCGAAGGGAGATCATTCATAACTCCGGTCAACATTAATGTTTGATGTTGATTGTAGGAATTTGACTTTACTGCTTTTGAATGTATCGAGGAGCAGCATCATACGGCCTCATGTTTTATATTTGTAGTTACGATAATCTGGTAACGTTTACAATCCCGAAATAAATATGTTATAACTAATTTAAAACTAATTTTACCGGACTTGTATTTTGTGACCCACCAACTACTGTCACTGAAATATTGTAATTTACCAGTTTGTTATAGGTGTCAATGTTTGTCATAAAAAGAAGTTATTTGTGTCCATTGATCGACACCTCCTGGATGGAGACCGCGCCTTTGAAGTAGCACTTACTATTCTACCCCCTTTCTTATGTCGATACTAAAGACTAAGATGCATGTTGTGTTGATTTTCTCAAACTACATTTTTATTGTAAAGTATGCAGTAGCTGACAATTTTAATTTTAACGGCGTTACTTTGGAGAAGAGGGTAGACAATCGATCAACATATTTTAATTGTTTTTTAAATCCTTCATTCATCATCAAGTGCCATACCGGTTGGCGTAGGTGATCATGTCCCTCCACAATCTTCTTTCTATCTACAGTACATCGTATCAGTTCTTTTGTTGACTGTTATCCATGCCATGACACCAAGCTATCCAGTATTTTCTCTCTTTGTCGCCCGCGATCTCTCTTTCCTTTTATTTTGCCAGTTGTAACCAAGTATTCCAACTTTCCTCTTCTCATGATGTGCCCGAAAAATGTTGAATGCTTCTTTCTGATGTTTTTTTTAAAATTAGGGGGTTAGCGGGGTAGAGTTCTGCCCTACCTAAGGAGGAGTAAGACGTCTCCTTTCCTCCGCTAGTCTTCGGGACACCCCTGGGCAAGGTGGAGCTCCCGTTTAGCCCCCCTATCAGGGTTATGTGAAGCCATTGGAGCAGGTGGTGGATGGTGTTGTGGGAGCAGCCGACAAGTAGTGCTGGTTATGGTCCCCACACAGCAATGGCAGGCAGAGGATCTCATGTATAGAGACAATGGCTACGATCTCCGACTAGTACAGTCACTGCCAAGAAGGAAAGGAATGGCAAACTACATTCTTAAATTGCCTGGAATAATCATGACAAATCCTTCATTAGTAAATATGTAAGTTCATGAGAACTTCTGAGACCTTGTAGAGCAATATATCTAGAGCTGCACGACCTGCAGTTACTGTGTGTAATTCACACAAAAGCAGCCGTCTTATATTTGATATAATTTGATTGCTTTAAGACATCACAGTCGAAACCCTGTCTCTATATCGATTCCTTAATGTATGAATGTGTTACAAGTTGATACTAGGATTATTTTATAATATTATTTATGTGACTTCATGAGTTATCGAACTTATCTGATCTTCACTTTTTCATTATCCGAGATAAACAGATGTCATTATTATAATTCTATTTCTGTTAATTTCATGAAAGTATTATTTCCTTCTGTTTATCTTCATTTTCAATGTTGCTTTCTCTCTATTATTTTTCTGCGTTTTCTTATTTAATTAATATCTTTTTCTTGTAATCTTTCTACGTCAAAACCTTCTCATTCTGGTTTAAAACACAATTTTTACCATTTTGTCTTTGTCCTTAATGACTTCTTGATGACTCCTTTACCACCTTGATGACTTGTGTCTATCCCTCAGTTGCTCACTTTCACCTTACAATGACAGTCCTAGCTATGATCCTATACAATTATAACCACTTATGGATCACCTTACAATGACAGTCCTAGCTATGATCCTATACAATTATAACCACTTATGGATCACCTTACAATGACAGTCCCAGCTATGATCCTATACAATTATAACCACTTATGGATCACCTTACAATGACAGTCCCAGCTATGATCCTATACAATTATAACCACTTATGGATCACCGTACAATGACAGTCCTAGCTATGATCCTATACAATTATAACCACTTATGGATCACCTTACAATGACAGTCCCAGCTATGATCCTATACAATTATAACCACTTATGGATCACCTTACAATGACAGTCCTAGCTATGATCCTATACAATTATAATCACTTATGGATCACCTTACAATGACAGTCCTAGCTATGATCCTATACAATTATAACCACTTATGGATCACCTTACAATGACAGTCCTAGCTATGATCCTATACAATTATAACCACTTATGGATCACCTTACAATGACAGTCCTAGCTATGATCCTATACAATTATAACCACTTATGGATCACCTTACAATGACAGTCCTAGCTATGATCCTATACAATTATAACCACTTATGGATCACCTTACAATGACAGTCCTAGCTATGATCCTATACAATTATAACCACTTATGGATCACCTTACAATGACAGTCCTAGCTATGATCCTATACAATTATAACCACTTATGGATCACCTTACAATGACAGTCCAAATTGAGGAACGAAGCGATAGAGGGAAGGAAAGAGAAAAGATACCATACAGCTTAAGGGAATAGCTTGGCAAAAGGTCAACAACAGAACTAATAAATAACTGTCGAGATCGAAAGTTGTGGAGAGACATGATTACCTAAGCCAGCAGATATGGTACTTGATGATGATGATAATTTGACTTTCGATCAAAAATATTAATACAAATAAACTGTAGCTTTCCTTGAAGAATCAATCTTGGTTATAATCAAAACTGCAGGCTGACTACAATTTCATTTATCACTAGCCGTGGTCGATGTATATTTTTCTTTAATTTAAATGATTTTCTCTTTCGTTTCCTCTGCATCTTTGTAATCTGGAACCTTCTACGTGTTCCAACATAGAAATATGACCCGTTTAACCGTCGTCTTTTTTTCCTGCGGGCCCGAATAACTCAAGCTTGTTCACATTCTTGAACCAGGTTATCGATCTAGACTGGTGTATTTTGCACTATTTCTCTATTTGTTATGTTCTCCATTTCCCAATATTCCAATCTCAAATTTCTACAGTTGCTACAGTGCAGCGATCTAGCCGGTTGTCAATGCTACAATATCAGGAAATCTGCTCGCATAAAAGATCTGGTCTTCATGTCATCCACAAGTGTTCTCTTCCTTTTGCATATTATTGATTTCAGAAGTTTTTACGTAAATCATTCCGCGCCACAGTTTACAGGCTCTCAATTATTTACAGCGAGAGATGTCCTCGCAAGTGCGACCGTCCCGATAGTGAAGTGCTCGTGTTATGATTTATATCTCGTCTGATATAGAAAAAAATGCTCAGCTTGTCAACATTTTTTGGTCATCATTATTCTACCAACACAGTCATTATTTGATGATCGTCATCATTATCACTATCATCGTCACCTTTGTAATAGTTATAGTTACCATTATAATCGTTATATTCGTTATTATCACGATTAGATTCGTTATGAAATAATTAAAATTAATCATTATCACCATCATCGTCACTACTAATATATCATCGTCACCACCATTATAAGCATCGTCGCCACCATTATATCATCGTCGCCACCATTATATCATCGTCACCACAGTTATATGATCGTCGCGCCTAGAGAAACGTCAAGAGACCCGTCTAAAACAACAAAATGCAAGACAAGAAGAGACTGCACATGAAGTCATGGAAATACCCATTACACAAAGAGAGCTAGAGCTGGCAATATCCAAATTAAAAATGAAAAAGTCACCAGGTAGTGATGGAGTGTCTAATGAAATGATTAAGAACTTGGGAACTGCAGCTAAAGCAAAACTACTGCAGATCTACAACATTTGCTGGATCACAGGTAAAGTGCCACAGGCATGGAGAGAAGCAATTATGATACCATTACTAAAGCCAGGAAAAGATGGTTCAATGACATCCAGCTATAGACCAATCAGCCTTACAAGCTGTTTGTGCAAAACAATGGAACGTATAATCAATCTCAGACTGCAGTGGTACCTGGAAAGTGAAAATCTCCTTGTCCCACAACAAGCAGGCTTTAGACAGTGTTACTCTACCGAAGATCAGGCAACCTATCTTTCCCAGGAAATTGAGGATGCGTTTCAAGAAAAGAAACTGGTACTAGCAGCATGGATAGACCTAAAGAAAGCATTTGATAAGGTATGGAAGGAAGGGCTTTTGAAGAAACTGAGAAATTATGGAGTAAATGGCAGGATGTACAAATGGGTCAAAGCATACCTGCATAACAGGAGAGCCAGAGTGCAACTGGATGGTCTTAAGAGTAAGAAGGTCCTACTGCGCCAGGGCGTTCCACAGGGAGGGGTACTATCTCCAACACTTTTTCTGATCTACATCAATGACCTAGTTACTGAATTACCACATGGTATCAAAGTGGCAATGTATGCAGATGACTTGGTAATGTGGTGCACAGAGGAGTATGCAACAGTGGCCTCCAAATTGTTACAAAGAGCTATGAATGCACTGAATTCATGGACAAATAGATGGTGTATCAGCATCAATACAGACAAATGCAGTACTACACTTTTCACTCTTTCCCCAAAACAAAAAGCAGGAGCCATCTATATAAACAATGAGCCTGTGAAAGAAGACATACAGGCTACGTATCTCGGAGTTACATTTGATAACAAACTATCTTGGAAACAGCAGATAAATAAGGCAACCCAAAAAGCAAGGAGAAAATTGGCTATTCTAAGAAAGCTGTGTGGAACTACGTGGGGTGCGAGTGGGAAAATACTCAGTAAAGTTTACCAACAGAGTATACGCCCACATTTAGAATATGGATCATCTGCATGGTGTTCAGCATCAAACACCACACTTCAAGAACTGGATAAAGTACAAAACCAGGCACTTAGGGTCATCACAGGAGCAATGAAATCAACACCAATATTAGAGATGGAGAAATTGTGGAGGATACCAGCACTGAGAGAACGGAGGGACACAAAGGTGCTGATACAGGCAGAAAAATTTGCTTGCATGCCGAGACATCCAATGAAGGACCGATTCCAAAATCTTGCATTGGGACGACTTAAGAGAAGCAGTTTTATCCACCAAGCCAAGCGTATTAGTAGACAAACACCAGACATGCCAAGAGCTGTTAACCCCCTACTGCCCATACCAGAACAGACTCCCTGGACAGAGGAATCAGGATTATCAGTTCAAATACGGACAGAAGTGAAAGGAATAGTTGATAAAGAGGAACAGAATAGTCTACAGCGAAAAACAATAACTCTCAGTTTCCTGGATGAAGAATACCCACAAGACCTATGGATTCGTGTGTATACAGATGGATCAGCACAGAATGCAGTAAAAAATGGGGAGCAGGTGCATATATAGAATACCCAAATAACACTAGGGATATGAATAAAATAGCAACAGGGAAATATTGTCACAATTATGATGCAGAAATACAAGCAATAAAGTTAGCAATAGAAAAACTGCTGAACATTAATCTTAGCCCGCAGCCTGTAGTGTTTTGACAGATGCAAGATCAGTACTCCAGGCACTACAATCCAGAAAATTACCACATTTGCAGACCTTATTGACTGAACTCTGCAAGCACCACAGGGTTGCCCTGCAGTGGATCCCATCTCACTGTGGAATACCAGGAAATGAGAAAGCAGATCAGTTGGCAAAGGAAGGTTCAACAGGCACACAACTAGATACACCTGTTACATACCATCATAAGAAACAGATAATCAAATCAATCAGAGGACCACAAGCCCCAAATCAGGATGCCTTTTATAATATGAATAGATATGAACAAGTTATCATTATACGTCTCAGAACAGGACACAATCGACTCCATAGTCACATGTATACAAAATTCAAGATCGGCACCTCAACTACTTGTACATGTGGACAGGCGCCCAGACTGCTGAACACATACTTCAAGACTGCACTGAATATAGTAGACTGAGGAAAATCCATTGGCCCATAGATACAACACTACAGACAAAACTATATGGGCCACTGCAAGAATTACAAAAGACAGTAACATTTATACAGGAAACGACATTGCAGATATAGACAATGCTTCAGGCGAACGAAAGATATGATCGTCGCCACCATTATATCATCGTCACCACAGTTATATCATTGTCACCGCCATTATATCATCGTCGCCACCATTCTATCATCGTCGCCACCATTCTATCATCGTCGCCACCATTCTATCATCGTCGCTATCATTGTAACCACCATTCTATCATCGTCGCCACCATTATATCATCCTTACCACCATAATATCCTCCTTACCACCATAATATTCTCGTCACCGCCATTATATCATCGTCACCACTATTACATCATCCTTACCACCATAATACCATCGTCACCACCATAATACCATCGTCACCACCATTATACCATTGTCACCACTATTACATCATCCTTACCACCATAATATCCTCGTCACCGCCATTATATCATCATCACCACTATTACATCATCCTTACCACCATAATATCCTCGTCACCGCCATTATATCATCGTCACCACTATTACATCATCCTTACCACCATAATATCCTCGTCACCGCCATTATATCATCGTCACCACTATTACATCATCCTTACCACCATAATACCATCGTCATCATCATTATATCCTCCTTACCACCATTATATCATCGTCTCCACCTTTTTATTCTCGTTACCACCATTCTATCATCATCACCACTATTGTATCATAGTCATTACACGTGCCGGATTTAAACGAGACCCTCAGCTAAATAAAACTTTGAGGCCCCCCACGCCCACCTTTTTACCTTTTAAAAAAATAAACACCAGAAGGTCTGACATTTGTAATCATATACTAGTTGTGTCGTACGCCTTTTATTAATATGTAAAAAAGTAAAGTACCCCCGTCACGCCAAGTGGCGTATAGGGAATATGGTGTTAGTGACCATAAGTTTTAAAGACCCTCGGTACATGATTTTTGGGGTAATGTGGTCGGTATTACGCCCGTGCCGCTTTACTTTCCCATAAAAAATCCGGTACCCATTAAAGGCTTGGTGAACCGGAAGCCGTTGGTTGGGATCGAACCCTACCTCTTGTCTTTTGTAGTCCAGTTCACTAACCACTGAGCTATCACGAATCCCAACTTTTATTAATAGCAAGAGATTTAAAGTAAAAATAAATAAAAATTTATTTTTAAATTAATACATATAGAGGTTACCAGTTTGTTATCGAGTCTTATAAGAGGCTTTGTGGGTACTCGAATATATTTAACTTAGGATATGATAATTCCTTTCTTCAAAACTATTTTTGTGACACTTTTTATTCTAAATAATTTTCGATCAGGTCGATTAATGGCGGGAAATTTGAAACTGGGAAGCCAACTCAATGAAGTCCCAAAACAAATTATGAGAATTGTTGAGGTTCATCGGAGTGAGTGTCCCAAGGCTGTAGATTATTTAGCTTTTGTCTAAATCTGGCCACGATCGTTACTATAAATATATCAATTAGGTTTAAAATAATTATTGTCATAATTATTAATTATTTTCTTAATAGTTAATATTTTCATTACTGTCACCATCATACTCATTAATATTAACACCACTGATCACCCGAAACTAATAAATGTGCTGATTACGTCGCAGTTTTTAAAGGGAAAAAAAAATGGTTTCTTGTTTAATTATTTCCAGTTTCTTTGCTTGAAAATTATTATCCGGATTTTCTTATTTGTCTTTAACAATTTTTTATTAGGTGTGTCTCAGGTCTCAGTAGCAAGAACAGATAACGGATCTTAAAATAAAAGGGTAGTGTGGTCATGTTTCCGAGAGAGAGTCCATAGTTATCTGCCACTGTAGTTGTGCTAATTAGTCCTGTCACTTTACACGGCACCAGAAATCTAATATTAGACACGTTCTCTTGGCGTCTGTTGATTCTGCGTGGGCTGGGTAATATTTATAAGACACTCGAGTGGCACTATCCGAGAAGTGGCAGGGTCTGTAACTCCTCGTAAGTGAGAATAATCAAGCACTTGAGTTCTAAGACTGTCTATTTAAAACGAACTAGTGGCTACGTTAAAATAATTACATTTAAATAACGTTCTTCCCTGCAGGAATTAACAACAAAAAATGTTTGAGGGCAGGTATTGCAGGCTGCGTGTGCATTAGTGTTGATTGTACAGGCTTGGCGGCATAGACTTGCTTGACGACAACAACAGAATCAGCCGTCATGTATTTATCATCAGGCTGACAATAACAGAATCAGCCGTCATGTATTTATCATCAAGCACCATGGCTGCTGGCTGGGCGATAATGTCTTAATGACTTTTTTGTGTTTACAAATGTTTACGAGTTCTAAAGTTGACTCCTACTATGCCACTATCCTATGCTGTGGCTGCGATTTAAAAAAAAAAGTGATGATGGTTGTTTTCTCATGTTGTTGATCATAGACTTTTAAAACTTGTTTGTTACACATTTCTAGTTGTTCATGGTGTTCTTAACGTTCATCTGTGCGCATAGAAGTATAATAACACATTCATTCGTTTATTGTTGGGGTCTGCGATAAGTTGGAATACAGCGTCTAACAGTTCAAATAATTACCTGTAAATCTGAAATGGTTTTTTCCGATTCTAGTCCAAGAAGGAGGTTGGTTTTTCTTCATCTTGCTATGAACTGTTGATGGGTGGCCTAACACGCCGCCATCGTGAAAAAAATCATTGTTGTCGAAAAGAAATCTTGACTCTTAGATGGTCATGTGATGAGAAGAGACTACATGATAATTTCAAATAAAGCCCTCAAATGGGAACCACGATGCGAAATAAGAAGAGGACGACCTAGAGGACACTAAAAATAACACTGATGTGAGAAGTAACTATAACAGGCATCTGCTCCCTTACCGAGGTTGAGAGGGTCGCCAAGAACAGTGACGTGTAGCGAGACACAATGCAGATCCTGTAGATGGTCTGACAGTTAATAACAAAGATTGTCAGACTTAGAAGGTTTTGAATTTTTGTCCAATGTGCCATCATCGGCTTGAAAAGACGACATATAAATAGACAGACAGATAGTTAAGCAGACAGTCTGGAGATAACACGATTTGTTTTCAAAATCTGTTCTCATAGCACATTATTTTTTCTGCTGTAAGGATTTTACATAGAATAGAGTTCTAGAAAATGAATTTATAAAAATGACATGGACTTTGATGACAAAAGATGAACACGGAATAAATTAATGTTGCAGTAACAAGAAAGTAGGGAGAGGGAAAAATCACATTTCATTACATTTACTTCTTTTAATTTAATTGTAGTTTATGTTTAACTATTTATAGGCTTTCATAAAACGTTTTATTTAGTTTCATTTTTATGAAATTGTCTGTCTTTATCACTCAGTTATGCTCATTGTTCGATACTAACCGTTCAATACAGACCCTACTTGTATTGTCTCAGAGATCCTATTACATGACCATTTGCTTGTCAACGCGGGATATATTTGAATGCTCGTGGCACATACTTTCTCTCTATTTGCTTGTTCTTGTCGCCGCGGGAACTTGAAATAATGTTCCAACAATCGATGACGATTACCAAATCCTCTGTTTTCTTTTAATAGAAATTCTCAAACTTGTGTTGTCGGGGGTAGGGATTGGGGGGGGGGGGGGGGGTGGAGGAAGAGGAGAGAGTGGCAGAGAGAGAGATAGGATATCTATCTATCTATCTATTGACCTTTCGAGCCGTAACCGGCCCATAGGGCGTAGACCAAGATACACCTTCTCCTATATGAATTTTTGTTCTAGCAGTTTTCTTTTAAAGATATTTTATTAAATCTCGCCATCTGTCTCTGTTCTGTGCAAGCAGTTCTATCTCATTGAGGGAGCCGATTCCTGCTGCTCTTGCCTCTCTCATCAATGTTCTTCTCAGTGTCTCCCTGGGTCTTCCTCTTTTTCTTTTACCTGTTGTTGTTTCCCATATGAGGGCTTGCTTTGCTATTCGATTATTATCTCTTCTCATCACATGTCCAACGTATGACCATCGTCTTTTCTTTATTACTGAAGATATTAGTGGTTGATTGGCGATTTCTCTAATTTCCTCGTTTGTTTTGAATTCGTTCCATTCTATACCAAGTATTTTCCTTAGACATTTATTTTCGAATGCGTTCAACTTTGTTTCTATATCTCTTGTTGTTTTCCAGCTTTCACACGCATACGTAAGGGTTGATAGTACATTTGATTTGAATAGCCTAAGTTTTGTGTTTGTGCTAATGAGTTTTGATTTCCACAACTTTTCAAGGCTTCTGAAAGACATTGCTGCTTTAGCCAGACTGATTCTAATTTCTTTGCTCGTATCCCCTTCTCGATCAATGTGACTTCCAAGATAGATAAAGTGATCGATCTCTTCTACTGGTTTGTTTTCCATGTATATTTTGTCACTTGTTGGAATTAAACTTTTCATGACTTTAGTCTTTTCATGATTGACCTCAAGCCCAATTTTGCTGGCTATTGATGATAGTTCATTTGTGTTTTCCTGCATCGTTTTTATCTGACTGCTGATGAGAACTATGTCATCAGCAAAGTCGAGGTCCTCCAAATGGTCTCCTTGTATCCATTCGATGCCTTTATTACCAGTGCAGCACTTCTTCATTATGAAGTCCATAACAATTCCAAATAACAAGGGCGATAAAATACATCCTTGTTTAACCCCAGTTTCTATTGGGAAACATTCGCTCAGTCCTTCCTCTGTTCGAACTGCACATGTGTAACCATCATACATGTCTTTGATAATATTTATGATTTTTGATGGTAAGCCATATTGCTTCAGAATTTTCCACAAAGAATCTCTATGAATACTATCAAATGCTTTTTTGAAGTCGATGAAGTTAAGTACAAAAGGTTTTTGCTTTTCAATATGTTCCTCCAATATAAGTCGTAGAGTGAAAATGTGGTCAAGACAGCTTCTCCCTTTTCTAAACCCAGCCTGTTCTTCACGCATTACTGTATCTATTGAATCCTTTATTCTATTTAGGATGATTTTACAGAATAACTTTGAGGCAACTGACAAAAGTGTCACGCCTCTCCAGTTGTTACAATCTCTAAGATTGCCCTTTTTTGGGATCTTAACAATGATTCCTTTTTTCCATTTATGAGGCGTCTTCTCTGTTTTCCAAATGATGTTGAACATTTTTGGAGATGTATTAAATTATGGCTATCAATTGCCTTGAGGATCTCAGCTGTTAACTTATCCTCTCCAGCAGCCTTGTTATTGGTCATTAGCTTTAAGGTGGTTTCTATTTCACTCAAGGTGAAGTCATCTAAATTTAAATTTAAATAAATGCTTTCTCTGCCAAGTTGTCTATATAAGCTCTTGTATCTCTTCTTGCCGAACTTTTCACTTTGTTGTCTAATTCTTTGTATGTTGCTTTTGCCAGAACCTTTCCAAGATCTGTCTTTACATTAGTCACTGCTCTCTTTGCTTCTCTTCTTTCTTTGATGTATTTCCATGTGGTGTCTGAGATCCAAGCTCGTTTTTCCATTTTCTTCAGTCCGGCACTTGCTTCTGCTGCTGTCATTAGTATTTTGCTCTGTGAGTCCACATTTCATTGATATCTAAGTCTATTTCACCGAGTGCTGAATAACAATTACTTAGCTCTATGTTAAACTTTTCCTTTATGGCTTCATCTTTCAGTTTATGACTATCAATTTTATGTGTAATTGACCTCTTCTGTTGGTTTCTAAATTTTAATCTTATTTTCCCAATGCACAGGTTGTGGTCACTATTAACATCAGCACCTCTGTAAGCTCTTACATCTATTAATGATGATCTGAATTGTTGTTTAATACATAGGTGGTCAATTTGATTTGAGAGAGGATATAGAGGGATAAAAATAGAGAAGGAGAGGCTCAAGGAGGCATAGGCGGGGAAAGCGTGGGGTAATTCAAAGTGAGAGAGAAAGTGTAGGAGAAGAGAGGGATGATCAGGGATGGAGAGGGAAGGAGGGTCGAAGAGAGAGGGTGCTTATATTAATATGAATCTTTGAATGTAAATATACAGGAATCTAGGCATTCATCAATGTCAACACCTGCATATGTCCACTATGTTTATTTAAAACGTATCCAAAAGCCAGGCAATTCCAGAGAGCTTTCAGATAATCGCCATGTACAATACGACATGCCAACTGTTAGAGTCGATACTAGCAAGGACATTAAACTGCGGGCTCAAACAGAAACGTACCTCGTTATCGCCTTGGAGAATACATTTCCATTGGAAAGTTTTGGGACAATGCTGCTGTTGTTGTCAACGATATATGAACTTATTCACTTAGGTATCGAGACATGTGCTGCTGCAAGCGAATGCTATACATGGACCAACAGTGGGCTACCATAGGACACAGGATTATTTCTAGTTTTATCCAACGACATCGCTGTGAGAGTTACAAGTGAGCATACCATTGGTCCGGAGATGCCAATGTCTTATATATGCGATAATGTTTTGGTGTACCAACAAGGAACAGACCATAAGCGGGTTGCAAGAGAAGGCGAACAGAACCCAACCACTTATGTGCTGTACGGGGCTGGAGTACTAGTGAACCAGACGAATGCAAGTGTGACATGATTCTCTCTGAACAACCTATTGTCAACACACACAAATGGTAGTCTGTGTTCTGAGTTTGTGGAGATGATGAACGCAATGAATTCCTACGAGTGGGGTTTTAATAGAGTTCGAAGACCAGGATAAAGGCTAGGTGACTTGTGTGAGGGTAGTGGCAGTGTCACCTTGTTCTCTTAAACACACAGCATTCGTTACACAGTGAGATATGGAGTCAGAAAGATAACAGGTTAATGAAAGGGAATTCTTGAATCGGTCCGGCCGAAGACATTATTCAAATGATTTATACATTTGATGACAAAGAATTAGGTGAAGATTTGGTATGAGTACTAGCAGAATGCATCAAACTGAATAGAGACTGTAGAACACATAAACTCAGTTGCTAGGAACGTAGACGTATAGGTTTTGATTTTTGAGAATCCGTAGACGAAGGTGACTTTACGTATTTTTGACTTCTGCAATGACTCTACGCATTGCATACATACAGAGCCCACCTGCACTTTTTAAACATTAAACTTGGTCACTGCCATCACCTCCATTGTCATGCTACTCGTCGTCATAAACTATACACCACTGTCTCCTTGACTATTCTGCCTGTCGAGCATGCTATAAATGTCCATGCACTCCTTTTGTGTCGTATTACAGATCCGTCAGTATAGATGACTGCATCTTTCTCATCTATGTTATCCCAGATGAGACTGTTGACCTCCGCACTGACCACGACTGAGTTCTATTCCCTACCTTTCCTGTCGAGTGTAATAATACACGAGAATGTACCCCTGAATAACGTAGACACCGGTATCCACTCGTCACCAGCGTTGCTACTGGTAACCCACAGACCTGTTTGATAAAATCTTCTGATCGGCCCACTCATTATTTGCCACTTTTTAGCCTGACACCTCTCCCTGTGTTCAGCTCGTGGTGCAATGGACGCTCTTTATCTGCACTTATCTTCAGTTATGTTAGTGCCCTCCAGATCTTGATCCTGTCATCCATGGTTGAAAAGTCAAGAAGATACCTCATTGCTACACAGGGAGTGTCCTTCGTACACACGAAGCTGATGCGCATAGCTTCATTCTGTATTTTCTCCAGCCTGTCAATTTGCGTCTTATTAACAGTAATATTGCTAGGGCATACTCGATTGGCAAGGTCTAGTCCCCTCTGCTCGATGTTAGCGGCTGCCATGACTTTAAAGGCAGCTAATCCTTTGCGGGATTTTGTTGTCACATGGTCGACATGGTCCCGCAAACGCTGGCTGCGATTGAACTTAACTCCGAGTATGTCCTCACCGTGTCCCTAGTCACCTTATCAGCTCCGATTCGTACCACCGGTGTTTCCGTGTTAACGATATGACTTGCCCATAATTCTATGTTAGTGATAGTGTCCTGCCATTTCCATCCTTTTATTCTGCTCAAGTATCCGTTAATGAAGGCCTGTATCTTCGTGATTGTCACTTTTGTTGTACTTCATGGTCACAGCTAGGACTGACATTGTAGTTTCAAATTGTTATTGTTATATTTAACCTTATTTCTTTGAATTTCCATGTTCCTGAAGCAATAAAGGCTTCTCTTGTCTTTTGTATCCGTATTTTGATACAGTTCTCTGTTCTTCCATCTTTGTCTATAACGCTCCCTAGATGTATACAAGATTGTACGTCTAGTACAGGTATTTCTTCTATTGTATTTGGCTATAGCCAACTTCATTTATTCTCATGCTTTTAGTCTTATCTATATTTATTTTAGTTTCAGCTGTTGTGATCTCTCGTTAGGTATGCTCATTTTATCTTGCATCAGTTAATTATGTGATAGGAGAGCAGGTTATCCACAAAGTCTAGGTCATCAAGTTGCTTGGTTGGTGACCACTAGATTCAATTTCTGTTGTTCTGTCGCATTGTCATAATACAATGTATGGTCAGCAGAAAGAGAAATAGAGATAGAAGGTATCCCTGCCTTACTCATGTCTTATTTAAAATGCTTCTGTAAGCTGCCCTTCGTGCACAACGCTACACTTCATTGCTTCATACATAACTTTATTGGGTTTATAAACTTCACGGGGATTCAGTAATAACGCAGGGAGATGGCTGCGTCAGACAAATTATCGTTTTATTCTTTCAACTCTGACACTTGGCAGTGACCCATGAAATCAATCAGTGGCGGACCCGTCATCTTGTGAAGCAACATGTATTCTCTTCACTTTGATCAGTATTCACTATTGTCAATGTTGACCCCAGTCTGCATCACACGTACATCAATGTATCTACTATTCCCTGTTTGTCTTCTGTCCACCCACCAGATAGAAACAAATTGCGCTCCCATTCCCTTTACTTTATATTTTCAATCATGATCAATTTTCACGGGATATGTATTTATATAAGTAACAGTTGAAATATATCAGAGTATAGTAAAAGAGAAAAAAAAAGAACATTCATGACTTCTTTTATGTTAATGTTCTTTTTCACTATTACTCATCATCATCATCATCATTAATTGCCGTCTCCGCATCGAATGGTTGGCTACCATGGAGCGCCATTCCGCAATGTTTCTGTTTTGATAGTGTATGTCGCCATAGGCTGACTTGTCCATCTTTTGATGTTACTGGTCAATGTTAGTCTTGGTTCTATTTCCTTTTTCTCTTCCAATATTATCTTTAGTAGGTTGCTGTATATTTTAACATTCCCCCCAAAATCTCATTCGTCTTGTTTGATTTGTGTTTAATAGTTCTCTTTTTTTTAAAATGTTTTAAGACTTCATCGTTCGCTTTCTTTTCTTTCATTCCAATCTTCCTATTTTTCAATAAATCCACATTTCAAAGGCTTCACTATTATTAGAATACAAAATAGCACATTTATCAGTTTCCTCACCCTGCTATAATTTCTCATAGAAAATATCCGGTGCCCATTAAAATAATATGGCTATAAAATCTTCGCTGTCTTCGTGGATCACCTGGTCAGAAGACAACCACTTTCCGGCTCCCTTTCGTACATAAATAAAAACACGCTATTATGTGCTAATATGAACATTAAACATATGTCATGCAATTGTTTCTACACGTTAAGTTCTTCAGAAGCCGGTTTTGTAATGTCCTCGACACGTGATTAGCAAATAGGTAGGCACGGGATTGCAAATACCTCAGATTTGTTGACCTTCTGTCTACAACTCGACCCTAAATCCACTTGCCTGCTCACGTGGGAAAGCAAAATGTGAGCTCCAATATTCTGTATAACCGCAGTAAAAGGGGTATCTGTTAGACCAACGGATTTTGAGCTAGTGTTTATTGTTGGAACAGGCTTGCGGCAATTCTGTAGAAGACAAACCCAGATGTGGACGGCAAAGCAACCCAGATGTGTTCTTGTCACTCACAAATTGTAGATCTGTTCACGACATTCATTTATAGACATCTGGAATATCTGGTTTCCCTATCTCAGGCCTGCTTCTTATTTGAGCGTCAGGTAGCAACTTTTCTCGTGGTTTTTTAAAAAAAAACTTTTCTCTTATTTTCCCCACGGTTAGAGCACGATTTTTTGTTTTATGTGGACCAGGCCTCAGTTTTATTTACACCTGGCTGTTATTTCCTGTACGGCTGTCTGTGATCGTCTTTTCTCTGTTTGGGCGTTCCGTTCCATCACTTGGCCCTGACTCTAGCCTTTGACTTGTCTGTTTTACACGTGCCTCTGAGCCTCGTCTTTCAACTTATTTCTTTAAATGTCTGTCTGTCAAGAGTGTAGACTAAGATAAGAACTTTCTTTAAATTGTCTGTCTGTCAAGAGTGTAGACTAAGATAAGAACTTTCTTAAATTGTCTGTCTGTCAAGAGTGTAGACTAAGATAGAACTTTCTTTAAATTGTCTGTCCGTCAAGAGTGTAGACTAAGATAAGAACTTTCTTTAAATTGTCTGTCTGTCAAGAGTGTAGACTAAGATAAGAACTTTCTTTAAATTGTCTGTCCGTCAAGAGTGTAGACTAAGATAAGAGCTTTCTTTAAATTGTCTGTCTGTCAAGAGTGTAGACTAAGATAAGAGCTTTCTTTAAATTGTCTGTCTGTCAAGAGTGTAGACTAAGATAAGAGCTTTCTTTAAATTGTCTGTCTGTCAAGAGTGTAGACTAAGATAAGAACTTTCTTTAAATTGTCTGTCTGTCAAGAGTGTAGACTAAGATAAGAACTTTCTTTAAATTGTCTGTTCGTCAAGAGTGTAGACTAAGATAAGAACTTTCTTAAATTGTCTGTCCGTCAAGAGTGTAGACTAAGATAAGAGCTTTCTTTAAATTGTCTGTCTGTCAAGAGTGTAGACTAAGATAAGAGCTTTCTTTAAATTGTCTGTCTGTCAAGAGTGTAGACTAAGATAAGAACTTTCTTTAAATTGTCTGTCTGTCAAGAGTGTAGACTAAGATAAGAACTTTCTTTAAATTGTCTGTCCGTCAAGAGTGTAGACTAAGATAAGAACTTTCTTTAAATTGTCTGTCTGTCAAGAGTGTAGACTAAGATAAGAACTTTCTTTAAATTGTCTGTCCGTCAAGAGTGTAGACTAAGATAAGAGCTTTCTTTAAATTGTCTGTCTGTCAAGAGTGTAGACTAAAATAAGAGCTTTCTTTAAATTGTCTGTCTGTCAAGAGTGTAGACTAAGATAAGAACTTTCTTTAAATTGTCTGTCCGTCAAGAGTGTAGACTAAGATAAGAACTTTCTTTAAATTGTCTGTCTGTCAAGAGTGTAGACTAAGATAAGAACTTTCTTTAAATTGTCTGTCCGTCAAGAGTGTAGACTAAGATAAGAACTTTCTTTAAATTGTCTGTCCGTCAAGAGTGCGAGTGTAGACTAAGATAAGAACTTTCTTAAAATTGTTGTCCGTCAAGAGTGTAGACTAAGATAAGAACTTTCTTTAAATTGTCTGTCTGTTCAAGAGTGTAGACTAAGATAAGAACTTTCTTTAAATGTCTGTCCGGTCAAGAGTGTAGACTAAGATAAGAATATGACATTTAAATTGCAAGAACAAAATGTTATAAATTGTACTGTATAACCATTATTAATTCAGAAAAGTGGTTATGAATTGTAATTGTATAACCAGTATTACTTCAGAAGGTGGTTATTAATTGTCATTTTATAAACATTATTAATTCAGAAGGTGGTTATTAATTGTAAACTGTATAACCATTATTAATTTAGAAACTGGTTATTAATTGTAACTGTATAAACCATTATTTAATTCAGAAAGTGGTTATTAATTGTAACTGTGTAACCATTATTAATTCAGAAAGTGGTTATGAATTGTAACTGTATAACCATTATTAATTCAGAAAGTGGTTTTTAATTGTAACTGTATAACCATTATTAATTCATAAAGTGGTTATTAATTGTAACTGTATAAACCATTGTTAATTCAGAAAGGGGTTATTAATTATTATTATTATTATTGGTTATGGAAGGCCTCGGCATCACTGCAAACGAATTAAAATCCATAATTGCTCAACCACCCGTGCCAGTGGAATCATCCGAATTACTAACACATCTCCCAAACAAAGAAAGGTAACTGTAGTCCCCATCGTAGCAGTCTCAGCACACGCCAAAAGGCATAAGGCGAAACCGCGCAGCAGAAAGTGAAGACAGCCAACTGTTCCTGTCATACGCATATCATCATTCATCATAAACAAGCGGGTTATCGAAACAGGATCAAAACGGATGAGACACACAGCTCACGTGTGCACAGAGCACTTAACTCAGTATCTCCTGCAACAAGTCGGACTTGGAATATGAGGAAACTGCAAGAAGGAACACTTTTCAGACATAGCCTTCAATGGTTCCCGCCGCCTATCCACCATATACCATGGAAGTTCGCGTCCTCCCGAAAACGATGACGTCGTAGCACTCGATGATGTTAGACCATCGCTGATGACTCCAATTCCAAACACATAGACACACAGTGGTGGTAAGTTATCATTTCCAATCCAACAGAAGCCACATGATCTGTAGTTAGTAAAACCACAAAGAGAATATGATTTTTTTGTGACATTCACTGATTCACTCTTGGATGTGAATGTGTTAGTTTACACAAGAGGAGAAGTTTCAACTACAGTGATCCCATTTAAGGCATTCTGTGATAGCAAGGCAAGTCTCCTTTATAGCAGCAGAACTTGGTGTTCTCTGCTCCTTCTTGTAGCTGCTGCCACACGATTCTGATGTTTCATTAACTTGGACATCATTCAAGAACAATGTCAGATTAACATTCCATAGATCTGGCTCTGCTGATGAAGTGCTTGGTGCAACAGTTGTATCAATCATACAGGAGGCTCCTGGTTTGTGGTCATTAATATCACAGACGGCATATGATGTTGTTATATTCAGTATTTCCTTCTGGGGTGTAAATATGTGGCACACACATGGAGAGTGGTTTATGGTCACAGTAATCCCATTAAAGGCAATTCTAGGGTAGCATGGCATAGCTGTTTCAGAACATCACAATCCTATGATGCTATCTGTGTTCGCTATAAAGCTGCTGCTGCTACACAATCCTGACCAATTATAGGTGTGGACATTATTCACTTGCAATGACAAAACTGCTTTGTTTACATCATAAACCTCTGGAAGCGAATCATTTATGGGACTAATAATACAATTTATTCATCCATCGGGGATATCTTCCTTGAGTCCCCCCCCCCCCCCCAAAAAAAAGGTCTTTGGTTAAAAGGCACATATGCTTTGAGTTAAACACAAAATTAGCCCACTTCAAAGATTCAAAATGATCCTTGCCAATGCCATCCGTTTGCACAAGTTAGGTCCTTAGTTACCAAGGTCATATACGAAGCCATCAAATTAAAGACTTTATGTACAGCGCGAAAGTTAACGAACTGTGAACAAACATTTATGTTCAAACCTTGAATACATTTTTAAAATCTGCCAACTCGCTGCAATAACAGAAATCGTGGTGTTCAAAGTAAACATGCTTAGTCCATGGCTCGAATAAAATAAGTTGCCATTTTGGTGCGTCCCATGACGTCATCTGGTTATAATTGTAACTGTATAACCCTTATAATTCATAAAGTGGTTATTAATTGTAACTGTATAAACATTGTTAATTCAGAAAGGGGTTATTAATTATTATTATTATTATTGGTTATGGAAGGCCTCGGCATCACTGCAAACGAATTAAATCCATAATTGCTCAACCACCGTGCCAGTGGAATCATCCGAATTACTAACACATCTCCCAAACAAAGAAGGTAACTGTAGTCCCCATCGTAGCAGTCTCAGCACACGCCAAAAGGCATAAGGCGAAACCGCGCAGAAAGTGAAAACAGCCAACTGTTCCCTGTCATACGATATCATCATTCATCATAAACAAGCGGGTTATCGAAACAGGATCAAAACGGATGAGACACACAGCTCACCGTGTGCACAGAGCACTTAACTCAGTAGCTCCTGCAACAAGTCGGACTTGGAATATGAGGAAACTGCAAGAAGGAACACTTTTCAGACATAGCCTTCAATGGTTCCCGCCGCCTATCCACCATATACCATGGAAGTTCGCGTCCTCCCGAAAACGATGATCGTCGTAGCACTCGATGATGTTAGACCATCGCTGATGACTCCAATTCCAAAACACATAGACACACAGTGGTGGTAAGTTATCATTTCCAATCCAACAGAAGCCACATGATCTGTAGTTAGTAAAACCACAAAGAGAATATGATTTGTGACATTCACTGATTCACTCTTGGATGTGATGTGTAGTTTACACAAGAGGAGAAGTTTTCAACTACAGTGATCCCATTTAGGCAATTCTGTGATAGCAAGGCAAGTCTCCTTTATAGCAGCAGAACTTGGTGTTCTCTGCTCCCTTCTGTAGCTGCTGCCACACGATTCTGATGTTTCATTAACTTGGACATCATTCAAGAACAATGTCAGATTAACATTCCATAGATCTGGCTCTGCTGATGAAGTGCTTGGTGCAACAGTTGTATCAATCATACAGGAGGCTCCTGGTTGTGGTCATTAATATCACAGACGGCATATGATGTTGTTATATTCAGTATTTCCTTCTGGGGTGTAAATATGTGGCACACACATGGAGAGTGGTTTATGGTCACAGTAATCCCATTAAAGGCAATTCTAGGGGTAGCATGGCATAGCTGTTTCAGAACATCACAATCCTATGATGCTATCTGTGTTCGCTATAAAGCTGCTGCTGCTACACAATCCTGACCAATTATAGGTGTGGACATTATTCACTTGCAATGACAAAACTGCTTTGTTTACATCATAAACCTCTGGAAGCGAATCATTTATGGGACTAATAATACAATTTATTCATCCATCGGGGATATCTCCTTGAGTCCCCCCCCCCCCCCAAAAAAAAAGGTCTTTGGTTAAAAAGGCACATATGCTTTTGAGTTAAACACAAAATTAGCCACTTCAAAGATTCAAAATGATCCTTGCCAATGCCATCCGTTTGCACAAGAGTTAGGTCCTTAGTTACCAAGGTCATATACGAAGCCATCAAATAAAGACTTTATGTACAGCGAAAGTTAACGAACTGTGAACAAACATTTATGTTCAAACCCTTGAATACATTTTTAAAAATCTGCCAACTCGCTGCAATAACAGAAATCGTGGTGTTCAAAGTAAACATTGCTTAGTCCATGGCTCGAATATAAATAAGTTGCCATTTTGGTGCGTCCCATGACGTCATCTGGTTATTAATTGTAACTAAGTGGTATAACCATTTAATTAGAAAGTGGTTTAATTGTAACTGTAACCATTATACTTCAGAAAGTGGTTATAATTGTAACTGTATAACCATTATTAATTCAGAATGATATAGTACAGAAACATGAATATGTTATTTAAAAACCAATACGTTTTTATAAGTTTCTTCCTCACTTCCGTTGACATCATTCTTCTGACAGTCTCAGCCATTGTCATGCGCTTCTTTTGTAAGAATTCTCTGACGTTATCAAATCAATTGACTTTTAGACTGCCTGAAACTTAATTCTTTTCCTATGTTCGTATACATTTATTGTAAGGAATCCAAGCTTTAATTAGACAAAGCTATTTGATTTGTTAGGGAGCCGCGATAGCTCAGTGGTTAGTGAACTGGACTACAAAAGACAAGGGGTAGAGTTCGATCCCAACCGACGGCTTCCGGGTTCACCCAGCCTTAAATGGGTACCGGATTTTTTTCTGGGAAAGTAAAGCGGCACGGGCGTAATACCGACCACATTTCCCCAAAAATTATGTGCTGAAGGTCTGTAAAATATAGGGCCACTAACACCATATTTCCCCTATACGTCACTTGGCGTGACGGGGGTGCTTTACTTTTATTTTATTTGTTGTCTTAGTACGTAGTTACAAATTAATCTATGTACATAAGCTATAAAGTTGTTTAACGTGTCATTTTATTGAAAAATAAAAGCTCCTCGTGTGTCAGATTTCACGTTAGCCAATTAAAAAAAAAAAAAGTAAAGGTTCCCTTCACGCTTGCTAGCATATGGGGAATATAGTGTTAGTGACCAAATTTACTATATTAACGGCACTTTTTGAGGTGATGTGGTCGGTATCACGCCCGGCTGCATTTACTTCCCAGAAAAATCTCTGGACCCATTTTTAGAGGCTGGGTTAACCTGTCTGTCCGAGAAAAAAATCCGCCACTGTTGGTGATCGAACCCGGACCCTTCTGTTCAGGAAGCGAGCACACTAACCACTCAGCCACCGAGGCTCCCTATTCCACTTTCCGGACATAGTTACGCCTTCATTGTGTTTCCCTTCGGTAGTTCGCTCTGAGAATGATCACCCTGTTTGTTTACTCAACATATGTTAACCCTGACTTCACTTTGCTTCCAAGGATGAATTATTTGAAAACATTACCAGGTATTTGTGTTGAGCACAGCCGCAGTTATTCTGATACCTACAGCAACGGTTGCAACAAACTCTCTTACTTGTTGATCACATCTGTAATGTTTATATTTTATGTATGTACTGAGAGTTGCATCAGAGATTCACACTTTACTGAAATTATATTTGTAAAAAAATCGATTCAAAATGAAATAACTTCGCGAGTATACAATGGCGCAGCGTGGGTTGCGAACGTGTGGGCAAGACATGTATTGCCTTATTAACTTGCATTTTGTAAAAATTATTTTAGCTTATTTCTTTCTTAAATTGCACGCCCCTAAGGAAGTTGCCCTTGTTCAAACTTCATCGCTGCATGTCTACTCTTTGACTTTCTGTGCCGTTACAGCGATTTGATGAAAGCTGTCATTATATTTCCTCATATCTGGGAATTATTGGGGGGGGGGGGGGGGGGCAGTTATGTTTACAGCTCGGAAAAATCCGCAATTAAACAGAAAACAGTGAACAATAGGTAGAAATAGGATCGACCCCGTACTCGTTGACACAGCACCTTACCATGAGTGACCTGCATTTCAGCAGCTAAGAAACGAAAAATGTGTTGAAATGCTGGTCTCTTGGACAAGACGCTGTGTCGGGGAGGACGAGTTCATGCTACATCGGGTGTCTATTTTCCCTGTTTTCTGTTGTTGTTTATTTGTGCATTTTTACAATTGCTGTAAACATACTCGTCCCTAATCGTTTATTGTTGATCTGTCGCTCGGAAGATTCCGTTCGTAATAAAATCCATTTGTCCGCTTTCTAAATAATCTGGCCAGTAGAGTAGGGATTGAAGAGGGAAGGCAACCTGGAACTAGAAAATGATGTAATGAAGTCGGATGTATGGACGCGAACATCAAAGTTATGCAGCTAAACAGAACATTTCTACGCACATTTAACGTCATTAAAATAGCGGACTATAAAGGGTGTAACCGTAGGGAAGATGCAGAAAACAAAATAAAATAATGAAATTATTGACCGACAATTTTTCGAAAGTTTTATTAGAGATGTACGTGGTTGTATGAGACACTCAACGTAGCATCCTAATTCTTTTAATGTTAATCTTTTTTTGTGTGTGAGATGATATGGCTAAACAAAAGCAACAAAAATTGAGATATATCTCAAATAGCCAAAAAAATGTTTAAGAAAATCAAATCAATAACTTTATGTTACGTGTTATCGTTTGTATATTTAAATTGTCATTCTAGTTTCATAATTTAACTGTTGCGATAAACCCATCTACAGGACGCACTTGGCTCTACTCCATTTCCCCAACCCAAAGAGATGGCCATCACACATTACGTGAACTGGTTCACACATATCAAGTACAGTTTTGAGTGAAATAATGCCAGGAAACGTGCATCCGTCCCGGTATAATTACATATGCTTGCTTGTTGTTTATGCAGATTGGCTTTTCAGAATTTCCTGAAAGGCATACACAAACATCTGGCATTCACTCGTGTGAATCACCTGGCAGGAAGTACTTACTCAACTCCAGTCTCCATAATATCATGTGCATGCCAATAGGTCTCCCCCCCCCCCCAGTCCCCCCCAATATAGCAAGAAAAATTTAACTAAATAAGTTTATAAACATTATCTGTTCATGTTTAATTTTATGCTCTTTGATGCACGTTATTAACTACATTGTTTTGGCTTTGGTTGTTCATTATCACAAAGAAGACATTTTTAGTACATACTTTACTAAGATGGTAGGACGAATCTCGGGACCTATAAATGGAACCAGGACCTCCTTATCTCTCTCTTCCCCCTTTCCTCTCTGTCTCTCTCTCTCTCTCTCTGTGTCTTTCTCTAGGTGTGTTTATGTGTTTGTGCATGTGTGTGTGTATTATTTTTATGTTTGACGTTTTAATAAAAAGTTCGATGGCTGGTTGGATATGAATCTAGCTGCCTCTGACGGGCTCCTGTCCTTTGACCCAACGTCCAAATAGTTGTATCGGGCATATGTTTTGTCAGTTGCTTTACTCCAAATAAAAAAAAAACCAAATGTTTCATGTGCCAGGTCTCAGAGGAAAATAAAAACCTTTCCAACATGATTTAGTTTAGGTCCGTCTTAAAGATGACGCGTCAACGATTTCACATCATAAAGTAAGCAAAAAAAAAAAAAAATCTTGATGTCTATTCCATTTTTCTGGACCTGTCATGAGCTTTTCAAAAAACAATTTGAATTGCAGAATATGTTTACAGTTATATGTTGAAGAGAGAGACTATATACAATACCCGACCTTGCACCCTGAAATGGCCTTCTGTTGGGATATGTCAAGGAATGTGTCATGTCTCTAGTCTTGTGAGTATTTGAAAGAAAAGTCACTCAATTTATGTTGATCACTGACCATCCGCAAATGAGACAAGAAAGTAGCGGTTAGCTCGTTGGTTGGGCGGTAAATTGAATATGGTTTCAATAACTGGCGGACTCTCTCCATTCGACCCAGTTCTAAAATTAAGGAGGAGGGAGGGCTCGTGGTTCGCTGAATTGGAGAAACTGGGATGAAAGACAATGCACCATAAACTCCACTTCTGTGATTTAATACTTCTTCTTTCCTTCCTCATTTGCCTTTCAGCGTCGAGGGAAGATATAATTTGCGTCTTTTGCTCTTCTGTTCGCCTCTGCTGCTGTTATGTTTCCTAGTACTTCTAATATCCTTCAACCCATCTTTATCGTGGTCGACCTTAGGGTCTGGTGTTCTCACAACGTTGTTGAAGGCTCGTTGTGTTGTTTTTTTTTTATCTTTTCTGCCTTGTCACGTGGCCAACCATTTTATCTGTTGTTTCCTTATATATTCTATGGCGGGAGTTATTCCTAGCTTTTTCTCAGTTCTTCATTTCTGATATTATTTCTCAGACTGTTTGCTGCCATTCGTATAACACATTTCACCTCTGTAGGGGTTATTATTAATACAACGATACTGCATAACTCACTCCTTTGTGTTATGTCACAGTGCATTATGTTACATTGCATCCAGTACATTTTTAACTGTAATGTACTAAAACATCTTTGCTCATATATGTGTATGTTCTTCTGCTCATATGTAAAACGCCCAGAGCATGTTGTGCTAGATAGCCAACGGCTAGTTTTTGTGTGTTTTTCATTAACTTGAAATGTTTCAGCAAGTCTGTAAGTAAACCAGTTTTCATTAACGTGAAATATTTCAGCAAGTCTGTTAGTAAACCAGCTTTCATCAACGTGAAATGTTTCAGCAAGTCTGTTAGTAAACCAGTTTTCATTAACTTAATTGCTGTTTTAGTAAGCTGTAAGTTTGTATGTATCCGCTGGAATCTACATGAGTTGCAAACTGCACTGTACTCTTCTTCTTTTTTCTTCTCCTCCTCGCTCTCCTCTTTTTCTTCCTCCTCCCTTCCTCCTATTCTTCTTCTTCCTCCTCCTCCTGTCCTCTCCCCTGCTTCTTCTTCTTCCGCCTCCTGTTCTTCTTCCTCCTCCACCTCCTCTTCTTCTTCTCCTCCTCCTGTCCATCTCCCCTGCTTCTTCTTCTTCCGCCTCCTCTGTTCTTCTTTCTCCTCCTCCCCCCACCTCCTCTTCTTCCCACTCCTCTTCTTCCTCCTCCTCCCCCACCTCCTCTTCTTCTTTCTCTCCTCCCCCACCTCCTCTTCTTCTTCCTCCCCTCCTCCTGTTCTTCTTTCCTCCTCGTCCTATTCTTCTCTTCTTCCTTCACTTCCATCTCCTCCTCCTCCTTTTCTTCTTCTGTCAACATTTACCGGCATCCAGACCGGCAAGGATCATGAACTAGCCAGTGAGTTATCTCCCAGTCCCTCCAACTTTGTTGGGGCCGCTTGCTTCTGTGGGCAAACTTTCACTCTCTGGTTGTTAAGGCGGAACATTCTTGCAGCATTTATTCTAGTCCTCTGGCTGCTCTTCATTCGCAGGTTACAAAGATCAAAGATTCTCATACCTAATCTTATTCTCCGAGCACAGCTCGTTGCCCTTGGGGAGATTGCCAAATTTATTCGAGAAATACTCATGAATTTATGAGAGTATGAAGATGTATATCTTTCATTATTGTCTCTATGCTTTTTGAAGACAAAATTTAGTTAATCCCCCCCCCCCCCCTCTCGTTCTTCACACGTGACGTTTATTTATTTTCTTTTTAATTTTGAAATACGTCAAGATCCAGTAGAGGAAGAGATAAAGAAAAAAAAATTAGAGATGAAAAGTATCCATTTCTGATATTTATATTGTACTTATGTTTGCATTAGGGAGCCGCGATAGCTCAGTGGTTAGTGAACTGGACTACAAAGGACAAGGGGTAGGTTCGATCCCAACCGACGGCTTCGGGTTCACCCAGCCTTAAATGGGTACCGGATTTTTTCTGAGAAAGTAAAGCGGCACGGGCGTAATACTGTCCACATTACCCAAAAAATCATGTGCCGAAGGTGTGTAAAATTTATGGTCACTAACACCATATTCCCTATATGCCGCCACTTGGCGTGACGGGGGTACTTTACTTTTACTTATGTTTGCATTGTGTCTTTACTTTGTTCTTGTTTCAACCGCATGGGGAAATGCTATTGTAATAATGACGGCAAACTTGTCTTTTTTTTCTGACAGCACCTAAACAAGTCTAAGGTTGTTGTTACTGATTGACTGATTGATTTAGAGATTTGGAGATTTATTTATGGTAAAATTGGGCCGGCTGTAATTGATTTCTTGATTTCCCGTGTTCTGAGTGAAATGTTGAACTAGTCCATCATAGAAGTACTGCAATACTAGGTATTCTATATCACCAGACTTCACTGACAGTGCGATTATCCCACATTGGTCACTCTCTTTTTTCACGGCGCTCCTCCGGGAGGATGAAATGAGGTTTTGGTCAGCTTTGTGTCTCCGATCTTGATGTGGCGACTGCAGTTAGCCCAAGTGTATTATTTTATTGGAAACCGTGCCGCGCACAAAACATGACAAGCCATAAAAATATACAACATCATCTTGTGCCGGCTTCACATCGAAGGTTGGCTACCATAGAGTTCCATTTCATTCTGTCTCTTGTTCTGAAGGTACCTTGTGTTATAGTTCCTCGTCCATCTGATGCTAGTCAGCTTCAGTTTTCGTCTCTACCTCATTAACTTTGCATCCCCCCCCCCCCCTCCAAGATGACATTAAGTAATTGTGTCCTTTTACCTAGCCTAAAAATATAATCTACTTGTCAGAAATGTATTAAATAGTTCTTTCTTCACTTTCAGCTGCTTCAAAACGTCATTGTTTTCTTCTCTGCCTACCTAAGTCTTCCTATTTTTCAATTAATTCACATTTAAGTTTTCATCTCTGCCTACCTCATTCTTCCCATTCTTCTATTAATCCACATTTATTATTTTCTCTGCCTACCTAATTCTTCCCATTTTTCATGTAATCCACATTTCAATTTTCTTCTCTGCGTACCTAATTCACCTCATTGTTCTATTAATCCACATTTCACTTGTATTCTCTGCCTACCTAATTCTTCCATTTTTCTATTCTTCTATTAATCCACATTTCAATTTCATCTCTGCCTACCTAATTCTTCCCATTCTTTTATGAATCCACATTTCAATTTTCACCTCCGCTTTCTCATTTAGTATGCATGTTTTCGCACCATACTCGAAGGTTGAGCAAATATTATACTTTCTACATTCATTACTGACAGTTCCGATATTATTTGCTTTTGACTGAGTAAATATTTCATGTTAAAAAAGCTCTTGCCATTCCTATACTTCTATTAATTTTTATCTCGCATTTTCCGTTACTCGTTATGAGATTTCAAAGATAACTACATTCTTGAACTGTCTCTATCTACTTTCCACTTATTTCGATGTTGATTTATCGGTTCTATAAGTTATCTGGTTTATTATCTTAGTTTAAATACTATTTATACTAATCTGTGTTCGTTGGTTTCTTGTGCTATTTCTTTAACTAGTTTTGTAGCTCATCTGCACCTATTACCAGATGCTATAAACTATCAGCGGATGGTAATTTTGTTTACATTAATATTAAAACCTGGCATTTTCATGTTTTTCAGCCTGTAAATTGGATAAATATATAGACTTAACGCAAACCTATAAATTGGATAAATATATAGACTTAACGCAAACCTATAAATTGGATAAATATATAGACTTAACGCAAACCTATAAATTGGATAAATATATAGACTTAACGCAAACCTGTGAATTGGATAAATATATAGACTTAACACAAACCTGTGAATTGGATAAATATATAGACTTAACGCAAACCTGCCTGACTCATCTCTGTGTATCAGTGTCATAGCTGTTTGCTGTAGATATTTTAGTTGTCTTGCTAATTTTGTTCAGCTCTGAAACATAATTTATATATAATTCTGCTTTTGTACATCAACATTTATCATTAGGGATAACTTAATTGTTACAATATTTGTGGTAAATCTTGATTATTCTAGACCTGATAGGGTCACATTTATCAAAATTCTGAAATAATTCGTCACATAACAATCATCCAACATAATGTATCAATAAGAGAAGCTACTTTTTCTAGAATATTCATATAATTGTACAGCGTCACAAACTAGAAGCACTCCAATAAAGTACTAAACGCTCAAGAATGAGTGGAGTGTAGTTTCTGCCTGGGTATCTTCTTTGATAAATATTGCAATATTTCGATGAATGAAAATGTCACTTTGAGATTTGTTTACTTCCGAGTACTTGTATATCAGACACTCATCATCATCATCAAAAACCGGGCCTGCTGGCGTAGGTGATCATGTCTCTCCATAACTTTCGATCTCGACAATTATTTATCATTTCTGTTGTTGACCTTCTGCCAAACCATTCTCTTAAGCTGTCTGTTATTTTTTCTCTTTGCTTCTCTCTATTTCTTCGTCCCTCAATTTTTCCAGTTGTTGCAATATATTCCAGTTGTTCTCTTCTCATTACATGGCCAAAAAATTTTTCGTTGTTTCTTTCTAATATTTGAAATTAGCTCTCGTTTTGCTTTGACCTCTTTCAGAACATTTTCATTACACTTCTTAGCTGTCCATGGTATTCTCAATATTCTTCTGTAAAACCACATTTCTACAGACTCCAGTGATTTTCTTGTCTGTTGTCCTATTGTCCATGATTCATATCCATATAAGTTAAGACTGGCTCTACACAACATTTAAGAACTCTTTTTCTTGTTTCTATTGTATTCTATTTGGGACACTACAAGTATTAATTATAATATGTCCCTCAAGAAGTGTGAATCTTGGACCGATTAGTACAACCGTCAATGTTGATATTTTTCTTGTATATTCTCCTCAGTGATCTTTATATATTGAATATACCTTGTCTTCTGTGTTTAATTTCAGCACGAAAATTAATGTTTATATAAAACATTTCAACAAGAAAACTAATGTTTATGTAAACGACTCAACATTTTCCTGAGGGAATTACATTTTTTCTCATATTTCGATTGCAGGGTCGAGTGGCCTGATGTAATTGTATGGCTGTAACCAAGAAGATTTATTCCTGATATTGATCTCATCATATAACGTAACTGGCTATTATCTATGTCTCGTGTCGGCACCATTTTTGTAAATTTCGAAATGGTTTCCTGGCTAGACACACATTCGTGGATTGTGATTATATACGTTTTATATAGCCACGTATTATACGGAATAAATTGGCTGATACATATATTAGGAAAACTGTCTAGTCTGACACATACACATATTATTTTAGCTTTCGAAGCTGATTTAGGCATTAGACGAACATACTAGCTACCTATTAGACAATTCTCTGTAGACTCACATATTAGACGAAGTCAGTAGATTAAATTTTACATTGAAACAAAATCTGTAGACTAAATTATGTATTATACGATATCAGTATACTAAATACTCCGAAACTTAATCAGTAGACCGACATATAAGACGAACTCACTAGACTAATTTACATATTAGACAAGCTCTGTAGACTAATTTTCATCTTATACAAACTGAATAGGCTAACTGACATATTAAACGAGCTCTGTAGACTAACAGTGACACGTTAAGACAACCTCACTAGTCTAATTTATATATTAGGTAATCTCACTAGAGTCATTGACATATTAGACGAAGTCACTAGACTAATGTACATATCATACAAATTCAGTAGACTAATTGACATGTACAGAATTATTAGGCTAATTTATATATTATACAAACTCACTAGATATTGAATTGTTTGTTGACGTAATTAATTCTCGGCAATATAAGAAGGTAGTTTGCCTTTCATTCCTTCCTGGCAGTGACTGTACTAGTCGGAGATCACAGCCATTGTCTCTACAGTTGAGATTCACAGCCTGCTATCATGGAGTAGGTACCATATTCACAGAAATAAAAAGTTGAATAGCTCAGGCCAGAATAACTTTTCAGAAAATGAGAAACGTCTTGTGCAACACGTCTGTCAAAAGAAGTGAGGAGGAGAGTTTAGCGATACTATATAGAGCTAGATCTGGCCTATGGAAGTGAATAATGGACATTAGACAAACAAATGAAAAGTGGACAAGGAGATGGGATTTCTGAAAAGAATTTTGAAAGTTCCCTGAACAGTTACAAAGACCAACCAGGAAGTTCTCACAGGCCAACACAATAAGGAATCTTCTAAGAAACACCAGAAAGAAGCAATCAACATTTATCGGGCACATCATAAGAAGAGGACAGTTGGAATACTTGGTTAAAACTGGGAAAAAAGAGAGAAAGGGATAACGCTGACCTAAGAGAAAGGGAAGATACTGAATAGCTTGGTGTCATATCATGGGAAACAATCAACAACAAAATTAATACGATGTACTGTGGATAGAGAATTGTGGAAGAACATAATCGCCTACTCCAAACGATATGGCACATGACGATGATGATGCGAATTCAGTAGAATTGACATATACACACTCAGTAGACTAACTTACATATTTAAAGAAACTCGTTATAATAACTTACATATTATACAAATTCATTACATTAATGGACATATTATCCATACAAACTTAGGAGACTATCATATTATACCAACTTAGTCGACTAACTTACATATTATACAAGCTCGTTAGAATAACTTACATATTATAAAAATTCATTAGTCTAATTGACATATAATTCATACACACTTAGTAGATTAATTTACATATTATACAAACTTAGTGAACTAATTTACATATTATACAAACTTAGTGAACTAATTTACATATTATACAAACTTAATAGACTAATTTACATATTATACAAACTTAGTAAACTAATTTATATATTATACAAACTTAGTAAACTAATTTACATATTATACAAACTTAGTAAACTAATTTATATATTATACAAACTTAGTAAACTAATTTACATATTATACAAACTTAGTAAACTAATTTACATATTATACAAACTTAGTAAACTAATTTATATATTATACAAACTTAGTAAACTAATTTACATATTATACAAACTTAGTAAACTAATTTACATATTATACAAACTTAGTAAACTAATTTACATATTATACAAACTTAGTAAACTAATTTACATATTATACAAACATAGTAAACTAATTTACATATTATACAAACTTAGTAAACTAATTTACATATTATACAAACTTAGTAAACTAATTTACATATTATACAAACTTAGTAAACTAATTTACATATTATACAAACTTAGTAAACTAATTCTGCTCTGACGCCCAGTTGGTACTTAACCAGAACTCTCGTGACGATGGCAAAATTCCTGGAACCTTCACTGAGCATTAATTTTGGTCGCCATTTTATCTGCTTCCTGGGTGGGTTACAGCAGTTTCCGCAATCCTCGGTGCTGCACGCGCATTCGAACCGGGATTACCTGGTAGGTAGTGCTACTCGCACCAAAACTAACACGAATCCCCTAAGACTGATGTCATTAACTGAAACATAGACTCACCCAGAGGCCATCTAATGGTTAGATAAATTAGTCAGTAACGCGCCTCATGTCATTAACTGAAACAGTAGACTCACTCTGACATTATCTAATTAGTTCTATATATTGGTCAGTAACGCGCCTCATGTCATTAACTGAAAAAATAGACTCACTCAGACACCATCTAATTTAGATAAATTAGTCAATAACGCGCCTCATGTCGTGAACTGAAACAATAGTCTCACTCAGACACTATCTAATTAATTTAGTCAGTACCGCGCCTCATGTCATTAACTGAAACAATAGACTCACTCAGACACTATCTAATTAATTTAGTCAGTAACGCGCCTCATGTCATTAACTGAAACAATAGACTCACTCAGACACTATCTAATTAATTTAGTCAGTAACGTGCCACCTGTCATTAACTAAAACAATAGACTCACTCAGACACTATCTAATTAGTTCGATAATTTAGCCAGTAACACGCCTCATGTCATTAACTGAAACAATAGACTCACTCAGACACTATCTAATTAGTTCGATAATTTAGCCAGTAACGCGCCTCATGTCATTAACTGAAACTATAGACTCAGACACTATCTAATTAGTTCGATAATTTAGCCAGTAACGCGCCTCATGTCATTAACTAAAACAATAGACTCACTCAGACACTATCTAATTAGTTCGATAATTTAGCCAGTAACGCGTCTCATGTCATTAACTGAAACAATAGACTCGGACACTATCTAGTTAGTTCGATAGTTTAGTCAGTGACGTGCCTCATGTCATTAACTGAAACAATAGACTCACTCAGCCACTATCTAATTAGTTCGATAGTTTAGTCAGTGACGTGCCTCATGTCATTAACTGAAACAATAGACTCACTCAGCCACTATCTAAATAGTTCGATAATTTAGTCAGTAACGTGCCTCATGTCATTAACTGAAACAATAGACTCACTCAGACCCTATCTAATTAGTTCGATAATATAGTCAGTAACGTGCCTCATGTCATTAACTGAAACAATAGATTCAGACACTATCTAATTAGTACGATAATTTAGTCAGTAACGCACCTCATGTCATTAACTGAAACAATAGACTCACTCAGCCACTATCTAATTAGTTCGATAATTTAGTCAGTAACGTGCCTCATGTCATTAACTGAAACAATAGACTCAGACACTATCTAATTTGTTCGATACTTTAGGCAGTAACGTGCCACCTGTCATTAACTGAAACAATAGACTCACTCAGACACTATCTAATTAGTTCGATAATTTAGTCAGTAACGTGCCTCATGTCATTAACTGAAACAATAGACTCACTCAGACACCATCTAATTAGTTCGATAGTTTAGTCAGTAACGTGCCTCATGTCATTAACTGAAACAATAGATTCAGACACTATCTAATTAGTTCGATAATTTAGTCAGTAACGTGCCTCATGTCATTAACTGAAACAATAAACTCACTCAGACACCATCTAATAGTTAGATAAATGGATCACTACAATTTACAATAGAATGCGTCCAACAAATCCTAGAACTAGTGATCATCTACATCTGTATTAAGCCAAACTCTATACATTTCTCTTCTAATTTTATATCCTGCCTCACTTCTATTTCCCCCTTCCTCAGATCTCTCTCTCTCTCTCTCTCTCTCTCTCTCTCTCTGTGGTTTGTGTGTGTGTGTGTGTTTTTGTTTCAATAGAAGTGACACGACTTACATATCCGGGGTACATGAAAATGTGAGTAACTTGGCTAAGCTAAACAAAACTTGTAACAGTTATAAATATATATAGCACATTCCGGAAGATTGGAATTAATGTTAACAAAACGTGGTGCTCATTTTCACAAAAAAGCATGAAGGAAGTTCTCCCTTCTCTCCTCTACCGTTTCTGGGGCAGCTTTGATGATTGCAACCAGATCATCTCCGTTCCTCCCTGTTTACGACTGCTCCCTGTGAGCTGTCAAAGTCTAGGAAATCAAGTCAGTTTAATAAATCAAAGTTTATGGGCAATTACTGTCCGGGGAGTCAAGCCTTATATATTTATGAATAGGGCCTGAGTGACAGCAGTTCCTGAAAGTCAAGGTCAATTTACGTCAGAGCTTTGATAAAATGCGTCTCTTACTCTGAACATTTGTTGCCAACCTGCACAGTTTTGACAAAAGTAATGCGTGAGTAGTAGGTCGTGGACACAATGGTCGGACTTGGATACAAAGACAAAGAATAGGGTATACCCTACGAAGTCCAGTATCTTTAAGTACAAGAGTTATATAGTAGGATACCACCACTTTCCCATGGTGGAAGGTGGTGGAAGGTGGTGGAGCTTCTGTTATGATATATATGTATATATGTATAGGGCTTGTATAGTGCATGAAGGGGATAGTAGGGGAGATAATTAATGACTCATGTATTGGACATCAGTGTTTCCCGCCAAAGTGACTTCCAATAGGAGCTAGTGTGTGTATGTGTTGTCCGGCTATAGACCACGCCCACTCCGGAAGTGAAACTACCATATTAGGGAGTAGTGATACGTTAGTTATTTCATGGATATGGTGAGCATTTATACATATAATAGTAATAAGTTAATAGTTATTATATCTACGTGGACGTAAATGGGCCCCGTATTTAAGATAGGGACCATAAGTAGGTATATATACATACATATATATTGGCAAATCTTGCTGGCGGTATGAACCGGCAGCTCATTTTCTCCTACCGTGGCAGCTCAATATCTCCCACCGTTGCCGCTCTCGCGTGAGTTTATTGATTATTGTCTCCAGCGAGCGCGAAACGCCAACAGGTTATGTAAAAAAAGGCGCGTACACGATTTAATATATTCATTCGACTAGCATCGGTCGGTCACTCAGTCAACCACAGTGATAACACTGCTAGATACGTGTCCATATCTGTAAAGTATTAACAGATTCCGTGAACACTCTCAACGTTTCTATTTAGCGAGCTGAACATGGAGAATACTCGCCCACATCTAGGACATTTGCATTAATTACCAGCCAGCGTGTTCCTTTAGGCTACCTCTCCAAAAGAGAGAGAGAGAAATATATATATATATAAACTAATTTGCTAGAATAATTCAAACCAATACGCTAATTGGGAAGAGCGCTATGGATGTTAGTGAGCAGAGTATTTTACAAAAAGCCAACCGCAAGGTTAGCATGTCTTATCATATTCTCTCTCCAGCGCTTATTTTTTTTTTTTTTTTAGGATATTAAGATAGTCTAACGTTTGAAAATTTCAAATTACTTTAGGTGACGTTTGCCGACGAGTTGGTGACAGTCCATCATTTGGATGATCTTACAGAGGATAGACGCTCAACGTGGATGCAGGTTGCCCGTGACAGGCACAGATTTGCGAGAAGAATAGCAACAACGGCATTAGTTATAGAGCCTATTCTTCAACAAAACTTCAAAACCAGGATAAATAGCGTCGCGTCCAAAAATCGAGAAGGAAACAAGCGCCATAATTAGAGATGTAATAAGTAAAACGAACAAAAAACCGTAACTTCTAAAACTATCAAACGTGCGATAAACCTAATACCCAACAAGTCCATGCTGCAATTGACAAACTACCAGTCATACACAACGCGTTTTTTAAAATAATTTTTTCACCTAGCGAAAAACCTACGATCCTCCCTTTACGATTCTGTCGTGAACGCTAGACTCGCGATATAACAGTTTGCAACCGATGCCTCCAACTACACATCGTAGAAAAACTACAACATGGATATTCTCACAGGGCGGATTTCTATTAAAATGTTTGCAAAACATATATATTAAAATATAAATTTAAAATGTTGGTTTTTCTAAAGAAAAGAACGTCTGTTTTTTTTTGTGTGTGTTATACATTATTCTTATCAGGTTAATAAACTTTGTGGGAATCCATAGTGACTCACCAACTGCCAAACCATTCCTCTGTCTAAACTAGCAAATACCGTTTCGTAATCTTTGTTCAATTGTTATACGTAGAGTAGTTATGTGATCAGCACATGAGCTGTTCTTCCTAAAAAATACGTGTGCGTCTCTCAAATGTTTCTCTGTGACCTTTTTTTAGTCTCTCCAGAATAAATCTACTTAATGTTTTTTTGTATTCATCCTGGCACTGATAGCAGCATAATGCCCATATAATATGTACACCCCTGTAAACTTCCTTTCTAATGGTAGTTGATCATATAACCTTCTTCCGTCTCCCAAATGTTATCTAATAGAGTATGTAACATCATGGTAGAGGTGTTAATACTCCGAAGGAATTTCATATGGCCCTATGGCTTTACCATTTTTTAAATAACTTCTACTGGTAGTATATCTTGAGGATTATTTGAGCCGGGTCTGTTCCAAAAGTTCTTCAAAGTGCTATTTCCATCTCTCTAGGTGTTCCCTTATAGTACTAGGCAGATTTCCTGTCTTATCTCTAATAAAGACAGCAATCTGTTTGCATTTTCCACACAATTTTCTGTGTACGGTTGTACAGTGCTTTATAATTCCTTTTATTTGCTGCTTCCTCTGCCTCTTTAGCTAGATCATCTATATATTTCCGCTGGCCACTTTTACTCTCTCCAGAACGATTCTGCGTAATATATTTCTTGGCACTGATAACGGCTACCATGGAGCGTCATTCCGCTCTGTCTCTTGCTTTAATGGTGCACGCTGTCATAGGCTGACGTGTTTATCTTTTGATGTTACTCGTCCATGTTACTCGTGGTCTGCCTCTCCCGCTTTTACTTAGTATTTTCCCCTCCAGGATTACTTTTAGTAGACTGTTGTATCTTTTAACATGGCCCAAAAACCGCATTTGTCTTGTTTGAATTGTGCTTAGTAGTTCTCTTTTCGTTGTTAGTTGTTTTAAGACTTCATCGGTGTTTTCTTTTCCTTCCATCCAATTCTACCTATTCTTCTATATACCACATATCAAAGGCTTCAGTTGTCTGTTCAGTTTTCTTGTCTAACGTCCCTGTTTATGCACCATTTAGGAATGTTGAGAAGACAACATTTTGCTATTCTTAGTTTTAGCCCTGATCTTATTTGCTTTGATGTTAGTATATTTTTCATGGCATTAACGTTATTTTTCACCATTCATATTCTTTTGCTTATTTCAATTTTACATTTTCATTTACTGGTTATAGTATGTACAAGGTAGTTGTAGCTCTGAACTATCTCCAAGTCTTTTTCCGTCAATTTTGATATCCACTTGCTGGTTTTGAATATTTTCTTTGTTAATTGTCATAGTTTTACTTTCTTTTGATATTCATATTTAATCCATATTTATTTATTTTTTTTTTTTTTTTTTTTTTGCTTGTCATGTTTAATTCATTAAGTAATGTTGTAGATCTTTATGATTTTCTGGTACTAATACAGTATCATCAGCATATTTTAGGTTAATGATCATCTCTCCATTAATGTTTAGGTATGGCATTTATGTGATGTTTTAAGGATTTTCTCGGTGTATATACTGCACAAGCATGGTGATAGGATGCATCCATGTTTTACTCCTCTTTTTATAAAATAGGTATCGAGTTCTCTTTGTTATATTTTATTATCGCTGTTTGCCCGCAGTATAAATTATTTATCTCAGTCATCCTTTAAAACTGGGAACTATTGATATGGTGATACGAGGGATCAACAACAATATATTTTTCTGACACCGTAATCTCTGATAAACTCACAGACAGCGTTACGAGTGACGTCGATAATTTTTTTTTGTTTGGAAAAGTTGAGATAGTTTAACAGCTGTTGAACGGGCTCTGTTCAATATTGGATATTCAGATGAGACCAAAAGCAAAGCAGAATCCATAATTACCGAGCTAGGCGAAACACTGGGATGTGCTGTTGGTGACAAATGTGAAAAAGATGATGGTGTTATTGTCGAAACACCATGATGGTTGAGTGAACATGTTGTTGACATGTCAGATACGGTTGTCGTTAATGTTGCTAACAACAACCATTTTTTTTATTTGGTGATGAGTATGTGAAAATCGTGATGTCATTTGTATCTTACATGTGTTGAAGCGAAGAGATTTCCATCTTGCAGATACACCTGCAAATGATCGCCTTTCCAGCAAAGTTCCTACACAAGGGAGAAGGCTGATGGGTCTGTAATTCTTGGAGATCAATTTTATTTGTGACTTTTCAGAGTCAAGGTATGGTATGTAGAGATCTCCTCCCACACAGATGATGCTTGTCCTAAGTGTCAAATATTGTTAACGATCCTGAAAAACCAGTCATCGAGGTGGCATTGTCGGCAGGTTTGAAGAAATTAATGTCGAACTCTGATATTGACAAATACATATCTCTCCCAATTATCAGTATAGATCTGTCTGACATCATATGGAAGAATATCTAAAGCAGCATCGTCAACTGTTAGTTTCCTTCTTTTCGCAGAACACCCAGTTTCCACTCGATGTGATAGCTCGTTTGTGTGACACTGATGAAGAAGTAGAAGGAGACTGTATGGGGAACGATGAATACTGCTGTAGTTCGTATGTAAATTGTCGCTACTATTAAACGACGAACTGTAAAGAGGCCGTATGGGTGAGTGGTAGCGATACAGGTAGTGATATTGCATTTTTGGTTTTCTAGATGTTTTTTTTTCCTTCAGATTGGTGAGGTGCATTTGCACACGAAATATCACCAATAGTTTTGTTTTCACTAGCAGAAAATCACCATAGACTTTTTTCTCCCACAGATCCTCATGTCTTATCTTATATCCGAACTTATCTTGGAACTAATTTCCCGACGTATTTGTGACACTGGTGACTTACTACCGCTGAGAGTTAGTTTCACGATGCATCGTTTAAGAGCTGTTGAACGGGGCTCTTTTCGATATTGGATATTCAGATGAGTCCAGAATCAAGGCTGAATCCATAATGACTGAGCTACTCGAAACACTGAGATGTGCTGTTGGTGACACGTGTGAAAAAAGATGATGGCGTTGTTGTCGAAACATCATGATGGCTGAGTGAACATGTTGTTGACATGACAGATACTGTTGTCGTTATTGATTCTGACAAAACAGTTTGTTTTCGGTGATGAGCATGTGAAAGGTTGTATCTCCCTATCAACCGACAACATGGTAAAAACTTGTAGTCGGTGGCTCTGGTGTACGACTCGTTACGACAGAGGTTGACACACTCACAGAGTTTGTAGTGTCAACATAAGAACATGCCCAGATTTGTCGACGCATCAGAGATTGTAGGATCAGCACAGTTGACATGTTCATGTGCCTCAACTCACTCTCAATTGTAATGTCTCTGCTCTACATGTATTATCGGTGTTCTTGTAGTCGACACTGTCGTGGTGTGATCGTTCAAGATGTCATAGATGTCGACACACTAGGCTGTAATGTCGGTGATATATGTGATGGTATTGGTGTCGGGAGAACACAATTTGTAATGTCAACACCCCACATTCTCTCTTATTAACAACTAGTCGTGTCACCTTTCATGATAAGCGTGGTCGGTGACGCACACATTTTATGTTGTTTTAATGGTGTCGAGCAAAATTTAATATCAAAATATATAAAAAATGTTCAATTTTTTTAAATGTTGATGTAGTTGTAGTCTTGCGCGCATCAGAATAACGAGATCCCCATCACTGAGACCGTGTCGACACGCTCTCTGTTTTGTGTGAGATATATCAACTGAACGTATGTTTTGTTTCTACCCTAGCTGTGTTCGAGTAAGTTGGTTTTTGTGTACCAGATCAACCTTTTATTCATCATCTTCCACAACAACATTCCTACATAAGGGAGCAGGCAGATGGGTCTGTAATTCTCGGAGATAATTTTTCTTGTGTGTGACTTTTCTGAGTCAAGGTATGGTATGCAGAGATCTCCTCCCAAGCAGATGATACGTGTCCTAAGTGTCAAATATTGTTAACGATCATAAAAAAACCAGTCATCGAGGTGGCATTGTCGACAGGCTTGAAGAAATCAATGTCGAACTTTGACATTGACAAATACCTGAACACTGTCCTTCACCCTCATTGTAATGTTTAAGTAAGATTTCCTGGAATGAAATTCGACATCTAGGTGAGCATCGCGTCAAACATATCCTAGGCTGTGATTGAGCTCGATGTTTTACATCCCCTTTGACTGGAGGATGATGAGCCTGTAAATCACGGAAGCCGTGTTGTCATCGAACGGTCTAGGTATGGTATGTAGAGATCTCCTTCCAGGTAGATAATTCATGTCTTGAGTGTCAAATTCGGTTAACGATCCTGAAAAAAGACATGATGACGGAATCCTCGAGGTGTGAGGAATATTGTTATAAGACCATGATTAGCATGTACCACATCAACGGACGTAGACAATCATCATACCCGACCACATTTGTCTGTCCACACTGCAACTTATCAGTTCAGTTGTTGAGTGTTTTCCATCTTCTCTCTTTATCGAACACGATCTTTCATTCTTTTTTATTTTACCACTTGTAACCAAGTATTCGAACTTTCCTTTTTTTCATGATGTGCCTGTAAAACATCGATTGTTACTTTCGACTGTTGATTAAGAGCTCTCTTTTTGTGTTGGACTGTTTTCAAACATTCAGGGAACGCTCAAATCCTTCTGAGAAAGGCCACATATGCGGCCTCTAAGCGATTTTTCATTTGGTTGTCTGCTGACCAGCGATGTCACCACCACCTCATGTATACTTGACTCTGACAGGCGATTTTGTGAAAAATAAGAGGGAAGCAAGTAGGTATGAACGCCGTATACAAACAAGACATGAGAATCTGTGGTAAAATCGATCTAGTCAGTGGTCTGAGGGTGACATATGTCGAATGATTTGACATGAACCCGCTACTTTTCAACATCTTCACTTTTAAAAATAACACGTGAATCAACTAAGGTATAGATAGCATACTACCCAAAACTGGCGCTTTTTATTCTGCTACGAAGATAGAGATAGTGGACACGATGTATGTACACGATCAGTAGACTGAACTTACCCAATTGTTCAAAAGACTTGAGCAATTGAGTGAGAATCGAGCACTGGTGAACCAGACAAAGACCTTTTCAAATTTGTGTCTCTCCGATCAAAGATATTGTGAACACACTTTCAAAACTTCCACAAGTTAATTCAGAAACTATCGCGATGACCCGCGAAACACGGGTGAGTCGAAAAAAAAAAAAACACGAGCCATATTACGACCACCAACCAATTGGCAACATGTCAACCGACATTCCAACAAAACTAGCATCTGTCATTTTTCCCGTTACAACCGAATGTCTGGTGACGAATCGCAAACATATATTTACAACACCGCTAGTCCAGCGTCATTACCGAACAACAAGTGTCCTTCAACCAAGAAAAATTTCTCATTTGATCATGTTGATGTCGCAGTCGTCGTGTGGTGGTTTCATGCGACATCAACATGATCAAATGAGAAATTTTTCTTGGTTGAAGGACACTTGTTGTTCGGTAATGACGCTGGACTAGCGGTGTTGTAAATATATGTTTGCGATTCGTCACCAGACATTCGGTTGTAACGGGAAAAATGACAGATGCTAGTTTTGTTGGAATGTCGGTTGACATGTTGCCAATTGGTTGGTGGTCGTAATATGGCTCGTGTTTTTTTTTTCGACTCACCCGTGTTTCGCGGGTCATCGCGATAGTTTCTGAATTAACTTGTGGAAGTTTTGAAAGTGTGTTCACAATATCTTTGATCGGAGAGACACAAATTTGAAAAGGTCTTTGTCTGGTTCACCAGTGCTCGATTCTCACTCAATTGCTCAAGTCTTTTGAACAATTGGGTAAGTTCAGTCTACTGATCGTGTACATACATCGTGTCCACTATCTCTATCTTCGTAGCAGAATAAAAAGCGCCAGTTTTGGGTAGTATGCTATCTATACCTTAGTTGATTCACGTGTTATTTTTAAAAGTGAAGATGTTGAAAAGTAGCGGGTTCATGTCAAATCATTCGACATATGTCACCCTCAGACCACTGACTAGATCGATTTTACCACAGATTCTCATGTCTTGTTTGTATACGGCGTTCATACCTACTTGCTTCCCTCTTATTTTTCACAAAATCGCCTGTCAGAGTCAAGTATACATGAGGTGGTGGTGACATCGCTGGTCAGCAGACAACCAAATGAAAAATCGCTTAGAGGCCTCATATGTGGCCTTTCTCAGAAGGATTTGAGCGTTCCCTGAATGTTTGAAAACAGTCCAACACAAAAAGAGAGCTCTTAATCAACAGTCGAAAGTAACAATCGATGTTTTACAGGCACATCATGAAAAAAAGGAAAGTTCGAATACTTGGTTACAAGTGGTAAAATAAAAAAGAATGAAAGATCGTGTTCGATAAAGAGAGAAGATGGAAAACACTCAACAACTGAACTGATAAGTTGCAGTGTGGACAGACAAATGTGGTCGGGTATGATGATTGTCTACGTCCGTTGATGTGGTACATGCTAATCATGGTCTTATAACAATATTCCTCACACCTCGAGGATTCCGTCATCATGTCTTTTTTCAGGATCGTTAACCGAATTTGACACTCAAGACATGAATTATCTACCTGGAAGGAGATCTCTACATACCATACCTAGACCGTTCGATGACAACACGGCTTCCGTGATTTACAGGCTCATCATCCTCCAGTCAAAGGGGATGTAAAACATCGAGCTCAATCACAGCCTAGGATATGTTTGACGCGATGCTCACCTAGATGTCGAATTTCATTCCAGGAAATCTTACTTAAACATTACAATGAGGGTGAAGGACAGTGTTCAGGTATTTGTCAATGTCAAAGTTCGACATTGATTTCTTCAAGCCTGTCGACAATGCCACCTCGATGACTGGTTTTTTTATGATCGTTAACAATATTTGACACTTAGGACACGTATCATCTGCTTGGGAGGAGATCTCTGCATACCATACCTTGACTCAGAAAAGTCACACACAAGAAAAATTATCTCCGAGAATTACAGACCCATCTGCCTGCTCCCTTATGTAGGAATGTTGTTGTGGAAGATGATGAATAAAAGGTTGATCTGGTACACAAAAACCAACTTACTCGAACACAGCTAGGGTAGAAACAAAACATACGTTCAGTTGATATATCTCACACAAAACAGAGAGCGTGTCGACACCGGTCTCAGTGATGGGGATCTCGTTATTCTGATGCGCGCAAGACTACAACTACATCAACATTTAAAAAAATTGAACATTTTTTATATATTTTGATATTAAATTTTGCTCGACACCATTAAAACAACATAAAATGTGTGCGTCACCGACCACGCTTATCATGAAAGGTGACACGACTAGTTGTTAATAAGAGAGAATGTGGGGTGTTGACATTACAAATTGTGTTCTCCCGACACCAATACCATCACATATATCACCGACATTACAGCCTAGTGTGTCGACATCTATGACATCTTGAACGATCACACCACGACAGTGTCGACTACAAGAACACCGATAATACATGTAGAGCAGAGACATTACAATTGAGAGTGAGTTGAGGCACATGAACATGTCAACTGTGCTGATCCTACAATCTCTGATGCGTCGACAAATCTGGGCATGTTCTTATGTTGACACTACAAACTCTGTGAGTGTGTCAACCTCTGTCGTAACGAGTCGTACACCAGAGCCACCGACTACAAGTTTTTACCATGTTGTCGGTTGATAGGGAGATACAACCTTTCACATGCTCATCACCGAAAACAAACTGTTTTGTCAGAATCAATAACGACAACAGTATCTGTCATGTCAACAACATGTTCACTCAGCCATCATGATGTTTCGACAACAACGCCATCATCTTTTTTCACACGTGTCACCAACAGCACATCTCAGTGTTTCGAGTAGCTCAGTCATTATGGATTCAGCCTTGATTCTGGACTCATCTGAATATCCAATATCGAAAAGAGCCCCGTTCAACAGCTCTTAAACGATGCATCGTGAAACTAACTCTCAGCGGTAGTAAGTCACCAGTGTCACAAATACGTCGGGAAATTAGTTCCAAGATAAGTTCGGATATAAGATAAGACATGAGGATCTGTGGGAGAAAAAAGTCTATGGTGATTTTCTGCTAGTGAAAACAAAACTATTGGTGATATTTCGTGTGCAAATGCACCTCACCAATCTGAAGGAAAAAAAAACATCTAGAAAACCAAAAATGCAATATCACTACCTGTATCGCTACCACTCACCCATACGGCCTCTTTACAGTTCGTCGTTTAATAGTAGCGACAATTTACATACGAACTACAGCAGTATTCATCGTTCCCCATACAGTCTCCTTCTACTTCTTCATCAGTGTCACACAAACGAGCTATCACATCGAGTGGAAACTGGGTGTTCTGCGAAAAGAAGGAAACTAACAGTTGACGATGCTGCTTTAGATATTCTTCCATATGATGTCAGACAGATCTATACTGATAATTGGGGAGAGATATGTATTTGTCAATATCAGAGTTCGACATTAATTTCTTCAAACCTGCCGACAATGCCACCTCGATGACTGGTTTTTCAGGATCGTTAACAATATTTGACACTTAGGACAAGCATCATCTGTGTGGGAGGAGATCTCTACATACCATACCTTGACTCTGAAAAGTCACAAATAAAATTGATCTCCAAGAATTACAGACCCATCAGCCTTCTCCCTTGTGTAGGAACTTTGCTGGAAAGGCGATCATTTGCAGGTGTATCTGCAAGATGGAAATCTCTTCGCTTCAACACATGTAAGATACAAATGACATCACGATTTTCACATACTCATCACCAAATAAAAAAAAATGGTTGTTGTTAGCAACATTAACGACAACCGTATCTGACATGTCAACAACATGTTCACTCAACCATCATGGTGTTTCGACAATAACACCATCATCTTTTTCACATTTGTCACCAACAGCACATCCCAGTGTTTCGCCTAGCTCGGTAATTATGGATTCTGCTTTGCTTTTGGTCTCATCTGAATATCCAATATTGAACAGAGCCCGTTCAACAGCTGTTAAACTATCTCAACTTTTCCAAACAAAAAAAAAATTATCGACGTCACTCGTAACGCTGTCTGTGAGTTTATCAGAGATTACGGTGTCAGAAAAATATATTGTTGTTGATCCCTCGTATCACCATATCAATAGTTCCCAGTTTTAAAGGATGACTGAGATAAATAATTTATACTGCGGGCAAACAGCGATAATAAAATATAACAAAGAGAACTCGATACCTATTTTATAAAAAGAGGAGTAAAACATGGATGCATCCTATCACCATGCTTGTGCAGTATATACACCGAGAAAATCCTTAAAACATCACATAAATGCCATACCTAAACATTAATGGAGAGATGATCATTAACCTAAAATATGCTGATGATACTGTATTAGTACCAGAAAATCATAAAGATCTACAACATTACTTAATGAATTAAACATGACAAGCAAAAAAAAAAAAAATAAAAAAATAAATAAATATGGATTAAATATGAATATCAAAAGAAAGTAAAACTATGACAATTAACAAAGAAAATATTCAAAACCAGCAAGTGGATATCAAAATTGACGGAAAAAGACTTGGAGATAGTTCAGAGCTACAACTACCTTGTACATACTATAACCAGTAAATGAAAATGTAAAATTGAAATAAGCAAAAGAATATGAATGGTGAAAAATAACGTTAATGCCATGAAAAATATACTAACATCAAAGCAAATAAGATCAGGGCTAAAACTAAGAATAGCAAAATGTTGTCTTCTCAACATTCCTAAATGGTGCATAAACAGGGACGTTAGACAAGAAAACTGAACAGACAACTGAAGCCTTTGATATGTGGTATATAGAAGAATAGGTAGAATTGGATGGAAGGAAAAGAAAACACCGATGAAGTCTTAAAACAACTAACAACGAAAAGAGAACTACTAAGCACAATTCAAACAAGACAAATGCGGTTTTTGGGCCATGTTAAAAGATACAACAGTCTACTAAAAGTAATCCTGGAGGGGAAAATACTAAGTAAAAGCGGGAGAGGCAGACCACGAGTAACATGGACGAGTAACATCAAAAGATAAACACGTCAGCCTATGACAGCGTGCACCATTAAAGCAAGAGACAGAGCGGAATGACGCTCCATGGTAGCCGTTATCAGTGCCAAGAAATATATTACGCAGAATCGTTCTGGAGAGAGTAAAAGTGGCCAGCGGAAATATATAGATGATCTAGCTAAAGAGGCAGAGGAAGCAGCAAATAAAAGGAATTATAAAGCACTGTACAACCGTACACAGAAAATTGTGTGGAAAATGCAAACAGATTGCTGTCTTTATTAGAGATAAGACAGGAAATCTGCCTAGTACTATAAGGGAACACCTAGAGAGATGGAAATAGCACTTTGAAGAACTTTTGGAACAGACCCGGCTCAAATAATCCTCAAGATATACTACCAGTAGAAGTTATTTAAAAAATGGTAAAGCCATAGGGCCAGATGAAATTCCTTCGGAGTATTAACACCTCTACCATGATGTTACATACTCTATTAGATAACATTTGGGAGACGGAAGAAGGTTATATGATCAACTACCATTAGAAAGGAAGTTTACAGGGGTGTACATATTATATGGGCATTATGCTGCTATCAGTGCCAGGATGAATACAAAAAAAAAATTAAGTAGATTTATTCTGGAGAGACTAAAAAAAGGTCACAGAGAAACATTTGAGAGACGCACACGTATTTTTTAGGAAGAACAGCTCATGTGCTGATCACATAACTACTCTACGTATAACAATTGAACAAAGATTACGAAACGGTATTTGCTAGTTTAGACAGAGGAATGGTTTGGCAGTTGGTGAGTCACTATGGATTCCCACAAAGTTTATTAACCTGATAAGAATAATGTATAACACACACAAAAAAAAACAGACGTTCTTTTCTTTAGAAAAACCAACATTTTAAATTTATATTTTAATATATATGTTTTGCAAACATTTTAATAGAAATCCGCCCTGTGAGAATATCCATGTTGTAGTTTTTCTACGATGTGTAGTTGGAGGCATCGGTTGCAAACTGTTATATCGCGAGTCTAGCGTTCACGACAGAATCGTAAAGGGAGGATCGTAGGTTTTTCGCTAGGTGAAAAAATTATTTTAAAAAACGCGTTGTGTATGACTGGTAGTTTGTCAATTGCAGCATGGACTTGTTGGGTATTAGGTTTATCGCACGTTTGATAGTTTTAGAAGTTACGGTTTTTTGTTCGTTTTACTTATTACATCTCTAATTATGGCGCTTGTTTCCTTCTCGATTTTTGGACGCGACGCTATTTATCCTGGTTTTGAAGTTTTGTTGAAGAATAGGCTCTATAACTAATGCCGTTGTTGCTATTCTTCTCGCAAATCTGTGCCTGTCACAGGCAACCTGCATCCACGTTGAGCGTCTATCCTCTGTAAGATCATCCAAATGATGGACTGTCACCAACTCGTCGGCAAACGTCACCTAAAGTAATTTGAAATTTTCAAACGTTAGACTATCTTAATATCCTAAAAAAAAAAAAAAAAATAAGCGCTGGAGAGAGAATATGATAAGACATGCTAACCTTGCGGTTGGCTTTTTGTAAAATACTCTGCTCACTAACATCCATAGCGCTCTTCCCAATTAGCGTATTGGTTTGAATTATTCTAGCAAATTAGTTTATATATATATATATTTCTCTCTCTCTCTTTTGGAGAGGTAGCCTAAAGGAACACGCTGGCTGGTAATTAATGCAAATGTCCTAGATGTGGGCGAGTATTCTCCATGTTCAGCTCGCTAAATAGAAACGTTGAGAGTGTTCACGGAATCTGTTAATACTTTACAGATATGGACACGTATCTAGCAGTGTTATCACTGTGGTTGACTGAGTGACCGACCGATGCTAGTCGAATGAATATATTAAATCGTGTACGCGCCTTTTTTTACATAACCTGTTGGCGTTTCGCGCTCGCTGGAGACAATAATCAATAAACTCACGCGAGAGCGGCAACGGTGGGAGATATTGAGCTGCCACGGTAGGAGAAAATGAGCTGCCGGTTCATACCGCCAGCAAGATTTGCCAATATATATGTATGTATATATACCTACTTATGGTCCCTATCTTAAATACGGGGCCCATTTACGTCCACGTAGATATAATAACTATTAACTTATTACTATTATATGTATAAATGCTCACCATATCCATGAAATAACTAACGTATCACTACTCCCTAATATGGTAGTTTCACTTCCGGAGTGGGCGTGGTCTATAGCCGGACAACACATACACACACTAGCTCCTATTGGAAGTCACTTTGGCGGGAAACACTGATGTCCAATACATGAGTCATTAATTATCTCCCCTACTATCCCCTTCATGCACTATACAAGCCCTATACATATATACATATATATCATAACAGAAGCTCCACCACCTTCCACCACCTTCCACCATGGGAAAGTGGTGGTATCCTACTATATAACTCTTGTACTTAAAGATACTGGACTTCGTAGGGTATACCCTATTCTTTGTCTTTGTATCCAAGTCCGACCATTGTGTCCACGACCTACTACTTGCGTGCAATATCCAGACTCCATCCGAGGGAAATGTTTGGAGACGACCTTCATGAGAATAAAACTGACTTCGAAATGTTAAAGAAGAAGAACAACAGGAAGAACAACAGCATGAACAACAAATAATATTAAATACTAGCCACTGTGAGAACTGGAACTGGACTACAAAGGACAAGAGGTAGGGTTCGATCCCAACCGACGGCTTCCGGGTTCACCCAGCCTTAAATGGGTACCTGATTTTTTTATGGGAAAGTAAAGCGGCACTGGCGTAATACCGACCACATTACTCCAAAAATCATGTGCTGAAGGTCTGTAAAAATGTATGGTCACAAACACCATATTCCATATACGCCACTTGGCGGGACGGGGGCTCTTACTTTTACTTTTATTCTACATTGATAGTACAACGTTGAAATGAAGATCGTGTTGCAGTGCCTGTTTTGCCTCTAGGTTATTTCTTTTTTCGACAGTGGTGGTGCATACACACGGTGTGCTGCTTGGATTTAGTGTTCTTGTTCATGCTTGTTGTGGCTCTTTAACTTCTGACAGGCTGGTGGGCGGTGTGACCTTGTTAAGTTATTTATTTTTTTTTTCCAATCGGGATAGACCTATCAGTGAGTAGGTCATTGTTTTCATTGTTGCACCGACGAATGCCTATTTCCGGCAGCGGCCTTTTTTTCTTTGTTACAGCTTGTCTTTTTCTGCTCTGCTTGTTAATTATTATAGGTCACTAGACTTCCTTGGTATTTGAATTCATCCACTTGTTTTAATTGTCTGCCGTCTTTCGTTCTTTTGATCTTCTGTTTTCCTTTGTGATATTCATAACTTCTGTCTTGATGATGGTGTTCATGTTGTATTGCTTGGTCTACGTTGTTAGACGGGAATACACATACAGAGCAGTGACATAAATATATGAATAATTTGTTGGTAATTTAACAAAAAATCGTTTCAAGCAACAGCAACATTAATTTACGTTACCAACCACCCTTAAGCCGCCCGTGCAAATAACAAAAATGATGAATAAAAATATGTGATAGCCATCTGTATTTAATATTGAACCCTAACAAGCATTCATTATCAACGTTAGATAACTTTTTTCAGTCTGATAGTGGAAAAACAAATATGCGATTGAGTGACAAAATTGGCAGGCTGCTTACTTCCTGTTATATTCCTCTAGTTGTGCTGCTACTTCCTGCTTTATCCCTCTAGTTGTGCGCTACTTCCTGCTTTATTCCTATAGTTGTGCGCTAGAATCCTGCTTTATTCCTATAGTTGTGCGCTACTTCCTGCTTTGTTCCACTAGATGTGCCGCTACAGAGTAGGTGTGTGTGCGTGGATTGTTCGAAATGTTCTCATACAGCATTTATTTAATGACCCTTGGATTCCGTTTATTCGTCACTTCCTGTATCTATGTTTTTCCTTGTAACCTAATGTTTTCATTTAGTATTCTTGTACTACAAGTTGGTAGTTCATTCTGTCCAAACTAATTATTGGTTGTTCGATATATAATCATTTACGGAATTTAAAAAAAGAACTGTCTAAGACTTATATTTTAAAAGAAAATATCGCTCTCCTTGTTTTATTTCTAGCATTTCATGGCTTATGGTTTAGTTGCTTTGCTTGTGTCTTTGATTACGTCAAATGTATTGCAATTAGTATCCCCGTATACTAGAACACATAGATAGAGAAATGAGAAAAATGACAAACTTCAATACCATGGATTAAAAAAAAAATGCTTCAATCACCATTTTGCGAGTTGATCGTATACATCTAAGATCAAAGCAAAGGTAGCGATCGGAAAACATTCTTCTACACATAGCGTTCAACGTACACACATTTAGTTTCCAAAATATAATAACAACATTGAAAACTACGATTCAATAAGTAGAATAGAATGCAAGCTTTTAGCTATGAACAGAGTACATTTTCTCTCGGCCAGGAATAGAACAGTCTTCAAATATGAACACAGCACGCGCTATCTTCTATTAATTACAGAGCACGTTTTTTTTTTTAATCAGAAGTAGATACAACCTATAACTAAGAACAGAACACAATTTCTTAGCTATAAATAGAACACGAACTTTCATCTAAGAATAAAGCGTAATTTTCCAATTAAGAATAAATGACTTTCCGGATAAGAACAGAACGACATTTTGCAGCTAATAACAGATCTGAAGCTCCACATTAAGAAGAGATCACAATTTCCATATATGAATAGGGCACTGTTGCATCTCACAATGAAGCAAAGTGAAAGTAACTCTGCTCGTTTGTAAAAGACAATACAACACTCGGTGCTGGAGTTTTCAGTAGTAGGAGACTCTTTGTGCAGAGCTTCGCAGTAAGAGGCAAACTGATCATCAGAAAAGTCCCCGTCGAACAAGTGTTTTGGCCCTTTAGCTTCTTGACACTCTATGGGAGGTGGGCCTGCCTGGGTCATGACTCCCAGGCGTCGACCTCCTGTTGCATTTCCTCTAAGGCTTACACTGTATGTTCGCCTTAAATAACTACACTTACACTACATGTTCCCCTTAAAGAACAACACTTACACTACATGTTCGCCTTAAAGAACAACACTTACACTACATGTTCGCCTTAAATAACTACACTTACACTACATGTTCGCCTTAAATAACTACACTTACACTACATGTTCGCCTTAAATAACTACACTTACACTACATGTTCGCCTTAAAGAACAACACTTACACTACATGTTCGCCTTAAAGAACAACACTTACACTACATGTTCGCCTTAAATAACTACACTTACGCTACATGTTCACCTTAAATAACTACTTACACTACATGTTCGCCTTAAATAACTACACGTACACTACATGTTCGCCTTAGATAACTACACGTACACTACATGTTCGCCTTAAATAACTACAGTTACACTGTATGTTCTCCTTAGATAACTACACTTACACTACATGTTCGCCTTAAATAACTACACTTACACTACATGTTCGCCTTAAATAACTACACTTACACTGTATGTTCGCCTTAGATAACTACACTTACACTACATGATCGCCTTAAATGACTACACTTACACTGTATGTTCGCCTTAAATAACTACACTTACACTACATGTTCGCCTTAAATAACTACACTTACACTACATGTTCGCCTTAAATAACTACACTTACACTACATGTTCGCCTTCAACAACTACACTTACACTACATGTTCGCCTTAAATAACTACACTTACACTACATGTTCGCCGTAAATAACTACACTTACACTACATGTTCGCCTTAAATAACTACACTTACACTAAATGTTCGCCGTAAATAACTACACTTACACTACATCTTCGCCTTAAATAACTACACTTACACTACATCTTCGCCTTAAACAACTACACTTACACTACATGTTCGCCTTAAATATCTATACTTACACTACATGTTCGCCTTAAATAACTACACTTACACTACGTAACACTCGAATATAGTTACTTACCTGTCTTGGCTTTCATATTTCATTTCCAGGAAGAAGCTTCTATAGAGCAGGATCATAACAAGTTTGTGTAGAGGAACATCACAACAGGCTTGTAAAGAGCAACATCACAACAAGTTTGTGTAGAGCAACATCACAACAAGTTTATGCAGAGCAACATCACAACAAGTTTGTGTAGAGCAACTCACAACAAGTTTGTGTAGAGCAACATCACAACAAGTTTGTGTAGGGCAACTCACAACATGTTTGTGTAGAGCAACATCACAATAAGTTTGTGTACAGAAACATCACAACAAGTTTGTGTAGAGCAACATCACAACAAGTTTGTGTAGAGCAACTCACAACAAGTTTGTGTAGAGCAACTCACAACAAGTTTGTGTAGAGCAACTCACAACAAGTTTGTGTAGAGCAACATCACAACAAGTTTGTGTAGAGCAACATCACAACAAGTTTGTGTAGAGCAACTCACAACATGTTTGTGTAGAGCAACATCATAACACGTTTGTGTAGAGCAACCCACAACAAATTTTTGTAGAGCAACCCACAACAAGTTTGTGTAGAGCAACTCACAACAAGTTTGTGTAGAGCAATATCACAACAAGTTTGTTTAGAGCAACTCACAACAAATTTTTGTAGAGCAACTCACAACAAAATTGTGTAGAGCAACATCACAAGTATGTGTAGAGCAACATCACAACAAGTTTGTGTAGAGCAACTCACAACAAGTTTGTGTAGAGCAACATCACAACAAGTTTGTGTAGAGCAACATCACAACAAGTTTGTGTAGAGCAACATCACAACAAGTTTGTGTAGAGCAACATCACAACAAGTTTGTGTAGAGCAACATCACAACAAGTTTGTGTAGAGCAACAACACAACAAGTTTGTGTAGAGCAACATCACAACAAGTTCGTGTAGAGCAATTCACAACAAGTTTGTGTAGAGCAACATCACAACAAGTTTGTGTAGAGCAACATCACAACAAGTTTATGTAGAGCAACTCACAACAAGTTTGTGTAGAGCAACATCACAACAAGTTTGTGTAAACCAACATCACAACAAACATGTGCAGGGCAACATCACAACAAGTTTGTTTTTGAGCAACATCACAACAAGTTTGTATGGAGCAACTCACAACAAGCTTGTGTAGAGCAACTCACAAGAAGTTTGTGTAGAGCAACTCACAACAAGTTTGTGTAGAGCAACTGACAACAAGTTTGTGTAGAGCAACATCACAATATTAACTATTCTTTATGGCTTAACTAAACAGCTACCCTGCATATACATATTCATACAACTGGTATTGACCATAACTTATAGCACACATATAGTATGCTTAGTCACGCATTGCACGTAGGTACACAGTGACTTATTTACGTTTTCACATGCACACATTATTTCACATGCACACAGTACATCTATTCACCTATTACCCTTTAGCAATATGTCAGTTCGCGTATTTTACTTACACACCCGTAAAAACTATCTTTACGGCATTTTCCCATTACTGGAGTCTGCCTGGAGACGTGTAAGACATCAGTAGTGGTTTCAATTATAAATTCATTTTGGGATGGAGAGAGAAGGTCCAAATAATGACACAACAATTGAATCCGTCATGTGTGAGGCAACAATATCGTAGCTGTCTGTAAACTGTGACACATCGCAACAAGTAATCTTTATTTAGACAACAGAACAAGAAGAAGAAACAGAAAACAAAGACATATGCCGCTTAAACACTAGGTCCATTCGCGTTTTATTCTTACTCAGCAATCAGACCATAGCATAATTCTACTTCGGTAGGCTTGTGACTACAGTTGATCCCTCCAGATCAATATACTTGATATGAAAGGCCGCCGAACACAGTCGTGCACTTACAAGCATCGAACTAGGTCATTATAATCGCACTAATCGAACCATTTGCATACAGATTAAATGGAGCGAAACATACACGGCCCAACACGTTAACCTTGCTCTGGTGTGGAGACGACAGAACTCTGTATCAAAATAACACGCGCTGTACAATATCTGGTGGCTGCATCTGTCGACGTTCTTCTAAAATGATTACAGCACTTGGGAATGTGGAGAAAAAGAAAACTACAATGTTAACAACTAAGATTTGTGTTCACATATGGAACAATATATTATTACTAAGGATTAAGCTTAGAGGATCATGTTTTTATACAAATTTCTGCCTCTATATTTGTTTTTCAATTCAACTTTGACTTCCTACCAATCTATACCCTTTAAACTTTCCGATATCTGTCAATTCTTGTTACCTTTTAGTTCATGTTTCTTATTTGTTTCACTATTCCCAGTTGTCATAATCCTCCTCTTATGTTATAACACTCCAACATTCATGTTACATTTCTTAAAATCTGTTTAGAGTATTTTCAACTTTGTATAAATCCCATTTCTGTGGCCTTCAGAATGTAGAGACTGCGATAATATAATAACATCGCCAATGAAAAACTGCCAGCAGCGTGAGACATATTCCAAGAGAAAGAGAATCGAAAAGAAGAGAATGACGTCTAAAGACATGCATTAAAAAAACTATTGCAACGCTAATCTTGTTTCTAAAATCCACTACAAAATATAAACAAATAATTTAAATGAAAGAAGAAGAGGATAGACCTAGAATGACTGGCCCCAAAAAGGTGCGACTAAACTTGTTTATTAAAGATCTGAGCTCACGCAGCTTTGAAATTTGATAAAACTGTTAAAATAACCTAAAGGCTATGTAATAACTACAGAAACACCAACATGTAGGTTGGTGTGTTAGCATAGAATAATATCATGCCGTATTTATCACGGTCCCAGGGAAATTGTGGCGGTCGCTGTGACAAAACGGTAGCAACATTGATAAGGTCACAGTCGGGCAATTAAGCAATTGATTAGGAATTAGAATATGTTATTCCAGGATTTGATTCGGAAAAGTGAGGTAAATCAGAGAATGATACAATGAGTTTCGAATAGTAGCTTGACAGGTTGACATTTATGATGATGAGGTTAACTCTGAATTATACTTTGTTAACTCATACATGCACTAACACACATTCACATGCACACACTTTCATACGTACGTATCCGTACGTACACACACGCCCACACACACACAGAGGACTGGTTGGTCTAGAGGTATGACGTCAGTCTCGAGACAGAGGTTGTGAGTTCAAATCTTGGCTGCACCACTTGGGAATGTTATTTGGGATGTCTCTCTGGGCAATCGCCGCTGGTCTCATCAACGAGACCCGGATTGAAACGTCAATTATTCATCAACGGAAAAAAAAAAAAATATGAGTACCTCCGAAAACGGAGCTACGAGGGACCCCTGTGTTCATGGCTGCCAGGGAAAAGCGGATCAGCACGCAAAATGCAGTTCCTGGTCTCTAGGGACATCGCCAGAGATGAAAGCTGGCGAACGTACAGTCACACGTACATAGGTAAACACACATTGGTACATACGATATGTCAACCTACTTAATGTGTATGGACTTACCTACCTACTTGTATACACACGTACGTATACACACAGACGCACATTTCACGGTAGTTAGATCTAATGCTTAGTCCACAATTTTATGTGAGACGGACGAACGCGTATGTTCCATGTTCAAGCCAAACACATAAACAAAGCAATTGCAGTTGAACAATCTACTAGAACAAACTGAATGGCGCTGCTCGAGTAGTAAAGTGTTCGGTACATATCTACTTCTTGCATCATCCAACAAAAAGATTAACCCGCTTTTCGAACTTGCCTAACGTCGGTGCTATGGAGTTTGTGTGCTATGCTGAAGTATTTCTCTGTGACAATCACACAGGAGATTTGAGCGCAAAAATGTCGAGTACAGAAATCGACCTAATTACAATGGTAAAAGAAATTTACATAATTCAATTCTTTTTAAAAAAAAACAACAAACTACATTTCCCCTCGACCCTGAAAAGCAAATAAGGTAGGAAAGAAGAGGAATGCTTCTTTACAATGTCGAGCATCACTATATTCCAGATATATTTTAATCAATTGATACTGTACATTAGCTCATGAAGAATGAAAAAAGGAAGTAGCCGAGTGTGTAATTCAGATAACGCCGTCTTTGATGCAGAAATAACACGCTGTGTGCAAAAAGCCTGCACTTTCCACATATTAACTCGTAGCATGTAGCCGTTCGAATTATGTCAATAAATCAGACACACAACGAAATACCTGCACATATATTGAGTTTATCTCTTGAATGAGCATTTTAGAATAGCTTTCGTTTATTTTGTGTGTAATTTTGTCGTTTCCTAAAAAAAAGGGGGGGGGGGGGCTGGTTTGCGAAGTATATTTTGCTTGTTTCTATCATTAAATGACAACCAATATGCGCTGTTTGTTTTTTTTAAACAAAGGAGATCATGTTTGTAAATGGAAGTTCATACGATATTCGTTATTGTTTTTTCATCATAACAAATTACTTATGATTTTATCTACTGTATATAAGATTCGACGATCTCATCGAAGTGGACCATAGTTTATAATTAAATTAAATTATGTATAGAAACTTTATTTTATTGGTTATAGATGCACATTTGTTTGTAAATTATTTCCACTGATATTATTGATAATTTCAAACTTTTAAATAATTTTAATTTAAATTTCGTTTCCAGATTGTTGCTTGAAGACGCCATTAAATCTGGACACGTCGTGCTCACAATACGAAGGAGGAGAAACCGAGCAGTTGTGTTGCCTGTTGTACCCATCGGAAACTGCTCACAACACAAATCCACAAAAAAGACTCGCAGTGCATCCAGTGACGGACTTCGGTCCGACGAATTGAGCTGTACTCGTTCCTTCAACTGTTCTATGCTGCCTGAACCTGTTCGTTTAGAAGATTTAAATGTGGACATAAACATATCATCTGATGATGTTTTTGCAGATTCGACCACACCATCAGATAAAGTTACTTACGTGAACCTCCCACACATTCGTTTCCACAACAACCAGCAAGCTAACGGACACCTCCCACAGGAGATGAGTAATGGCCAGGAGAGTCTTGACCACAGAGACAAAACACACTCCACATCTGAAGGAAATTCTGTTTTGACCGCGAAAGCAACAAACGAATCCTCAAAATCCGAGTTTTTCTTTCCGAGAGATGATAGTGACACTATCAGGCAGAGCTCTTCCACTTCCACCTTGGTGGAAGATAATGACAACAAGACAGGAAGCGAACCTAACAGTAACATTGGTAGTGTGGAGTCAATAGGGTACATGTATGTTCACGGAGGTCATAAGGCAACAGAAAGTACCAATGCTAACGTTACACCAAGTCGGCGTTTGTTGGACAAGAGTTCTCTTCGCCAAGGTGACAACCAACAAACCAACCGGGTGGACAATTTTAACCTCATGAGCATGTCTACCATTGAAGGTGAATTTGGCATGCCAGCTTCGCCGTCTGCTAAGGTAAGATGAATCGTACCCAAACTAAACCATCGCTAACCAACTGACTTGTACACAAATGTTGGGAATCCGCTTTTACGTTATGTATTTACTCAATCAAGAGCCATGGGTGTCGCATCAGCAGTTGCTAGACCGTGTCGCTGCAGGATATCTATAATATTATCTATTAACCGGCTGTTGTCCTTTCTGAGGCCTTGTTATCCAACAATTGGCGAAGTAAGCGTTTGATGGTAGATGGTAAGGTTTCGTTCCTACATTTTGACAGAACCACTTTATTTTCTGTTTTCCTTGGATAAATTCTGCTGTGATGGTAAACCTTCTCTATTTTCTATTTTCCTGCTCTATTTTATATTTCTCTAGGCCCCATTTCCGTGAGATAACTGAACCACCCTGTTTCCTATTGATTTTCGTATTTATTAACTAAAGGCAACAATTTAACTGTTTTAGTTGTTTACTGGAATGCTCATAATTCTGCGCTGTTAGTTCCCTGTGTTCGGTTATCATGCTTCTGGTAAAGGGTCTTAGTCGAAATGTTGTTTCTGTAATTTGTGTGAAAGCCAGAGTTTCAGTTTATTTTTATATTATAACTTTCCACCTCTTTTTAAAAATATATTTACCACAGTCAATTTTTATGTTAAATATATTTACCACATCCCATCTTTATTTAGATTTACCTCAATCTATCTTTAATGAAGTACACTTACCATTTCACAGAAAGGGAACACAGAAAGGGAAGATCAGTTACCAAATGGTAACGGGGTTTGACTAACAATGAAGAAAGGTGCTCTCTAGAAGTAATCGTTCTTGTCAAATTAAATGCCCAATTGTAATATTCAATGAAGCAGGTTTTCACTTTTTGTGTGGAATGATATATCCGACTTGAGCGGCGAAGAAATACTCTTGAGTGTTAAGCAAGAACAGTAAATGACGTAATCAACCTTGGTATATAGGATTATTCGCCTTTAGGGTCACTTCTAATACTGGGACTAAATGCCAAACGAAATACCACTTAAGTGTCAAGTGGCAACAAATGGCGTTGTGTGGGTTACCGTCACTTCGGTAAATCAGGTATCCAGCCAATCTAATCAACTTATTCTACTTTATTACAATTCTCTTATTTATTTTGAAATCTTGGGAACGGAAAATTTGTCTCGCACGTGATCCTTCAAGTACTTCCGCACACGCGCCACTGACTCACTCGGCGCTGAGCTACTCACTCCTCCCTGATCATAATGTACGATCCATGGTGATTTATTGGAGTGATCAGTGTGTATTCATTCTTGGGCGATATATTAGTTGTATTTGTTACATTGAGCATAAGGCAATCTGAAGGAAATTGTGAACACAATATAAGAATGATCAATGTAACAAAGTAAATCCAACTGACGATAATACATTGAAATAATAATTCAATAAATATACACGCGGTTAAAGAGAGGAAAAAAGTCATCACAAGCACGTAATACCTACGCTATGAAGAAAAGCCCCATTTTTTTTTAGATCGCCAAGCAGGGATATTCGTGGTTTTAAATCAGACTCACAAACAAACAATACTTTTTAAAATAGTTAAAAGTTCCTAAAACATATTTTTAAACAACAAAGAAATTAAATATACAGAACAATATCGGACATTGTTTAAATTTCAGCAGATGGGGAAAATATACTCTCACTTCTAATCATGACAGGCTCGTTAATGCATAAACAGAACGACACGAGACAGCCTCAAAAATGAATCAATTCTCCCTGTATTATCTGTTTACCTGTAGCTCTACCAATAACTTATATCGATTGACCTACGACATATGGGAGAATGGAAAGTATAGTTATTTAAATGACCTTTCACGTTTTGTTACAAAGACGATTGATAGAAAACAATAAGTAGTTTGGCAAAAGTTTTAGTGTCTTATGCTGAATGTTGCTTTGCTGAACAGCTTCTCTTCTGGCTGAATCTTCCAATATTGGATAGACAAATCCATCCTAAGAACGAACAAGATGCATTCGTGGTGCCTGGCCTCATGTGCAATTTGTCTTCTGAATTTGATATCACCACTGCCTCGAAAGTTACTGTGTCGTTTGTTATTGTTGTTCTCCATATGCTACGATCTGCAGCCAGATTTTCTCAGTTTCTTTCACTGATAGAGAATCCCCTCAAGGAAGCCCTGCAAACATTCTTATATCTCAGCATTGGTCTGCCCTTTGGTCTCTTTCCGTCCTTAAGTTCGTCAAATAATATTTTTTTCGGAATACGGATGTTTGCCATTCTTCTTACATGACCCAGCCAATTTAGTCTAGGACTCCTAATTGTTGCCATGATGGATAGGAGTTTGGCTCGTTGTAGGACATTAGACTTGGTTACTTTGTCCTGCCATTTAATGTTGATAATCTTGCAAAGGCAATGCAAATGAAAGCTGTTTAATCTTTTCCACTGCCCTGCATAGGTAGTCGAAGTTTCTGATCCATACAGAATTGTATTAAGCACGCAGCCTTGGTAAATTTGTTTCTTAGTTCTGAGTGTTAATTTGGTGGTGCCCATGCTTCATCTTTAAGTTTACCATATATGGTGACTGCCTTTCCGATTCGGGAATTTATTTCTTCTTTAAAAGGGAAGCAGTGGTTGTGACCATAGAACCGAGATAGGTGAACGTTCTCACATATCGTTATCTAGTTAAATTAAAAACAAAGAACCGTTTGTATTAAACGTGATAATAAGCTAGAATGCAATCACTACATTTACATTGCATCTGTATACTTTTCTCTAAAACGAAAACTTTGTATTTAGAAATGTATTGTTATTAATTTCGTAATATTATTTTCACCAATACAACATTTGAACAGCAATTAATTAATGCACTTTATTTATGTAATCACAATATAAAGTGAAATTCGGAGTAGCAAAACTACAGGTCATTGTAATCATGATAATGTGTCGTCAGCTTCATTGTTAATTAGTGTTCTTTGTTCTAACCGTCATGTCGTGTTGTTGTACTGTCTGAAACTTGCTCATCACTACAACCACCACAACAAACCAATAGGTATTCAGTCACTATCAACAGATGACGGAATCTGTACACACTGAAGATTCCAACCATTTCGATGGTTGAACATACCCTAAAGTCGCCATTACATATTGTTGTTTTTTTACCTTGTTGAATGTCTATTCTAAATTATTAGTCTAAATTCCGCACAGTCACTGATGGTTCCAGTAGCTTGCTGATTGTATAAACTCTAGATTACCGTTGCACGTTGTTGTTACTACTTGTTCGATGTCTAATCTAAATTATTGCAGTCCCAATACCGCATCCTCAATGATAGCTATATCGGTGTCTCCCATCTAATCTTCGAAATCTCTCCAGATGTCGTCCTTGGATATTATTCTCGCCATTGACACATCAGCTTTCTCATTGCCAAGAAACCCGCCGTGACTTGAAAAGCGTATCGTTAACTATTTTTTCTCTTTCTAAGTTTGGAGCTATTTCAGATTTGTTTCCAATTATATTTGTTTTCTTTCTTTCTGAAAAGGTTGTATCCTATACGTTCATTTCATGTTTTCCAATGTCACAGAAACCGTAGTCTACACGTTGAGCATGCAAACGGTGACTTGATATTTGTATGCTTACTCTATCCACATAGATAGATTAATAAGGAAAGTAAAACAGGTACATCATAACAGTTTGACAGACAGACATGGAGGAAGGGATGTAGAGGCGGATTAATGAGCTGGCAGACTAATTATTATCGTGATATCGACCATATTACACATCGCATTTGATCATTGCAATATATGGACACAAATACCATATTCGCGAGTATACGCCTCAAGGCTTGGAGTGAATCCTGTATCCACATGTGCCATGAAGCATTGTGGGGCATTTGCGGGGAATGCCTACCCGACCAGAATACTGCAAACACAATTTAAAAAAAGGAAACTTCGAGGCTGTCATTATTTCAAACAATTTGAACACAAGATAATATACAGATTTTGTTTGCAAAATAAAAAAAATAATAAAACCCACAACCAAAACCGCTCACAAGTTACAACCGAAAGGAGATAGACACAGTGACCATAGACAATGGAGTAAACATAGACAATGGAGTAACAATAGACAATGGAGTAACCATAGAACACAGATAATGTGCCGCGAAGAGAGCAAGAAACATTCAGAAAAACTTCATGTACTGAAGGGAGGTCAAAAAGTAATGCACACCAATTTTTCTCGGAAACTATTCGGGCAAAATGTGTGAAATTTGTACAGATTGTAGCTGAACATCCCCTTTACACTACCTATTTTTCAACATAATCTCCGTCCAAGCGTATTGCCTTACGCCAACGCGAAACTAGGTCATGAATGCCTCGTTTGTACCAAGTTTTGTCCTGCCTGCGTAGCCATTTTTTAACTGCACGGATCACATCCTCATCATTGTCAAAGTGTTTACCACGCAGGAATTTTTTGAGTGGTCCAAACAGATGGAAATCTGAGGGAGCCAGATCAGGGCTGTAAGGAGGATGGGGCAGTACAGTCCAACCAAATTTGTTGATTGCTTCCCGTGTTACCAGACTTGTGTGAGGGCGTGCATTGTCATGTTGAAGCAACAAATCTGCAGATGGCTTATTAGGTCGAACTCTGTGGAACCGATTTTTGAGTTTTGTCAGTGTATTGATGTAAGCTGTCGAGTTGATTGTCTCACCTCTTGTCATTACATCAACAAGAACATCAATGTCCCAGAAGACAGTGATCACCACCTTTCCGGCTGATGGAGATGTTTTGAATTTTTTTCTTTTTGGTGACTGCGGATGATGCCATTCCATTGACTGCATTTTTGTTTCAGGCTCATAATAATGTGCCCACGTTTCGTCACCGGTAACAATTTTTGACAAAAACATTTCTCCTTCAACACCGAAACGCTCCAACAATTCAGAACAGAATGTTTTCCTTTGAACTCTGTGATCATTTGTTAGGCACCGAGGAACCCATCGAGCGCAAATCTTTGAATATCCGAGAGTTTAAAAAATTGCGATTGCACTTCCCTTGCTGACTGTAAGCTGCAATGCCAATTGCTGACTAGTGATACGCCTATCCTTACGAATAATGGCATCAGCCCGGTTTAACATGGCTGTGCTGGTAGCCGAGGCAACACGTCCAGAACGCGGTAAATCACTGTTTGCCACAGTTTCTTTTTCCGCAACCAGAAATTCTGTGACAATTCGCTGTTTGTAACGGACATTGTTGACAAGCTCCATTTTAACGGTTCATAGATTGCGTAATATTTTTCAGAATGCTGTGCAATTTGGTGCACATAATTGGAACATGTCATATTCCAAGTGTGCAAAATTTCATATTCCTATCTTTATTATTAGCCGAGAAAAAAATTGGCGTGCATTACTTTTTGACCTCCCTACGTAGTTGAATCCAGAGGAAAGGCGAAAGAGAATAAGCCGAATCAAGTACAACCTGGCAGAGAACAGTGGAAACAAGAGATGATAAGTGTGGGTCATACATTGGGTATCATGTGACTAAACTATTCACAAGGTGAAGAAACTTAGTTGTTGCCATACTTCTACGTACACCTTTATCAACATCATCATAATCATCGGGTGCCATGTCGGTTAGCATGGGCAATCATCTCTCTCCACATCACTAGTTCTTTCTTACATGTCTTTATTTCAGTATGTGATCTTTTTTTTGTAATGCTATTTATTAATCTGTTCAAAATTTTTTCTCTTGGTTTTCTCTGCTCTTCTTTCCATTCATTTTGCCTGTTATAATATTTCTCAATGCTTTTTTTTCGCATGACATGTCCAATTATTATAGATTGCCTCTTCCTTATATCCCCAACATCTTCATCTCTGCTTCCACCTGTCTTCTCCAATAATATTTTGGTCGTCCTCTTTGTCTCTTCCTCTGGGGATTCCAAAAACAGAGCCTGTCGTGTAATACTCTCAATTGGCTTTCGCAGTGTGTGTCTTTTTCAGCACTGTCGTCTTCGCCGTATCTCTTTGCCCACTGGTATCTCTCTCTCTCTCTCTCTGCGATCAAGACTCAATCAGAGTAGGATTACAGACTCTCTCATGAAGTCAGCTGTCTAAGTGAATCGATTGCCCCATATAGTTTCTCTTCCAGGAAGGTGGGTGTGTACCACATTGCTCTTTTCAGGTCTGTGTACTGGGGGCAATCCTGTAGAACATGTTTTGTAGTCATATTGTCCAGTGTACAGTGGCATAGGCTGGTTGTACCTATTTTGAATTTGGTGAACATGTGATTTCTCATTCTATTGTGGCCATTGCGTAGGCGAAGTATGATGACTTGATCATTCCTTGATAGTTGATGGTATCGGTCCCTTTCGTTATACTTTGGGTGTTCTCGTTTCCATTTTTCATGGTACTGACCTTTGAGGATGGATTTGGCTTCATCATAACTGAGCGGATGGTTCTCTTGTGGTAATCCCCCTCCCTCTTTAGCTAATATGTTTGCGCGTTCGCCCCCGTATATATTACAGTGTAATGGTATCCACTGAATGACTACTCTCTAGAAGTTATTGCATAGTTGGTTCAGGGCTGTTCTCATATCATCTAGTTCATTGTTCTTGAGGCTTTTTAGAGCTGATAGTACTGACAGTGCATCAGTCAGAATCACCAATTTATTGTGCATGTTATTTTTGTGTTGAGTAGCCAGTGTTGCAGCCTCTCTGAGGGCCTCAGTTTCTGCTTTAAAGTTGTTTGAGAATTTCCCAGTAGCTATTGACTTGGTGATCTCGTCCTGGTTATTCAGCGTCAAGAACACAACACCCCCTCCATTTCTTGCGGCATTTGTAGCAGAGCCATCTGTGTATATGTGGGACCAAGAGTCCTGTGGGTAGGTATCGTGTATGTGTCCACTGGTATATGACTGGTAAAAAAAAAGTAAGTAAAGTACCCACGTCACGCCAAGTGGCGTATAGGGAAATATGGTGTTAGTAACCCTATATTTTACTAAACCTTCAGCACATGATTTTTGGGGTAATGTGGTCGGTATTACGCCCGTGCTGATTTACTTTCCCAGAAAAAAAAATCCGGTACCCATTTAAGGCTGGGTGAACCCGGAAGCCGTCGGTTGGGATCGAACCCTACCCCTTGTCCTTTGTAGTCCAGTTCACTAACCACTGAGCTATCGCGGCTCCCTGGTACTGGTCCAGGGAGATCATGATGGTCATATCTGTCCGTATGACTGGTACTTTCCCATAATTCTGCGTTAGGGGATTTTGCCCTGCCATTTCCATTCTTTTATTCTGCATATTTCATTACCCAATTATACCAGACACAAATGGTATGGATTTGTTCACAAGTGAGCATACGTTCTTTCTATTAGGACCTACACTATTTCCATGACAAATTATACGAAATAAATCTCAGCTCGGAAATCTCAAAAATTTTTCAATCGAAAGAAATAAAATGAAAAATTTAATACAACATTTACCGCATTTTTGAAGGAGTTTGAAAAGTTCTATCTCTTCATCTATCTCATTTGCCCTGTCAACAATCACGTGTATATGTATGTGGGTAGGTATGTGAGTGAGCGTGTGTGTGTGAGTGTATTTATGTATGTAATAGGAAAAACTAAACTATCATGACGACATGTTTTTCCCATTCCTTGGGTATGCTTCGAAGTGTAATATAATAATGGAATATAAAGACTGCATGTTTAGTACTGTCGGCACTAGATGTAAGGGTCAGGGTTCCTATTTCAAACCTATTAAATAGTGATTAACGTTTATAAAGAGGAAGCAGATGTGAGAGTGCTGCAAATAATGTCGTCATCATGGAGAATGGTGTGTACTCTTTACTATTTCTTTTAGAAAAAAACGCTGACTAGAAACATCATTTGGAGCACAGCTGTTTGTCACTGATACTTTAGGTGATTGATCCGTGTTTTTCCAGAAATATAAAACACTGAGGTATCTTCCATTATACATTCAAGTCGATTAGAAGATGCTATATAAAATATTACAACTTTTGTGGTTAAAAATTGACTTGTGCATCTCCCCAAACTCTCATATTTCTATCTATCTATCTATTGACCTTTCGAGCCGTAACCGGCCCATAGGGCGTAGACCAAGATACACCTTCTCCTATATGAATTTTTGTTCTAGCAGTTTTCTTTTAAAGATATTTTATCAAATCTCGCCATCTGTCTCTGTTCTGTGCAAGCAGTTCTATCTCATTGAGGGAGCCGATTCCTGCTGCTCTTGCCTCTCTCATCAATGTTCTTCTCAGTGTCTCCCTGGGTCTTCCTCTTTTTCTTTTACCTGTTGTTTCCCATATGAGGGCTTGCTTTGCTATTCGATTATTATCTCTTCTCATCACATGTCCAACGTATGACCATCGTCTTTTCTTTATTACTGAAGATATTAGTGGTTGATTTGCGATTTCTCTAATTTCCTCGTTTGTTTTGAATTCGTTCCATTCTATACCAAGTAACTCTCATATTTGCCAATCTTTAATCTTTTTTTTTAAATTACCAACATTATTCTACTAAATTATCATACCCATATAAATATTTACTTTGGCTAACAAAAATGTACGTTTTGTGTGTCTGGTGTCACAAATTGAAGCCACTCCCATAAAATATCAATTTTAAGAATGAGTGGCATGTATCAGTCTCAAAACATCTACTGAACAAAATAAAGTAACATTTCCAAGATTATAACTAAGATGCCACTGTTTCTAAATTAATGTAAATTAAAAGAAGCAACTTTGAGAAGCAAAAACTAAATGTTGACAAAAATAATAGCGAGCAAGTAGAGCAAGCATGTGGGTGAAGCAATGAAGTTTCTTTAAAATAGCAATTTAAAAAAAAAAAAAATACAAATTGGCGAGGAAAAAAAATCGTGAATGGCAGAAAAACTAAAAGAGTTAGAGAAATTAGAAATTACGAGTTGATTAAAAAAAAAACGGCACTTAATAGAGTCCTAAGATTACTCAGTCCTTATCAGTAAAAGGTCAGGAGTTTGCATTTTGGTAGTACTTGTAGCCCGCTAATTGCCTACACTTATCATTCTTCTAATCAGCCTTAGGGTTACTCGTGCCAAGCTTGATTTCTAAAAAAAAAAATCATGGAGGCAGTCTCAGAATTCTCCAGCAGTTTCAGAACTTGCCGTGTCCTCGTCCAAATTACGACCAGCGAGTGATTCACCGTATCTGTCTTGTGTGTGTCCACGATTGATGTGTCATAGCGAGTGTGAGAGAGAAAGAGCGCGAGAGAGATGTTGTGGGTAAATGTACATGAATCACACACAGCATCACAAATCGAGTACAACCACTCTTTAATGCAACGAACTACTGTGCAAACACACAAGCGTTGGAAAAAGAATAGTTTGTTTTAAATGTGAAGATATAAGTATCTCTATGTTGAAAATAAAAGTTTAAAAAATAACTCTAAATTAACAATTAAATATTTGCAACAATTAAAAATAAGGCAATAATTTTTTTTTGTCTTTGTTATTAATTTTTGCCTGCTCGCTAGGATAAAAAAAAATACAGAGTAAAATATTTTCTCGTTCACTTTACCAAATGTTAACTATGTTCAAATTACAGGAATGTTAAAAGTTTATGTAAGCTCGTGAAAGACAGTTTCTCAAACAAACTGTTCTGTGCTGAGAAGAAGGGATCGTCTGTTTGCTGGCTACGGACTCGTGGCCATGTACCATTTCTGGACGCTACAGGGGAAGCCAGGCCAGAAATAAAGAGACTTAGATAAACAAACTTTAGACAGCGCTTGAAGATACAGGATGAAGTTGTCAAGTCCATAAGCCAACATGAATCACAGACATGTCTTTGTAGTGAGTCACACGGAGTAATGTTGTAATATGTAGGGAGTGAGAGAGTAAACAGGTCAGAGAAAGTGAGATATTACATCTCACTTTCTCTGACCTGTTTACTCTCTCACTCCCTACATGAAGGATCAACAATTTGACAACAAGAAAAGAAAATACATAGATTGATATGTAAACAGAGCGACAAATAGATAAATATAAAAACAAATATATAGATAGAAAGATAATTATAAAGATAGAGAGACAAACTGATAAAACGAGATTAAAAAGAATATGAAAGGTAATAAATGGATCAGGAGAGAAAGAAAAGAGACATTAATTATTTTCTCAAACACCTGTCATGCATTGTGCGGACAGTAAATCACCATCATCGTCATCGAGTGCCGTCTCTACATCAAAGGTTGGTTACCATAGAGCGCCATTCCGCTCTGACTCTTGTTTTGATAGCTCAGGTTGTCATAGGCTGACTTGTCCACCATTTTATGTTACTCTTCCATGTTAGTCTTGGTCTGCTGCTTTTACCGTGTATTTTCCCTTCCAGGATTACTTTTAGTAGGCTGCTGTGTATTTTAACATACCCAATATAGTTTTATGTTCAAGGTTATTGTAGCTCTGAAATGTCTTCAGGTCTATTCCTTCAACTTTTATATCCACTTGTATGTTTTGAGTATTATCTTTGTTTAGGATCATAGTTTTAGTCTTTTTGATATTCATGTATAATCCATATTTTTGCTTGTCATGTTTATCTCATTAAGTATTTGTTGTAGATCTTTACATAGATAGTTAATATTTATAGTTAATATATAGGGAGCCGCGATAGCTCAGTGGTTAGTGAACTGGATTTCAAAGGGCAAGTGGTTGGGTTCGATCCTGATCAACGGCTTCCGGGTTTACCCGACCTTAAATGGGTACCTGATTTTTTTCTGGGAAAGTAAAACGGTATGGGCGTAATACCGACCACAATACCCCAAAAATCATGTGCCGAAGGTCTGTAAAAGTTATGGTCACTAACACCATATTCCCCATACGCCACTTGGCGTGACGGGGGCTCTTTACTGCTTTTATATTGCTTTCAACATGATTTTTCATGATCTGGTGTGGACAGAATTAGATCAAGCAAACCACGCTACTTACCACACTGAAATATCTGGTGCCTATTTGAAGAACTTATATGAGCTTCTAAGTCGTATCGGTGTTTGCAATCAACGATACGCTCCCGCCAGCATGGTTGTTATCAAACCAAGGGCGTAGATGTGTTCTGTTTCACAGTAGATAGGAGGGACAAAAACTGGAAGGTGGTTTATATAATGTCACTACCCGAAACGTGCATGAAATTGTTCGCAAGTGAGCATATTTTTTATATGTATTTAGCTTTTGTGTACTTTTTTATTCCACGTTATGCTCAATAAATGTGTGTAGGAAATCTAAAAAAGTGTTCTTTCAAAGAAAGTAAAATGAAAAAAGTAAAAACCTATACCTTATTTCTGAAGGAGTTCGAAAAGCTGTATCTCTTCACCCCACTCATTTGTATTACTATATGCATGTGCATGTATGCCTGTCTGTCTGTCTGTGTATACGTGTGTGTATGTGTAAGTATGTATGCATGTGCCGGTCTGAAAAAACAAAAACTTTCCTACCCCGGGTTCTAGAAAGACATTTAGATAGGCAGGAGGAGATACGTAGAAACCATAGACAAAGTTAGATAGGCAGGAGGAGATACGCAGAAACCATAGACAAAGTTAGATAGGCAGGAGGAGATACGTAGAAACCATAGACAAAGTTAGATAGGCAGGAGGAGATACGTAGAAACCAAAGACAAAGTTAGATAGGCAGATGGAGATACGTACAGACCATAGACAAAGTTAGATAGGCAGGAGGAGATACGTAGAAACCATAGACAAAGTTAGATAGGCAGGATGAGATATGTAGAAACCATAGACAAAGTTAGATAGGCAAGAGGAGATACATAGAAACCATAGACAAAGTTAGATAGGCAGGAAGAGATACGTACAGACCATAGACAGTTACATAGAATTGAAGGGTCAGCAATTTCAGACGAAAGACTAGAAAATGTGCATAAAACAAGAAGATAGAGAGAAAACCAGAAATATAGATACTTTGATGGAAGGATGAATAGATATATAGGTGGGCAGGTAAATTAGTTTGATATGTTTATTGGTAAGTAAAACAGGTCGATAAAACATAAACAGTTGGACAAAAAGAGAAATATGGGACATAAAATAGACTGACATGAACGAATGAGGGGGAGGGATGAAAGAGTTGGTAGGAAGGCAGACAAACTAGTTAAATAGATAAATACAGTAAACACACGTAGGTAACTGAGAGATAGGTAGGTGCACAGGACTATTAAAGATAGGTAGGTGCACAGGACTATTAAAGATAGGTAGGTGCACAGGTCTATAAAAGATAGGTAGGTGCACAGGTCTATAAAAGATAGGTAGGTGCACAGGACTATAAAAGATAGGTAGGTGTACAGGACTATAAAAGATAGGTAGGTGCACATGTCTATAAAAGATAGGTAGGTGCACAGGTCTATAAAAGATAGGTAGGTGCACAGGTCTATAAAAGATAGGTAGGTGCACAGGTCTATAAAAGATAGGTAGGTGCACAGGTCTATAAAAGATAAGTAGGTGTACAGGACTATAAAAGATAGGTAGGTGTACAGGACTATAAAAGATAGGTAACTATAATTAGTGAAGCGGCTGGTCCCTGAAGAGACTGGTCTATTTTTGTCTCAGCGACGGGCGTTACTGGGTTTTGTGATGTAAACAAAAATGGGCAGCCGGTGGGAAAAGATCAGGTCCTTGTTATTGAAATTTTCTCCAGAATCGATTTGCTGGCTCAGGATGCTGGTGGTCGTACACTTGTTCTCTTTCCACTCTCCTTCACAAATGTGCTGAGTATCCTACATTCTTTACCTATTAATTCAGTGGCACATTCTTGTGCAATTAGTTTGTGTTAGAGACCTGTTAATGAGAGAGAGAGAGAGAGAGAGAGAGAGAGAGAGAGATAATATGTTTTGGTAAATAACGAATTCTGTTACGGAGTGTTTTTTAATAGAGGGTTGATTTTAGGGGGAAGTTCTATATAATAAAGTATAATCTATTAAATATAAAATTTCAAACTGTATACATCTTTACCAACAAATTTTAGCAGTAATTTCTTTTATCATACAGTGATCGTAAATAATGGAATCACACACAAAGCACATTTGTGAAACAAGGGACAAAGCAGACAGATGTAGTTAAAATAATACAAGGTGTACAAAAAAATTACTGTAAATGAGAAACAATGACTTTCTGACATAAAAGAGATACCACAATAGACAAAGCTCCAGTTGCTGGCAGCGGTCACATTTGGGGAGATGAACAACACAAATTTAGATATTTGTGCAACAACATAAACAAAATTAAAAAAAAAATAAACAACAATTTTAATAAACAAAATATTGGTTTTCTTTAATGGTTGTTGATACACTGCGGGGCATTCTTTTTTAAAGAGAAATTTTTTTGTAGAATTTTGAAGGAAATACCGGATAATTGCATTACATTCTTTATTTTGCCATACAATTATAATTATTTATAAAGAATGAAATGTATAAGATGTCATAGAATGGTTGTTTTTAAATTATTTTTTTTTAATAGTAGAAAGTCTAGAAGGAATAAATATTGTTGCATATGTTTTCAATATGCCCACGTTGTTTAAATTATATATCCCTTTGGTTTTCGAATGCAGAAACGGGTGATATCTAAGATGAGCATCTTGAAAGACGACAGCGGCTTGGGTATTCATATCGCTGGAGGAAAGGGCTGCAAGAAGGGAGACATTGGGATCTTTGTGGCTGCTGTCACTGAGGGCGGAGCTGCAGATAGGTAGGTTGTTCATTTGGACTTCATGAAATTCTAATAATAACAACTCTACGGCATTTACATCATTTCTTTGGGGCATTTCCATGGTGTTTCCGTGCTGGCTGGAGAATAAAGGTCTCAGACCTTAGAACAGCGCGATCCAAGTTTTTAGCTCGCCCTTAAAAGGAGAGAAAAAAAAAACAAACTCATTGATCCTATCGGGGAATCGAAACTGCGTCGACCAGATTAGAAAAAAAAACGAGTCCAGTTTAGACTGTCAACCGCCTTAAGAATAGAAAACAGCAAACTGCTGCTGTTCAATGAATAGCAAATTAAATTAGTCATCATTACCTTGAGTTTAACTACAGCCATCTATAATAGTCGTATGGCCGGCTGGCAGAGAGGGAACTCACAGAAAACCCCCATAATCTTGACGTTTTCAGCTGTGTGAACTGTAGCGGACGTAACTTTAACCACAGCTGAAATCATTACAAAATTGGGGTCATTTCTGCCTGCTGACCTTACTACTATATACGGTCGTATATTAACAAACCTTTTGAAAATGCCTCATAAAATCTCATCCACGTTAAACATTTCGCGCACTGTGCTGTGGTTTTCCATTTGGCGTGATCATACAGGAGATATGAGTGCTGATGGACACTGTCCAATATTGGTGTTGTATAGAAATGCAAACATGTTAAACAGCTCTGCTCAGAGACGTAGCCTACATGAGATGACGTCAGCCACATGTTAAACAGCTGTGTTCAGGTGTTATAGAACCACACGGACTCTTTATTGTATTTGTTCATAAGGCATATTGCATTTATTAATCATCAGACATTTGTTTACTTACGAACTTGTAAGAACATATTGAAGCACAATTCTTGGAATTCTCACAATCACTTCACAATTTAAGTTCATAACACTCTCTATCAACTTGCTTAATAACTTCTCAACTGTATTAAATCTACAACTCGATGAATCTTAACTTCCCAACTAACTGTCTTCATTTTCTAATTTTAACTTATTAACTGTTCTGACTGTTCTAACTCTATCTAACTGCCTTCGGCAGTTCGGCCGAAGCCGGACTAAGCTTACTTAATTTACATCTTGACTATTCTCATTCTCTAACTAATTTAATCCTGACTAACTAACTCGAACTGTCTTAAACCTATTGTGTTGAAGTTTAAATACTCCAACCTCACACTTTGTGTGACATATCTTCAGCCAATCAAACCGTCGCAAAGTGACCACTTGCGACCTTTTTAGCCAATCAATTCTCACTACAACAATTCCACCGCCAAATTTCCATTTCCGAACTGTGACTCAAAGTTCAACTTATGTCCAAGACTTGACCGTTCCATGACTTCAGTCTAAAATTTGTCAAAACAAATTATTTGTGACCACCATCTTCATGGCCTGACCCGTCCTGGTAGCTGTTTACCGGACAGTAAAGTCATGCAGTCAAATCATGCACGTATTGTTATTTCCCCAACCTGCTGTTGGAAAATTTCCATTGACCTAAGCTTTCTGTATAATTCTACCTTCCTTCCTCACTTCTGTGTGTTCACTATTCACTATAAACTTTTACTCCCTTAACTTTGTTTCTACAACTTGTTATTCTGGAAAATCTCCATACTTAAATTTGTGTCTTAACTACTGCTGGTCGCTACCATTTGTTACTGCTATTGTCTATTGAGAAGCGGGTAACAACTAAGTTACCTGCCCCCATGCTTCGCTAGCTTACACTATTAGACGTAGACGTAGCCTACAAGAGATGACGTCAGCCAAAGCAAGTAATTTAACGAAAATGAAAAATGGAGGAGAATGCCAAAAAGGCAGGGAGTGAGTGAACAAAGCTACTTTTTAAAAAAATAACTCATACTTTTCTTTGGTGTGGCAAGCCACTGCATATTTCAATCCGAATCTTAACAGGCCTATGGGTGCTTCTTTCGTTCTCAGAAAGACAGCCATTTATGAATCATTTCTAGCAATAAATTAGAAATAATCAATAACAAACAAAAAAATGAAGAGAAAGTAAAATTGATAATCTAGTCTGTAATACAAATGGGACAAATGTAATTAACATGAAGTAGTAGCCTGACAAACACTATGAAATAATGTATATTATTTAAGGGGTTACTAAGATAAAGAGTGTTACAAACATTGATGAGAATGCTATGTTAGCTAAAAATTTAAAAAAAATAAAAAGTAAGGAGCATAAAGTAGGCCCAGGTAAAAAAAAAAGACTGATTAATACCAAGTCAACATTTTTTTTTACCACTTAATAACTTAATTTATTTTGAAAAGCGGAAATAATTAGGTAAGAAGAGATAGAAGGAAACATAAATAAAATTATACCTGACGTTTTAAGAGAATTGGTTATTAGGAAATCAACAAGAGGACTGCTCAAAAGTTTCGTCTAAACCAGCAAAATAGGTTGCTCGAGGAAATGGAACAAACCTCAATGAATTCCACTTCGATTATATGTCATTAGTGTACTTTTATGGGCTATATGTTTATATATTTTCATAAGATCTTTTCTCAATGATATTTTTATATCTGAAACGTTTTAAAAATGTATTGCAAGTAATTAAGGTTAGTTAGCGTTTATTGTTTAGGGTTATTTGCAAGGATTAATGAGATAATGGTGTGGTCTAGGATGTTTGTGCGTGTGGGTGTGTGTGTTTTGAGCGTGTTGCATTTGTGTGCGCGCGTGCGTGGTGCGTGTGTGCGCGTGCCTGTGTGTATTTTTTTATTACAAGATTTATTATTAACTTTTATGGTGCGTGTTTGGGACCAGTAATGAGAATTTGTGGTTCGGTTTTAGCGTGTAACGTAAGTATTTATCCTTCACGAGCTATAGCGAGTAATGCGAGACAGAAATAAACAAAAGATCAGGAATGGTATACTGCAGTTTAAACAACATAAAGTATTTACTCATATCAAAGCATATCAAACCAGAACAAAAACTAATAATAAAGTGTTACATTTTCTCAGAAGGATCCTTAAGAAGCCTTGGATAATCAATGAAAAAGAGCAATGAAGACATATTAAAAGATTAAAACATTTAAAAGAACTGACTTATAAACACCATTCTACAGAGGAAATTAAACTACTATGGTCACGTCAAAAAACGCAGCGGGCTGGAAAGATCCATAACGGAAGGTATGGTTCGTGGGAGACGCATCGGAGGCATACCTAGAAGAAGGGGTTTCGAGACCAAGGGGACATTGAACATGACAACAGAAGAAGTGGGAGATCTGGTTTGAAAAAGAAACTCTTTCAGACAGGTTGTAGTGAATGCGACGTTGTTGTGATGACAACAATAATGGTGATATTTGATCACAATTTCTGCATGTGCAGAAACATATTCAAGGTCCTTGTCAAGAGGAGTTGGATATCACGTTCCTCCACAACCCTCGATCTTGTGCGCTGTGCAACAATTCAACTGTTGATCTTTCCACGTGCCACGCTCTCAAACCATCCAGCATCTGTACCCTTTGTCTACCTCTCTATCTCTCCAGCCTTCTATAGTTCCCGTTGTTACCAAGTAATCCAATCCGCCTCTTCTCCCCACGTGCCCCCATAAATCCTGACTGCCTTTTTCTAATTTGTTTTCTTATCTTCCTCTTGTAATCTGCCTTTTTTATAATCTCGTCATTGGAGATTTTGGCTGTCATGGAAACATTACCGGTAACTTCATAAGAAAACTGAAGAAAATTTAAACCTTTGAAATGTGGATTTGTTGAAGAATGTGAAGAATTTGATGATCAGAGAAGAAAACAAATAACAAAGTTTTGAAAAAGTTGAAAATGAAGACAGGACTATTAAACGCAACTCGAACAAGACAAATGAAATGTGTAGGTCACGTAAAGAGAAACAATAACCTACCGAATGTTATCTTTGAGGGGGAAAGACAAGGTAAACAAGACAGAGACAAAGAAAGACAAAGTTTGACGGACAAACATCAACTTATAGAAGAATCTGACAGCGTGAACCATGAACGCGTGGATGAAATGGTACTCAGTGGTAGCCAATTATAAATGCGAGATAGCACAAGATGATGGTTATTTAATGTTTAGTAATTTTGAAACTATAGTATTTATCGTTGTTTTTTTCGTGTTGGTACTTAGTGCTAAGAGTTTATGCACCAACAGCAGACAGTCTAGAGGAAACAATTGGAGGCACTTCGTGAATGCAAGCCACATGCAAACATCATAGTTCTAGGGAATCTTAACGCAAAAGTAGGAAAGGAAAGAGTTGAGGAAGTAGTTGGTCATTGTGGCATAGGCGAGAGGAATGAAAGAGGTGAGAAACTTATTGACTGGGCAAGAACACACAACATGATGATAGGAAACACCTGGTTTAAGCAACATCCAAGACGTCAGTGGACATGAAAAAGCCTATGAGACAACGCACGTAATCAAAAGGACTACATAATGATAAGCAATAGATTTAGAAACAGTCTGGTATGTAATAAAACTAGACCAGGGGCAGATTGCAATAGTGTTCATGTATCAGTTGTGGGAAAGCTTAGAGTAAAATTAAAAGCAACAAAACGAGCCTCAGTTAACATCAAGCTAAATTTAGATTTACTTAAATCAGACAAGAAGCTGCAAGACAAATATAAAATCACTATTCAAAACCGGTACAATGCAATAGACAAGATACAAAGCATTGATGAACAGTGGAAAATGCTAAAAGAATCAATGCAAAAACATCAAAAGCGTTCATACCACCAGTGAGGACAAATTCAAGAAAGAAATGGATGACAGATGACATGTTGCAGCTTATGGATGCCAGAAGAAGAAATACAGAAAATAAAGACAAGTATAAGAGATTAAATAAAGAAATTGTAATAAAATGCAATGAAGCAAAAGAAGCATGGCTAAAACAGAGATGCAAAGATATTGAAATGCAACAAAAAAGAGATGCCAAAGCTATATACAAATTGAAGAATTAACAGGAAGAAAAACGCAATCAAAAACTAATGTTTAAGATCAAAGGAAAGAGAACTGTTGATTGAACAAGAAAGCATAAGGGAATTATGGACATAATACATTAAAGATCTTTATAATGATGAACGAACAGAAGTAAATATTAAGGATAATGGAGAAGGACCAGAAATACTCAAAGAAGAAGTGCAAGATGCGCTTCCCGAGTTCCACTTTTATTCGAGAGTGCTAGACATCGATCACATGAATAACAAGTCTCGTTCTCTATATTATATAAGTCTTGTTCGAATCACATCATGGTGGGTAGAAGGGTAAAAAAGTTGTGACTTTCATATTAAAATGGCCGCTGGCACAAGAAGATAAGATAAATAAGTACTCTGATTTTATCACCAGTAATTTTTATTAACATTTACTGATGTTTTTATTTTCAGCAAAATTGAATAATTCAGAAATGATATTTTTGGGGCATGTTAAAAGACACATCAGCCTACTAAAAGTAGTATTGGAAGGGAAAATAACCGGTAAAAGGGGCAGACCAAGGCTACATGGACGAGTAACATCAAAAGATGGACAAGTCAGACTATGACAACCTGCACCATCAAAGCAAGAGACAGAGCGGAATGGCGCTCCATGGTAGCCAACCTTCGATGCGGTGACGGCACTCGATGGTGATGATGATTGAATAATCATCATCAAGTACCAAGCCTACTGGTGTAGGCGGTCATGTCTCTCCACAACTTTCGATCTCGACAGTTATTTATCATTTCTGTTGTTGACCTTTTGCCAAGCCATTCTCTTAAGCTGTCTTCTATTTTTTCTCTATGCTTCCCTCTATCTCTTCGTCCCTCAATTTTTCCAGTTGTTACAATATATTCCAGTTGTTCTCTTCTCATTACATGGCCAAACTGATGGTTGTTTCTTCCTAATATTGGAAATTAGCTCTCTTCTAGCTTTGACCTCTCTCAGAACATCTTCATTACTCTTCTTAGCTGTCCATGGTACTCTCAATATTCTTCTGTAAAACCACATTTCTACAGACTGCAGTGATTTTCTTGTCTGTTGAGATTGAGTAATACATTCCCATAACTTTCGCACTATATGCACATTTTTTTTTCCTAAACAGAGACGGGCGGCTTAAAAAAGGAGATGAATTATTGATGATTAATGGGCAGACCTTAATTGGTATGACACACCAGGAAGCAGTGGATGCTCTCAGGAAGTCTCAGCCGCTTGTCCAGATTGTTGTAGCTTCAAAGGTAATTAAAACAAGAGATTGAGGTTTTTGGTGACTGAAAAATGTGAAACATTAGGTAATGGCTTCACTTAACATTGTGGTAAAGGTTTATTTACTGTGGATTTTTTTTTAAATTCTTCCATAGAAGAGACTTCTTATTTATGTTTGGGCATATATGCAATATGGGAGCCGCGATAGCTCAGTGGTTAGTGAACTGGACTACCACGGACAAGGGGTAGGGTTCGATCCCAACCGACGGCTTCCGGTTCACCCAGCTTTAAATGGGTACCGGATTTTTTTTCTGGGAAAGTAAAGCAGTAATACTGACCACATTACCCCCAAAAATCATGTGCTGAAGGTCTGTAAAATATAGGGTCACTAACACCATATTTCCCTACACGCCACTTGGCTTTACTTTGTTTTTTATATATGCAATATTTCTTTACTACATGGCTTATTGTTTGGTTGGGATCTTTCGTTTCTGTCAGATTACGCTTCTAAACTCTCCCTCCACGTCTCTTAACGTGGTCACTACAGTCATTGACGAGGTCATGTGGACACCTGTTCGAATCACTAGGGATGAGTACGTTTTTTTTTTCTCTCTTGATCTGTCTGTCTTTCTCTTTCGCTATAAATAAATAATGTAACTAGCAAGCATTACACAACCCACTGCAGCTAATCTGTAGAAAAGATTGGAATATCTGGCCCAGATTAGATTAACGCAGTCGTGTGTTACGTTCATCTTTTTAAATAATGAAACATGAATCTTGTCAGCAGAATTGGGACAAAATGCCAGCACTAGAGATTGGATGATGTTGTTTAGTTTAATCAACAGATCATCTTCATTGCTGAACGAACGACTCTATAATGCTCAGATACCCCTCTTCTGCACGTTCCCCATTATGAACCATGCCCGCCACACCTACCGAAAACACGGAAGATGGCTTCAGTTACGATACACAAACCCTGTAGTACCAGCGAAAACCTTGACCCTAACTTCATTATTCCTCTTATGATATGCATGGCAGACGGGTGATGCTCTTATAAGATCACGGACATTTAATACTTAAACCATGCCATCAATAATGTGGTTTAGAAAAAAGTCTACAAATAAAAATGGGTCAATTTGCTGATACTCATTATAAATAAACAAAATCGGAGGTAGTACAGCGGTTCTTGTTAGATCTGGCAACGGCCATTATATAAGAACAGTATAAAGAAGCTTATATAGGTTCAGATATAAGGGTAGAATGTGGAAGAAGTGAAATGATAACAACCTCAAGGAATAAACTGGTCTGAACTTTGCTAGATCACACACACACACACAAAAAACAGTTGAAGGGAATTATGAATAGCTTCGTAATCATAATATACACTAACGGCTTATCAAGTCTAACTAAAGGTATAGTGAGATGTTTTGTTGAGCCGTAATATTTCGTGCTCTTGTGAGCTCTAGAGTGACTGTACAAACATGACAGCTTTTATGTGATATTGACGATTTGAACATTATTTTTGTTTGTTCTGATTGCTTTGTTCTGATTGTTCTGATTGCTTTGTTCTGATTGCTTTGTTCTGATTGCTTTGTACTCCGCCCAGCTTTAAGGTGATTAGAAAGCTTTATGGGGGAAGGCAGTAAAAGATAAATCAATTTGTAGGGTAATGATATAGAAATATAATTTGTAGAATAATGATATAGAAATATAATTTGTAGGGTAATGATGTAGAAACATAATTTGTAGAATAATGATATAGAAATATAATTTGTAGAATAATGATATAGAAATATAATTTGTAGAATAATGATATAGAAATATAATTTGTAGGGTAATGATGTAGAAACATAATTTGTAGAATAATGATATAGAAATATAATTTGTAGGGTAATGATGTAGAAACATAATTTGTAGAATAATGATACAGAAATATAATTTGTAGAATAATGATATAGAAATATAATTTGTAGGGTAATGATGTAGAAACATAATTTGTAGAATAATGATATAGAAATATAATTTGTAGGGTAATGATGTAGAAACATAATTTGTAGAATAATGATATAGAAACATAATTTGTAGAATAATGATATAGAAACATAATTTGTAGAATAATGATATAGAAACATAATTTGTAGAATAATGATATAGAAACATAATTTGCAGAATAATGATATAGAAACATAATTTATAGAAATAATGATATAGAAACATAATTTGTAGAATAATTATATAGAAACATAATGTGTAGAATCTATTGTCCTTTCGAGCCGGAGACGGCACATAGGGCAGAACCACAATCTTAAAAACAGAAACCTTGCGTCCCAAAATGTCACATATTGCAGAGATCACTGCTTCCAAAATCTATGGCTCTGTTTCCATAACAATACTTTTTACAATGACAGCTTGTCAAGCCATCGATCAACCTCCTTAGTCGCCTTTTACGACATGCCTGGAAGGTCACAGTGTCACTATTCTTTACTTCCCTCATGAGGCCACGGTAACACACGGGAAACATAATTTGTAGAATAATTACATAGAAACATGATTTGTACAATAATGATATAGAAACAATTTGTTTTGAAAACTCATTTTGTGAAGCCAGTTGCTACAGAGGAGAATGTAAATAATTGGCAGCAGTCGTGGAATCCAACTGAAGTTAACGTCTCAATATAGAATAGTGTTCCCAAAGAAATGATAATACATCAATGATAGGTAGTATTTGAGTTATTTTTGTCAAATTTTATAGCACTATTTTTCTACTCATGGCAAGTAACAGCAATGAAGGCAGATTATATACAGAATAAAGCTTCTGAAATTTACTTTCTAATTCTATAATTTATTAATTTTAATCCTTGTAGGTTTATTATAACAATTCAACTATAAATTGTCTATAATATGTATTTTCCAGGTGAGGAAGTCCTCATCAGTTGCCTCCCCTTCTCATAAATTTTTTGACATCCCAAGAGTTCCCTCCCCTCACATCATGACTCCTACAAGAAACCAGAAAGATAAATCCAGTACTCATCAATATGTTTTGGCTAATGAGAAGACAAACAACTTGACTGAACCACCAGCTATTGACTGTCCAGAAGCAGAGGCCATTAAAGATTCGTTTAAGATGCAGGACTCCCAGAGAACTCAAGATCATAATGATCATCATAGTAGAGATATTATGGCTAGTTCAGGACTCCCGGAGGTTGTTGCACAGACACCATGTGGAACAATCATGAAGTGGGAAGAATTATTTGAGGTAAACAACTATCTTTTATAATCAAATCAATACCCTAGCAGTGAATGGTATGATATGATTTAAAGTTATCATCAAATGAATAAATATATATATATATTTATTTTTTTTAATTTCAAAATTTTGAAAAAATTAAAACAAAAAAAAAAGAAAAAAAAAGAATAAAAAAGAATTTTCTGTCACTATATTGTCATATTATTTTGAATGTTTATTTTTGTCACTATAATGGAATATTTTTTCACAAATAATTTCCATAGAAATGTGCCTACACTAAATAGCACTATAATGATCACACACAAACTTCGTAAACAAGATATAAGCTTCTCACAAGGAGCATAAATATTTCATTTCAATTATTTGTACTTCAGAAACAGGAGAGCGCAGTGAAGGATCATGCTGTTGTTTGTGCTCATTTTGTAGTTTTGATTATGGGATCAGGAATTGTTCAGGAAAACTATGTAGGAAAAACTACATAGCAAAGGGAAAGAGAATATTCTCAGAACGTTGTCTTGTCGGTCGCCTCCAACATGTGAATAGGAAGTGAGATGGTGGTTACAACCTGCTGCACGTTTATTGGAGCTGAAAGGAAGAGTTATCATTTTAGACTGATTAGAATAGCCTAATACTTAGTATGAATAGGAATGGACATCAGAGAGTTAAAAAAAAAAATTATATATCTTTATACATAAAAATTCTAATTATGGCCCTTTTCATCTTGTCAGATGGTCTAGTGGAGGTTATTGTGTATGTTTTTGTTTTATGAGGTTTTATTTTTGTCGAACGGCTTCTCTCATGGCTAATTCTACCAATATTTAACAAACACACATGGCCACAGAATGAACGTCAGGCCCACTGATCCACAGGGTTTTCCCATCCTTTTTCATGAGTCTTTTCTCTTCTAAGTGTTGCCTTCGCACAGTCTCAAAAGATGTTATACCATTCCTTATACATGCTCTCCATGATGTGCGATCACTTTCCAGATGTTCCCGGTCATTTTCACAGATGAAGTCATTCAGAGATGATTTACAGATATCTCTATATCGTAGTTTAGTTCTGCCGATTTGTCTTTTCCGTGTATTAGTTCACCACATAGTATTTCCTTGGGGATGGATTTTTCTTCCATTTGCTGGACGGGCCCCAGCCATCTTAGTCTTCGACATCTGAGCATCGACCTGATTGTTGGGGCCTTAGCACATTGCAGGACAGTTAAGTTGGTTATTTTGTCCTGCCATTTGATGTGCATTATTCTGCGGAAACATCGCATGTGGAAGACATTTAGTCTTTTTTTGTGATTTGAGTATGTTGTCCAGGTTTCAGATCCATATAATAGTGTGCTAAGCACACAAGTTTGATATATCAAGAGTCTGGTCTTTAGTGTTAGTTTCATGTTGTTCCAGGCCCTTTCTGTGAGTTTGCCGAAAGTCGTAGCTGCCTTACCAATTCTGCTGTTTATTTTATCCTCAGGAGAAGTGATTTACGTGATAAGAGAAGGGGTTTGTGTAATTGTGGATCCAAGATACATGAATTTCTGATCTGATTCTAGTGGACAATCTTTTTAAGTGATTAATAGAGGTTTGATATCACCATGACTTAGTATTACTGTTTTCTGAACACTAATTGACAGTGTAAAAAGGTTGCATGCTTTGTCCAGGTTATTGATCAGCGATTGTAGCGTGGCTTCACTATGAGCGACTAAAGCTGCATTGTCAACAAATAAAAGTTCTTTAAGTAGGGCAACATTTGTTTTTGTTTTTGCTCTTAGTCATGCTAAGTTGAACAGTGAGTCATCTGATATTGTGCGAATGTAAATATCTCCTGAGCTGTTTTCGAAGGTGTAATTTAGAAGGGCAGTAAAAAATATACCAAAAAGGGTGGGGCCGAGGACACATCCCTGTTTCACTCCATTGTTGACTTTATAACTCTCCAATGAACTCCAATCAAAGTGGATTTTAGCATTCATGTTTTCATAAAAGGACATAATCAGCTTAAGTAATTTAAGTAGGCACCTATGCTTTCTAACATTCTGTAGAGCCCATCTTTATTTACTGAGTTGAAGGTCTATGTGAGATCCACAAAGGCAATATAGAGCTGCCTATTTTGTTCCCAGCATTTTTCTTGTAATTGTATATATATATATAAATGACCTTTAAACTATAAAAGATCCAATTGTTATCAATCATTTAACATCTCTAGAGAAGGAATGCATGGTTATAGCTGTGTTCATAATAAAGTGAATTATGTTCTCACAACTGACATCCCCATAGATGTTCATTAGACAGACATGCCCATAGATATTTATTAGAGAGACATTCCCACAGCTGTTCATTAGACAGACCTTCCCCATAGATGTTCATTAGAGCGACATTACCACAGCTGTTCATTATATAGACATTCGCACAGCTGTTCATTAGACAGATATTGCCACGGGTGTTTATTAGACTGACATTACCATAGGTGTTCATTAGACAGTCATCACTGTATGTGTTCATTAGACATGCTTTCCCTAATGTTCATTAGACAGACATTACCACAGGTGTTCATTAGCTATACATCCCCATAGATGTTCATTAGACATTAACATTGGTGTTCTTTTAATAAACATCCCCAAAAGGTGTTCATTAGACAGACATCAACATGGGTGTTCATTAGACAGACATTCCCATGGATGTTCATTAGACAGACATTTCCATAGATGTTCATTTAATAGACATTCCTGGTAGGTGTTCATTAGACCAAAATATTAACAATTTCTTGCCATTTTATTCTCACCATCATTTCTTCCACAGAAGTTTAACCCTGTAGCAGATGGTACAGCTCCACGAGTGGCAGACTCTTCCCGCCCACCTAGACACTACACACCAATCACTTTCAGTGTTCTCAAGGGCGCTGGAGGGAAAGGGCTGGGTTTTAGTGTTGTAGGTGGTTCTGATTCTCCAAAAGGAAATCTGGGAATTTTTGTGCGGCGAATATTTAGTCATGGAGTAATTGCTGAAGATGGCCGCCTGAAAGAAGGTAATAGTTGACATATTAATGTGAACATAAAATCAAAAGTAATTGGGGACTGGATAGTCTAGATGTATGACGTCAGCCTCAATACTGGAAGCAATTGATTCAAAACCCACCAGAAGTGGTGCTGATTGTTCAAAAATTAGGAAAAAAATTAACCTGTGGTTTCTTTATGACATTACCCTCCCCTGATCTATTGGGTAGTGAGATACAATGTCTAGTCCTCTCAGATATCACAATAAACGGGAGGTCTCGTGTGCACTCGCACATGTTAAAGAACCCTAGACAGTTAAAATAAAAAAAGAATAGGCCTCAAATATGGCCATTGCCTGCGCAAAATTGTTTCTGCGCAGAAACCTATCCACACATTGGATCCCAGGCTGTGCTACAGAGTTAATGCATGCAGGTCAGGATTCTCCTGCGATTTTCTCTAGATTATCCTGGGATTTTCTCTAGATTCTGAAGTGGTATATTGGATCAACTATGGATCCATCCGGTGTTCACTGATGATGATCCTAACAACAAAAAAAGCAAACAATAGTAATCTTTTCTTGTTTACTAATGATCCTTAGTTTATAGATGACTTTGTAAACAGTGACAATAAATTTAAATAAAGCTATATTACTATGACTGATGGGGGGAGGCCATGTTTGTGAAATTCAAGTTCAAATAAGAAAACACTGTCACATAAACTCATTTTATCCTTTAACATGAAATGTATCTTTATACTATAAAGTTATGAATACATTTAAAACCAAATTGGTTTTACAATTGTGAATTAAAGACTTTTGTTTGAATATTTTCTACACTTCAAGATCAACAATTTTGAAAAAAATAATTGAAACTCTTATCCAAGTGTCATAACAAAAGATCACCAATTGAAATTATGACATGCATAAAGGACTGAGAATGATGTGGAGAGTGATATTCGCCTACACCGACCTTCATAGCACACATTTGATGATGATGATTCAGGATAAACAGTGGTTTGTCTGTTATTAATTTGGAAATTTAATGTGCTCTCAATATATGCATGTAAAGGAGAGATGATAAAATGAAAAAAAGAAAACAGGAATTGCATTTAAACACAAAATGTGCAAAAAAATTAAACGTTAAAATAGGAAAGCAATGTGCAAGAAATATTTATAATAAATTAAGACATATATGTAAACAAAACTAACATTTATTTCATTGCTGTTGAATCAACTTTCAAATAAATGATGCTAAGGTAGCTTGAGAAATACAAGGAAAGGAGAGTTAGAAATAAATATTAATTGGACATTGAAAGAACTGAAAAATTTGGTTCTAGATAGAAACAGATAAAACATTTTATTTTTTCAGGAACAGTATGCTAGCTGATAGAATAAAAATGATGATGAGGTTAGCAATGAAATAGAATGTGCTTAATGATATCCCATATACAATATTATAGGGGAGTGAAGGAATACAGTATGATAGTACAAAATGGATACAATGCTATTGAGAAAATACAGGACATCAAGGAACAGTGAAAAATGCTCAAACAATCAATTCAACAAACATAAAAAGAAGTAATACCAGTGACTAGAAGAATCAACAAAAAGAAATGGATGACAGAAGAAATATTAGAACTAATGGGCATAAGATGAAAACAGAAGATAGAAGAACAGTCATAAAAAGTATTGCACAAAGAGATCCAGAACAAATGCAGAGAAGCAAAGGAAAGATGGTTAAAGCATAAATGTGAAAAAATGGAAAAACAACAAAAGAAAAACCCAAAATTTATGCACAGTCAATTAAATGAATTAACAGGAAGAAAAGAAGTAAAAGTTTCAGGATGTGTGAAATCAAAGGAAAGAAATATAATGATGGGACAGGAGAAGACAATGGAAAGATTGACATAATATATCAGTCAACTCTATGATGATGATGATGAAAGACTAGAGCTAAACAATTCAAACAAAGACACAGGACCACCAATAATGCTGAGTGAAGTGGAAGATTTCAGCAACAAATTGAGCCTCAGTTAATATCAAGTTAAATTTAGATTTACTCAAATCAGACAAAAAGTTGGAAGACCAATATAAAATCACAATTCAGAACCGGTACAATGCAATAGAGAAGATACAAAGCATTGATGAACAGTGGGAAATGCTAAAAGAATCAATGCAACAAACATCAAAAGAGTTCATACCACCAGTGAGAACAAATTCAAGAAAGAAATGGTTGACATTAAATTTTGCAGCTGATGGATACAAGAAGAAGAAATAAAGAAAATAAAGATGAGTATAAGAGATTAAATAAAGAAATTGTAATAAAATGCAATGAAGCAAAAGAAGCATGGCTAAAACAGAGATGCAAAGAGATTGAAATACAACAAAAAGGAGATGCCAAAGCTATATACAAACAAATTAAAGAATTAACAGGAAGAAAAATGAAATAAAAAAACTGCTTGTTTAAGATCAAAGGAAGGAGAACTGTTGATTGAACAAGAAAGCATAAGGGAATGATGGACATAATACATTAAAGATCTTTATAATGATGAATGAACAAAAGTAAATATTAAGGATAATAGAGAAGGACCAGAAATACTCATAGAAGAAGTGGAAGTTGCCTTGCGCAGTAGCGTTTGGAAGCAGGGAGAATTCCTGGACCAGATAATATAACTAAAGAAGAGATTGAAGCCATGGGTGATTTTGGAATAGAAATAATAACAAAAATATTGAATGATATTTACAACAGCGGACATATACCAGATGACCTGCTCAAATTAATATTCATAGCCCTACCAAAGAAATCTGGTGCAATTGAAAGCGATGATCGCCTTATGAGTCACATGACTAAGATATTACTAAGAATCATAATGTGAATTTCGAAACAAAATCAGTCCAGAGATTAGTGATGAACAGTGTGGTTTTGTTAGAGGTAAAGGAACGAGCAATGCCATATACATCATAAGATCTTTAGTAGAAAGAGAAATGTGATTTTACAGAAGAATGTTGAGAATACCATGAACAGCTAAGAAGAGTAATGAAAACGTTCTGAAAGAGGCCATAGCAAAAAGAGAGCTAATTTCCAATATTAGGAAGAAACAATCAGCATTTTTTTGGCCATGTAATGAGAAGAGAACTAGAATATATTGTAAAAACTGGGAAAATTGAGGGACTAAAAGATGAAGAGAAGCAAAGAGAAAAAATACCAGACAGCTTAAGAGAATGGCTTGGCAGAAGGTCAACAGCTGAAATGATAAGTAACTGTTGAGATTGAAAGTTGTGGCGAGACATGATCCCCTACGCCAGCAGGCCTGGTACTTGATGATGATGAAGTGGAGGAGGCAGTTCAATACATGAAAAGAGGCAAAGCTCCAGGTCCCGACAATATAACAATTGAAGAGATAAATGCATTAGGAGAGCTGGGAGTACAAGTCATAACAAAACTACTCATTGACATATATAACACTAGACCCAAAGATCTACTAAAATCTATCTTTGTAGCCATACCAAAGAAGTCAGGTGTCACTGATTGTGAAGACCATCGCACTATTAGTCTCATGAGCCATATGACTAAAATGTTGCTAAGAATCATCATGAGAAGTGTAAGGAACAAAATAAAACCAGAAATAAGATGAGGGACAATGTAGATTTGTGGAAGGAAAGGGCACCACTAATGCAATATACATCTTAAGAACATTGATAGAAAGATCTATAAAGGTAAAGAAAAATCTATATTTGTGCTTTATAGACACAAAAGCATTTGACAAAGTAAAGCATGTGGAAATAATCAATATGCTGGAGAAATTAAACATTGATGGCAAGGATCTGTGAATCATAAAAAGCATGTACTGGCAACAAACAGCAGCTATGCGAATTGGCAACCAAAAAGGACAATTCCAATATATAAAATGAGTCTGACAAGGCTTTGTTCTGTCACCGGATTTGTTTTCACTTTACAGGGAGCAATATCAAATATTATGAGATCAATAGTAGACAAAAAAGGAATTGCAGTCAACGGTCACGGCATAAATAATTTGCGATATGCGGATGACACAGTCTTAATAGCAGAGACAGAGAATGAACTACAAGAAATGATAGACATAATAGAAAAAGAAAGCAACAAAAAAGGTCTCAGTCTCAATAGTAAGAAAACAGAAGTAATGGTCGTATCAAAGAAACAATCAACACCACCATGCAGCATAAAAATAAACAGGACAAATCTGAAACAAGTGCAACGTGTCAAATTTTTGGGCACAATAATAACATCAGATTGAAGATGCACCACAGAAATAAAAAGCAGAATAGCTCAGGCCAAAATAGCATTTTAGAAAATGAAAAATATCTTATGCAACAAATCTATGCCAATAGAAGTGAGAAAGAGAGTTCATCGGTGCTATATAGAACCAATTCTGTACCTATGGAAGCGAATCATAGACAGTAGAAAAACAAATTAAAAGACAGTGTCCACAGAGATGGGATTTCTCAGAAGAATGTTGAAAGTTCCCTGGACGGCTAAAAAGACCAATGAAGAAATTCTCCAAGAGGCCAACACAAAAAGGGAACTCCTAAAAACATCAGAAAGAAACAATCAACATTTTTTGGGCACATCATGAGAAAAGGAAAGTTGGAATACTTGGTTACAGCTGGAAAAATAAAAGGAAAGAGAGATCACAGATGACAAAGAGAGAAAATACTGGGCAGCTTGGTGTCATGGCATGGAAAACAGTCAACAACAGAACTGATATGATGCACTGTAGATAGAAGATTGTGGAAGGACATGATCGCCTATGCCAACTGGTATGGCATATGATGATGATGAACTATTAGGTTTTCCTGTACTAGACCACAGGATTTGGAGAAGTGACCAGCTCCCTTCCTAGCTGTTTTACTTTCCTTCACTTAGTGAGTCACTTTAACCATTCCGTTTTCAGCTGGAAAGCTTCAAGCCTGGGGTGTTAACTCTATTGCTTTACACTTATCACATATAGTTAATTTGAGTATCAAGCATTATTAGTGCTTGTTTTTTTGTAAAATTAATTTCCTAAAACAAATGTTGTGTATATAATTTCAAGGAGACGAGATCTTGGAACTTAATGATAAGCCTTTGCAGGGGCTAACACACCATGCAGCTTTACGGCTATTTCGATCACTCAAAAGAGGGCCTGTCAAACTCAAAATTCGATCAAGGGGAATGCCACTAAGAGGAAGGTAAATATGCAAAGTTAGAAAGTTGTGGAAATGTGTTCTATATGGCCAAGTTGTATTTTATTTGTTCTACTTGTATCTCCTTCTAAGAGTTAAGTGCTATCTCAGCAGCAAAGTAAGGCTGAAAAAGACCTTTTAAATCTTTTTGTCCTGATATAAGACTCCACACTAAGAGACTAATATGTCAATTATTTTAAGAGATATTGCTAATGTTTTACAACATAAGAAGGTCAATACTGTTAAAAACATTCAATATTTTAAAGGAATAAAGGAAGAAATTATAGACATTACTTAGTGGCTTGAAAAGTGCAAATAATTTAAAGTGTATTGTAATTCAGAGATAAAACAATAAACATGTTCACATAATAAGATAAAAATGCATTTTAAAAATACTATGAACATTTTTCTTTAAAAATTTATTCTTTCAGTCCAAGAAATACACCAAATGCTTCTCCTAGAGAGTCTCCGGAAGGAAGTCCAGTCTCCACACCTAACCATTCTCCATACACGTCACCTCGCAACAGCCTGACAGATGTTCCCTTTACTTTGATAGACGGTCAAGTTGTGCCAAAAACTTCTGAATATTTCTGCAGCAAAACCGCTAACCTACGACTGAATGGTGATGTCTGCAAATATAGTAGTGCCAATGGATTAGCAACTACAGTTATAGATGGTGAATCAGATTTATTAGGTGTGACTAAAGGTGATCTTAATGTCAAAGAAGGGCAAGACCTGCTGAATGAAAGTCTTTTGCTTCCAAAGTCAAAGCTAACCTCAAAACTAGATGATAAAAAAGAACAAGACAGTACTTCTATACCAATGGTAAATGTTAATGGTGATGATTCCTTCCAAGAGGAAGGTTTTCTAAGCCAGACAAATCCAGGTCAGCCTCAAAACCTTACGCTTTCAGCTAAACAATTCATCAAAACTCAAGATAACAGGAGCCAAAAGGTTGAAAAGTCATTTCCCATTTGCAACAACCGGAGCTGGATAACTGATACAATGAATTTTAACCATGATGCTGAATTAAAAGAGCATTTAAATATCTGTACAGAACCAAGTCCGCCTTTGTCACAGTATAATGTTGTTAGCTCCCCTAAATCAAGTTCAGTTGTTAAGCTGCAAGTGAAACCTGTTGAGACACATTTGGCCCAGAGCTCACCAGTTGGTGGCCTGCATGGTTTCAAGTCATCAAAATCAACTGTCATGATAGTGGATAATGACAGTGACCTTAAAAATGGTCATATATTGACAGCACCAAAAACCAAACAAAGAAATGCTGTGAGCAAACATGAAAAAGTTCCACAATCTGTGAATCACATGTCACAAGATATTGCTATTAAACTTGCTGAGACCAGAATTCACCCTGACTATCAACAAATAGATTGGTGTGCCTTCAGATCCAAAGCTAATCACAGTCCTCAAGGTGCAGCTCAGAACTCTGTTGACAGAGTTGACCAACAGTTATATGAAAACAGAAAACAGATTGCAGTATCATCTCCTGTCGCTGATCAGAGACGAAAGTATCATGGCACAATAATTCCAATCAGAAGTCTGAGTGAAACAAGTACAGAAAATCTGTCAACAGAGTCTAAGACTCTTCCAAGACTTCATCATCAGAGTTCTGTAGGGAAATACCAACAGGTGTTCAGCAACACCAATCTTTTTGAACAAAGAATAGCTCAAGAAAAGGATGTTTTTACTGAAAATGCAAAGAAGATTCTGGTCATCCCAACTGTGAGGAAACAATCAGAAGGCTCTTTAACTCCAGGATGTTATTCCTCTCTACCACGGGGGCATGTTAACCACCATTCTTATCACAGACCAGGAGACCATTATCATGCTGCGCAGGGCTTACATTTTGGTCAGAAAGATAGCCATGTTCACAACTACAACACTTCCAGTATTAACAGTGGTCTGTCTCAAGTTCCTTATTCATCTCAGCTCTCAGATGCTGAGTCTCTATTACATGACATGAATAAACCATGCTATGGCAGTCCACAGATCTCTTTGAAACCTCTTGATGATACACACCTGGATTTTTTTCATCACAAACAAGCCTTTACAAAACTGTCTTCATCATCGTGCCCTCATGATCCAGTAAACAACAATGTTGGGTATTCAACTTTCCATTCCCCTCTGCGAACATTCAACCAAAATACAGATACACAACCTTCCAAGTCATCATTCAAATCTTTCACTCAAGCATCATTTTACAGATATGATTGTGAGGAAGCTACAACATCATTTCAATGCAATGCTCCTAATGACAAGCAGAGTCAGTCGTGTAATTCACAGAGCTTTAACAGTACAATGAACACTTCAGACACTCAAAGATCAAACCCAACAATGACGTCCTCTTGTTTGTTTCCCCCACTTAAATTGCCTCAGATGATGTCTCTCAAGGGTATGGTAGGAGCTTCTCATAAAAATAGCCATACCAGCAGCAGTCAAATTGTCCTGTCAGCTCAGGAAAATGTGACATGGAATCCACATTTTGATTTTGGAAAACAACTAGGTTTTGAAGTCACTGTCACAAAAGGTATACTGTTAGACATTCATGTTAAATAAATGTTTTTAAAGAGTATAGTTTGATGCATTTTATTCAAAACTTAGTCACAAAATAATATGTATATCAATATTTGCTCTAAAGATTAGAAAAGCTGTAAAGACTAAATCGTTCTTAGATGTTAGAAAAGTGTTCAGAAATCATAATGGGCAGAAGAAAAGAAATTATTGAATAGTGAAGGAAAGAACTAGGAACTAGTGAAAAACCAACCCTGTTATATTGTTAAAAAAGTAAATTACCCCTGTCATGCCAAGTGGCGTATAGGGAATATGGTGTTAGTGACCATAAATTTTACGGACCTTTGGCACAAGATTTTCGGGGTAATGTGGTCGGTATTACGCCCGTGCAACTTTACTTTCCTAGAAAAAAACTCCGGTACCCATTAAAGGCTGGGTGAACTTGAGCCGTCGGTTGGTATCAAACCCTACCTCTTGTCCTTTGTAGTCCAGTTCACTAACCACTGAGCTATCGTGGCTCCCCCTATTATATTGTATACTTCATATATTTTCTGTAGTGATGTGCCCTGTTAAATATATGTACTGTTTTGTCTGTCAAAGATTTGTTTTGGAACATTTTTCAACAATTATGCAACTAATATACATTTCATACCATTTATCATCGTTTCCTGCAATGGATACACTAGGGGGGGAAAATTGAAAAAAATAGAAAGAATGGTATGGTAAAAGCTTTACGTGATTAGTAGACGACACAGATATGAATGTTATTTCGGCCCAAATGTCGTTCAAATCTGTGTCATTTACTAATCACGTAAAGCTATTACCATACCATTTTTTCAATTTTTTTCAATTTTCCCTCACATTCAGCTTTACTGCAGCTTCGCATTTTCATGCATTCATTTGCATTTCTTTGCCTTAACCCCCAATGGATACACTACTATCAAGTCTCTAGAGGTCATGCTAATTAAATAGAGATGAGCACAAAAATAAAATACATAATAATTAATATGGTTGTGGTTATGGAAGGCCTGGTACGCCGAAAACGAATTAAAATCCATAATTGCTCAACTACCAGTGCCAGTGGAATCATCTAAATTAATATCTCATCTCCCAAACAAAGAAAGGTAGTTGTAGTCCCCATCAGAGCAGTCTCAGCACACACCAAAAGACATAAGACGAAACTGCACAGAAAGTGAACACAGCCATCTGTTCCCCGTCATACGATATCATTCATCGTAAGAAATATGAATATTGAAACACGATCAAAACAGATGAAATGCACAGCTCACAGTGTGCACAGAGCGCTAAACTCAGTAGCTCCGGCAGCAAGCCAAACTTGGAATAGAGGAAACTACAACAAGGAACACTTTTCAGACACAGCGTTTAAAAGTTTATGACGCCTAATTGCCATATTGGCCGGTATTCCAATGATGACAAATACTGCAGTCAACACAGAACAGACTATTGCACACACTGTAGAGGATTTCAGATCACATGCACGTAATTCGTTTCACTGGCAAAGATCCCAACAGTGGAACTTCCTATCTATACACTTATCTGCATTGGAAAGATAGAATTAACCATCTTTCCTGCAAGAAACGTAACAGTGAACGTTGACGCAAACATGACTGCGCCATCTTGAAACCAAAATTAATATATTAAATGGAAGCTATGATAGCTCAGTGGTTAGGAACTGGACAACAAAGACAAGAGGTTGTGTTTGATACTGATTAACGGATTCCAGGTTCACCTAGCCTTAAATGTGTATTGGATTTTTTCTGGGAAAGTAAAGCGGCAGGGGCGTAGTACTGACCACATTACCCAAAAAAATAATGTGCCAAAAGTTTGTAAAAACTATGGCCACTAACACCATATTCCCAATAGACGCCACTTGGCGTGACGGGGCTCTTTACTTTTTTTACTTAATATATTAAATTTTGTGCAGGACCACAAGTAGAGCTGCAGAAAACATATAAAATAAACATAAAAGATAGTAAGCAATTAAATCTATAGAGAGACAAGATAAACTATGATGTTTCTGCAAAAGCATTTGTCAGGTACAAGACAACAAATATTTATACTATACATGAATATAAAAAAATATTCAGAAATATGTTGAAGGAGAAAAATATTAAAATGTTATTGATATTGTCTTTAGATGAAGTCTTACACTTCCTATATAGATAACATGGCTTTATTTTAGGAAAATAGTGAATGAATAACACTATTCATCTAAATCTGTACAGAATTTTTTAATTTGCAACTTAGCTTCAATGCATTGTTAACTGGGTTATTTTGCTTTTACTTTTTACATTGTTTATTTACTTTTGCCCCATATTATTCAAAATTGCCATATGGTTATGGTAGGCCCCGGTATGACTGCAAACGAATTAAAATCCATAATTGCTCAACCACCCGTGCCAGTGGAATCATCCGAATTACTATTTCATCTCCCAAACAAAGAAAAGTAGATGTAGTCCCCATTATAGCAGTCTCAGCACACGCCAAAATACATAAGATGAAACTGCACAGAAAGTGAACACAGCCATATATTCTCCATCAGACGATATCATCATTCATCGTAAAAAATCAGAATATCAAAACACAATCAAAACAGATGAAACACATAGCTCACGGTGTGTACAGAGCACTTAACTCAGTAGTTCCTGCAAGAAGCCGGACTTGGAATATGAGGAAACTACAACAAGGAACACTTTTCAGACATAGCCTTTAATGGTTCCTGCCGCCTATCCGCCATATTGCCTGGAAGTTCATGTCCTCCTGAAAATGATCGTCATTTTAAAAAAAAAATGTATAGCACTTGATGATGCTAGGACATCACCCTGACTCCAAATCCGAACACATGAAACACAGTCATCGGACTATCCCCGTCGCACATCAAACAACAGATTGTATGATCTCCCTGCAATGTGAATTTGTAAAATTATGAATCCCTCCTGACTAACATGAACATTCGGGAGTGACCCCGGTGCTGCAAAGTCATATACAAAACTCCATTCCACCTTTCACGATTAGTGTACGGCCATTTTAGGGATATACAATCAGCCATTGTGATGACATAGCACACACAACAATGGCTGTGCCCATAAAAACCCAATTACTCTAATAAATGCAGCCAACAACGCACGAAAAGATGATGCACAATCTCTAAAGTGAAAACTGCGATAGACTTGGCTGAGCGGTCCATATTAATGAGTTGTAATATGTAAATACTTGGCGTCAAACAATTTCAATGATGGCCTTGGAACAGCACTCAATGTGTTGACATAAACCACATATTAACTCTAGACAGGGGAAGGTTGCATTCACAAACTTGGACTTGACAAAGAGGAGCATTGAGGTGTGTACGACTCTGCATCATCGGTGAAATTTGTTAAGTGGATCATCATATTGACTTTAACGCAGAAAATTGCCTTGAAAAGCCAAAACTAATCAGTCCACAAATGCAATTTCTGCAGCAGTCCAAAGAACATGAACCTCATTCCACCATGTTGGAAACGGAAGTCCCTTCCTACAGGCAGTTAAAAATTGCCTTGTCTCATTCTTTTGTTATTTTTCAGCTAACTTTTATTTATTCATTTACATTTTGGTAATCTTTGTATCTAAATCAGTTCCAATATACTGTTTAAATTTTAAAAGACTTTCATTGACTTTCTAACAAAAATTTGTACGTTATATTTCAAATTCAAATAATGTTATTGCACCTACATTATTTATTCATCTATTTAGAACCAGGGGTTACACTTGGAGTCAATGTGGTGCGTAAAACAGTCGCTGGTGTGAGCAATATTTTTATTCAAGATATTGTCGCAGGATCAAATGCGGAAATGGACAACCGATTAAGGTACATGAGTAAATTAAATGGGGTTTATTTTGTGTTGCAAAATATGTCAGCATTTTTTAGAGAGAAAAAAATAACTACAGACAGTTAAGACAGGAATATTTGGACAAATAATTTTCAAATTTAGTTATTTGAAAATACATATTCCATTTCTTGCTTCTTGTTACTACAGAGCTGCAATTATTTATTTATCTTAGTTTTACAAAGTTTGTTTATGACAACAAATAAATGAATATTGATTTACTTGATAATGCAGCTAAATTACAAGAATGACAATTTTACTTTGCCACACTTATTTGTGTTTTATATCTTTATAAAAGTAAACGGTTTGAAATGATTTCATTTATTTTTTAGGAAGGGGGATTGTCTTTTGTCTGTAAATGGAATAATGATGAAAGATCTCACACTGCTAGATGCTCATCAGATGCTCAGAAGTCTTCCTTCAGGACCTGTCCACATTGTTGCCTCCAGAGATGTATTATGAGTAAGTAATGAAAAGAACCTCTAGTAGCCATACAATCTTACATATATCTTGGCAGTATTATAGACAAAGAGGGAGGAACAGAGAATGATACCAAAATAAGGATATCAAAGCAAGATGAGCATTCGTTGCACTGGGAAACATATGGAAACTCAAAGAAATTAGGTTCAATTAAAATTTTAAACTGCAGTGTTAAGTCAGTCCAATTATATGACTGTGAAACATGGAGATACAGATCTTCATTAATGGATGCATGTGCACAAATAAAAGGATGGAAATACCAGGATAATATCACTAACATAGAATTATGGAAAAGTACCAGTCAAATAATAGTGGATAAAGAGATACTGTAAAGATGATGGTACAGGATAGGACACACATTGTGAAATCCAACTGAGAGTATTACACAACAGGCCCTTTTTTGAAATCCCCAAGGAAAAAGACAAAAAGGAAGACCAAAATATTCTTGGAGAAGACAAATAGAAGCAGAGATGAAGATGATGGGAAAGACATAGAATGAGTTTAAAAGAATGGTAGGAAACAGAATGGCTTGGAAAATGTTTGTTGAAGACCTATGCTCCACAGGGAGTTGAAAAGTCAAATAAGAATGAAAAGAATGTAGAATGAAATGCACAAGAAGAGATATATATCTGTTAACAGCTTCCACATAAAGAGACTGCACCAATCAATCTGCACCATCAAAGCAAGAGACAGAGTGGAATGGCGCTCCATGATAGCCAACCTTCGATGCGGAGACGACACTCAATGATGATGATGATCTATTAACACTTCTGGTTGAATTGACTATTTGATAACTGAGTTAAGATAACAAAAGACAAGAGAAATAAACTATAGGCACTTATTGTAATAGTGGACACCATTTCTCTTTTTGAGACTGAGAGGCTCTCCCAGAACAGAGACTAGTGGCAAGGCCATGTGCAAAGTCTGAAGACATTGAAAGGATATAGGCATAGCATTGTTGGTCATGAAGAGTTTTTGACCTCTGACCTATATACTGTCTTTGGCTTGAAAGAAAATAATAACTAACTTCTTGCAATATATACTTCTCCTTGCTGTAAGGATCAGTTACAGTTTGTGTATTCTAGGTTTGCTAGCTTTTCCTTGTCAAGTCTTATCATTCAAATAGTCTATGTATTTTATGCTTACTCTGTTTAATAATAAGAAATATAAACAAAGTCACAAAGATATATAACAAATATGTTAGTCACTAACAAATTTTCAGAACAACATACATTTCTTGCAATTATCTATTTTTAATTTAATTTTCAAGTGGATGAAGACACATAAGGCAGAAATTCTAGACACCATGTCTGACTATCCCTGTTTTAAGTGTCAAAATTTTCATAGAACCTGCACATACCTACTCTGGGTGAACCTCGGCAAGGGAACTGATACCTGCTGCTGTTCCTTCTTGCTTCAGTGTTCTTTTTTTTACTGTTTCTCTGAGATGGTCTCTTTTTCTTTTGCCTTCTGTTCCCCATTTGAAAGTTTGCTTTGAGATTCTCTTATTGTCTCATGTCATCACATGGCCAATATATGTACACCTTCTTCTTTTGATTATAGTTGATATCTTTGGATGCACTACCATTTTTCTTAGTTCTGCACTAGTAGTAAATTCATTCTGTGGTATACAAAGCAATTTCCTGAGGCATTTCTTTTTCAATGCATCTAATTTATTGACCATTTCTTTAGTTGTTTTCCAGCTGTAAAGGAATAAAAAAGAATAACAGCAATGAAACCAAATAATTAGAAAGACTCTAAGCTCTCCAGAGCTCAGTTCATTAAGAAGGAAAAAGATATGTTTTTTATTTATATATGAACATGGTGTTGGAAATAAAAGAACTATTTGGTCTTTAAAATACACAATTATTCTTATTGAAACTTTACTTGTTCCTGTGTAGCAGCAACACTTTAAAATTTGTTACATTTATAGTTTTGACTAACATTTTTGTTGAATACAGAGATAGTACTGAACCAGTAATACTATCATTATGACATTTATTCTATTTCTGTGAACTGCCAAAGGGGGCTTGTATGGGGTTGGAGAATAAAGGTTGTATGCCGATGGCTTTTTCCCTGATGTGTTCAGATCAGCTTTTTTTTCCAACTCCGATTAGAAAAATAATTTTGTACCCTAGAGTGAGGGTGATATAAACCTGCATCCATCTTGAAGAATTACAACCAATGCAGGAGTTGCATCATATAAACTGACATTTAAGAAAGGTATGTCAAAATAGGATATTTGAGACAGTAATCTGACAAAAAAATAATATATGTGAAAAGTCTGATTAATGCAACTACAAATCTCTCATATAGAACACCATCAGCAATTTTATTAGTGTATATAGTTAAGACTAAAATAGAGTTAACATATTTTATTAATCTTGACTTCTTTTTATATGAAAAAGAAATCTTGTCTGATAAGAGAAAAGAAAAGAAAAGAAGGTTCATGAACTTTCTTGCATATACCTAGTTTTCTAGGTTTTTGTTTTATTAATTAATTATTTTTTAAATATTTTTTTATTGCAGGCTACAACATAAATGTCTTCAGCCTTTCTCAACAAGAAAATATTTACTAATGAGAAACATCCAGATTGTCAGCTTAAAGAATGATGGGACAGGCTAACCTAAGAAAGGTTATAATTATATATAAAACATAATAAATTTTGGAAGAGCTTGCCAGGGATTGGTCAGACTGGAGTCATGCTATTAATGTTGATCTTAGTAATGATGAAAAGTTACTATAGATTACTGACTCTTTGTGTCTATGAATGAAACAACAGCAAATTTAGATAAAATCTCAGTTCAGTAGTGGTGCTAAATCCATTGTCTCTCAAGATTATTATAATTCTTCAATACTCAGTACCTTTGTCTTTTACTTTGCACACAAAGAGAGAGAGAGAGAGAAAGTGAGAAATGTAGGGAATAAGAACAATGAAAGTGCAGAGGTAATGTAGCACAAGCTATCAGTATAAATAACGATATAACAACTTATGAGTGACCTATAAAAGAGAACATAATCAAGACCTGTTTCTGTAAGCTGCCAGAGCATTGAAAACTATAGGAAATAATCAAATTACTACAATATGAATGAATTTGTGGAGAGTCTGTGTTATAATAGTGGCAGAGATATTGGGGGTAGTAAAGTGACATTCCTGCCATTCTTGTTTCTTCACATCTCTCTATGGACCCAGAAGATAATAATGTGAAAGATATTCCAAATCTTTATGAAATCTACAAACCACATGCTTCCAACCATTTTCATCAATGATGTATATCTTTTTTTTTTAGTCATGGGACTAATGGTTTCTTTATTTTGACCTTTGTCAAAGAGTGAAACATATATACAACAGAATGTACCACAAATTCGTATAGGAGGCAGCATTTGAGAAATTTAGGGAAAGCATCTGTTGCATAAATTCGCCAGTGTTAGCATGAGATGATATTTATCTACCCTTACATTTGGAAACAACAGTTCTCGAGATTTCCTACATACTCATCAAAAGTAATGGTTGTAGAGCTTTCCTACAAATTCAGCATAAGTAATAGTTCTGGAGCTTTCCAACAAACACTGTGGAATATTTTAAATTTCATAGAACTGTCACAAGGCTCTGAGATGTCCAAAGAACTAATGAATGCTCTGACACTTGAACACAACTTATATTTGAAATGTTTAGTTTGCGTGCACAATAAGAATTGTGCTGTAAGCCAAGGACATTGATATCCAATAGACATATAGACTTATTGTGTTCTGCAGTAGATGAAATCAATATATGTATCTTTTATTTGCTGTTTGTTTCCAGTATGGCAAACATTAGAATATAGAAAGTACACAGTCATAGTTGATTCACAACTGATAAGCCCAATAACTTGGATGCACACACATACACACACAATTTATTGATTTAATGAATATATATTTGTATGTAAGATGTTGCAAAAATTTATTAATAGACAACGATTATCATTCTTCTTCTTCTGTCCTTTCTCGCTTGTCTTTCAGCATCGAGGGCATATATAGTTTGCAGTCTTTTTCTCTTCTGTTCATCTTGCTGTTGTTTCCTAGCATTTCTATTATGGCCATCAATCCATCTTTTTTGTGATCAAATCTTTGGTTTAGTGTTCTCTTAGTATTTATTGAAGGCTTGTTGTGTTGTATTTTAATCTGTCTACGTTATCACATGGCCAAAAAAGTTTTTTTTTCGTTCACCAACTTTCACCTCTGGCAAAGTCCCTCTATACTAGGAACTGAATTTTGTGTATTAATCCGTCTTTTCCTGGTACCCGCGTGTGCACAGGTGTCCCTCGCCATACAGGCAGATAACTCAGACTTCAGAGGTACTCATATTTTTTCCAACGATGAGTAATTGACATTTTGTTCCAGGCCAGGGTGGTTGCCGCAGCGAGACATCTTAAATAAAAATCCCAACTGGTCTGGTTGGGATTTTAACTCACAACCTTGCTGTCTAGAGACCTGCGTCTTGCTTTGAGACCAACCAATCCACCTGGCCAACCAGGCCAAACCAGTTTATCTGTTGTTTTTTTATGCTTCAATGATGGAAATTATTACTAGCTTTTTCTCAGCTTTTTACTTCTGACCCTATTTCTCAGGCTGTTTCCTGTCTTACATTTAATACATTTAATTTCGGTAATAGTTATTATTTTACATTTTTCTTGAATCTAACGTCCATGTCTGGCATTGGTAGCACAAAGTTGGAATGAAGATTAGTTATATTTATATATTTAAATGTGTACTTTAAACATACAAGTTGAACTGTAATTTCATAAATCAAAGTTATATGTATGCTTGTTGCTTTACTGATAAGTAAGAAACAGAAGTTAGTCTTCACAGAAATGTGCAAGGTTGTAAATGTGATCAGATGTGAGAGAAGTTGGAAATCAAATCAGATCATAAGAGAAAGAAAGAGTTAGCACAGAACCAAGTTTGAATCACACAGAATCAACAACTAAAATACTTTGCCCATTTGGAAGTGATTTCATGGCATATAAGGCATGTATAAGGAGGAGGTAAGTGCTCAGAGCTTGAGGCAGAACATAAAATAAGATAAATTGACAACATTAAGGGAACTATACAACGGTTGAGGCTGTCAGTTGAAAGAAAGCTAGAACATTGTACCAGCCTCAACACTTGAGAGGAAATCTTCTCCATCATCCACCCTTTAAGTGATTGAGAATATGTGCTCAGTGGTTAGTTGTTGACACATATTGGCTTTCAGCATGAGTAGATTTGTTTAATAATTTGACCCAGGGGCAGTGGTCATTTTGGCACACTCTTTTTGACTTACCTGCCCCAAGGATTCTTTAGCATGTGCAAAGTACACATGGAACCTCCTGCATTTGATATATTTCACCATTATCCAAGCCATATGATCTCACTACCAAAAGGAGAGTAAAGTCTTGAAAAATCTATGGATTTGAAGACAAAATACTCAAAGTGGCGAGATTTGAACTCTGAACCTTTTTGTCCAGAGGTCAACATCTCAATTCAGGTTCACCCAGCACCACAATAGGAAGAAGTAAATAAAAGAAGAAGTGCACTTCTATGTTGACCAAAAGGTCAACTCAGCTGCAGCCATTTTTTTTTTCATATTAACATGTTTTTGCTGTTCACCCTGCAGAGAGAATTGGCACAAGAGATTTATTTTAAGTCAGCTGGACTGACATACTGCTACCATACAACTCATAAATGAATTTATATAGTCATTGAAAAATGTGGCACTAATGCCATAATCTATTTGTCAATGGTCTCACAGGTACCCTTTACTCACTTACAAAAACATATATCATTACACACATCTAGAAAAAAAAAATATTGTTTCAGCCTGCATGTCTACATTTGTAAATACTGTTATGTATTGATCATAATGTACATAAGCTAATCTAACAGCCTTAAGGTCATTAAATGTTGAGTGTTAAATGGTGAACTGTTTGAATCTTAGACCAAATGTTTTTGTTATGCTAAATGCCAAAATATCTCAAATGTTTTCACATTGGGACCACATTTACTAAATTTATATTGACAAGTACTGATTGATACTTAAACCCTTATTGGTGTAGATGTTGTATTTATAATTGTGCACTTTGTGCTTCTTTCAGTATATTTTAGATTCATAAGTTAACAGTATCATAATAAAAGTATTCTTTTTTTTAAATCATTATTGTTGTATTTAATTTATCTTCCGGTGTTCCTACTTAATTATTTAGCGTTATCTAAACATATTAAATAAAGACCAATGTAAGTTCAATATAATTTTACAACAACATACGTAATTGACATACAATCAGTGGGTGAGTTCAAGATGTTGCAGGTGAGGGTAAATGGGCAACAGGTTATTTTAGCTAACATTTATCTGTGATGTTAAATAAATTGTGTGTAATAATGGACACACAAAGCTCAGTGAGATTTGGTTCTGTGTGTTTATGTACGTCTACATACATTTTTCATTTAATTATTAGTCATATTTCTTACCTTTAGGTTTTTTTAATGTTCATTCATGATTGTGATATTTGTGTTCTCATTGTATTAAAATGAACTTGTGATTATATATGTTGCAATGCTAGTCATTATGTTAATAATAATAGTAATTTTGAGTGTGATATTGATGTAAAACTTCCAAAATAGCTTTGAAGTGTAAGTATTCATTTAGTAAGCTACAGAACATATTCTCCTGATTTCATCCTGCAAAATTCTGAATTAGACAAATTCTGACCTATTGATATGGCTCTCAAGAACAAGATCATTAGCTTTTTTGAGGACCAATTACAAGAGTGAAATTTACTCATATTTTGTTGGATTTCGAATCATTCTTCTTAACAGGAGGCAGTGATGAAGAAGAAACTATTTATTAAGTAGAACTGCAAAAGTGCTTGGAGTGAGCAGAAGAGAGAAAATTTGAAATGCTGTTGTAAGAAAGAAATTGGGCATTGAATTGTTTTTAAACTACATACAGAGACAACAAATGAGATGGTTTGCTTCTCTGGAAAGAATACCAAGAGATTCTTTACCATGTAAAACATATATATTATAAGAGGAGATGGAAGAAAAGTCTGTGGTAGACATAGACTAAGATGGCCTAACTACATCCAAGAAATGCTACGACAATATCAATTGACATTGACTGAGGCTGTCTGATTCAATTGACATTGACTGAGGCTGTCTGATAGCAAAAAAAAACTAGAACTTAATATCTCTGTCAACACCTGAATGGGTATAAGAGGGTTGAAGAGAGAGAGAAAGAGAGGGATTGATTGGTGTAACACTTCCAAAATAGCTCTGAAGCGTAAACATTCATTAAGTATGTTTCAGAATCTCCTGATTAAAAGTAAAGGTTCCCTCCATAATATGCTATGTGTATTGGGAAGATGGTGTTAGTGACAATATTGTTCCATGATAATGGAACATTTATGGGCGATGTGGTTTGTAAAATGCCAGGCTGTCTTTACTTCAGAGAAAAATATTTTGTATAAAATTCAGAATGAGATAGATTCTGACCTCTTGAGATGGCTCTGAAAAACAAGATCTTTAGCTCTTTTGAGGACCATTTACAATAGTGACGTTTACTTGCATTTAGTTGAATATGGAATATCCTTATCATGAAGTAGTGATGAAGAAGAAACAATTTATTAAGTGCAACTACAAGCTATCTTCAAATTTGTCCTTACAATAGTGTCAAAGAGAACCTGTTTTATTTCAATTAGATAAACGCAAAGAAAAAATGTGGTTCTCTTCCTCACAATGCATGTTTTGACTATTTTAAAGCTTCAGATTAACCTTTAACTATTCAGTAGCCCTACATCAGAACATCTCATGTCACTTCACCATTGAATCTGAAACTGTATGTCTTAGATATTTTCTTAATGCCCTAAACAGCTTGATTTGGTTTAAAAATTCATACCAAAGTTTAGAGATGAACACAAACAGATATTGTTGGAAATTTATTGTAACAAACCTTGATATATAGGAAGGACATCAAGTGTATTTTCATCATTAAAACATAATCTGTTACTTAAAAATATAGAAGCTATATATAAATCATCAGCATTATTTACCTTTCTTTTTATTACCTGTTACATGAATAAGTAATTAATAACATTGTTGTCAATAGGGAACAAGTTTTTAAAATGTTCACTGTGTTAAGATTTTTATTTTGTACTTATGCTGTGTTTGATTGCTAACTACTGTAACAATATGTATTTATTTAGCACTACAAAACAAATATATTATTTTTAAAGTTATACCACATGTTAAAATCATAAAACTTTGAAACTGGGATGACATGTGGTTTGACTAAAGTAAAAATATATATAGATACCATATATTTGCATTTTGCTTACTAAGGCTTGTTAGTAACAACAAACTGTCTAATTATATAAAGTTTCTGCAAATGATTACATAAATGTGTTTCCCCTACAATATCTTTAAATACAATTATATTTATTTTATTATGTTTTTTGTGAGTGCGGGTTGGGTGGGTACAAAGATTAGAGAGTGGGAATATGAATACTAGATTAAGCTGAACATCTGATAGGCCTATATATAATTGTAAAATTACATCATGTATGAGGTTTACACAAAGACACACTTGCCAGTATTACTAACATGTGAATTAAGGAAAGTGGCAACAACCTTGAAAGTAATTTTCAAGCTTCAGAAATTAGGATATTGAGGAAGATTACCCAAGTTTTCAAAAGATGGGAAAAAATGTAACCGGATGAATTGATTTCACCTTAGTAGATAATTTTTGATAACATAAACATAACAATTACGCCTGCCTTGATATTGCAGTATTTGTTTAATAAAAGTTGGCCAATCACCAAGAAATACTTGGAAAGACAGAGACTTCTAAGATGACTATCTGCAGAAAGGCTGAAAACTGGATGGAGGGACAGTATTGTTCAGTCCATGAGAGTTCAGGGACTTAAAAATAAATCTGATATCAGAAGTTGGATCATCAGAAGTGAGATCATACTATTGTCCTTTCGAGCCAAAGATGGTACATAGGGCAGAACCACAATCTCAAAAACAGAAACTTTGCGTGCCAAAGTGGCACATATTGCAGAGATTACTGCTCTAAAATATATGGCGCTATTTCCATAACAATACTTTTTACAATGACAGCTTGTCAAGCCATCGATCAACCTCCTTGTATCATACTGGCAGTCAAAAAATCGTCATGCATGTGATTTCTTTTTTTCACTACCATATTTTTTACTCAAATTTCATTTCTTTTAAAATCAAAGAATGTCATAATAGCATTAAATATAATATCACATGATGGTTCAGCACACAACATGCAGAGTTTATAAATTTATGTCTTTTTAATATTACTAATATTAATATATTTTTTTAGTAAACTTATTGCTTATACATGTTTATTATATATATACAATGTATTATTTTTCTCAAAGAAATATCTATTTACATATATTACAATTTGTAATTCGATACAACTCATGCAGACCTATTTATTTATTCAATGATACAAACATTTTTCTTTATTGTTGGTCTTATCTAGTGTTATTCTGACGAAGATCAATTCTTCTTCAGAGAGATAAATGAAGCTGACAAATATTTTCACTTGTAATCATTATCATTCATAACATTATCCTATTAAAATTATTTAAAAGTAGAAAATGTTTATTACTTTACAATGCGTGGCTTGAATTGCTTTTCTTTTATTTACAAGCTAATTTCCACTGATCAGTTAAAGTTTGGCAAAATGAGCTAACCTTCATCAAATGAGATTGGTCAATTGCTCAAACTCATTTAACAACTGAATTTAACTGATTGACTGAAAAGTTTGCTCCCATGGTTAAAGAATATTCTTTTGTGAAAATTAAACAGATTTTATTTTTCTTTCTGAGCACTAAATTGTATTTGTAGTGCATTGATACTTGCAAATATTCTGTGTCATAACTTTTACAGATAGCTACTTCTTGTTTGGTTCTGTGCCTATTATTTTGTTTTATACACATTTATATTAACCACATTTGTTATGTATGCTCTTTGGCCAAATTCGTTTACCATGTCATTCTTTAATTATTCAAGGGTTGTGCCTTGTCATATATTTTTTGCTTGTCCTTAAAGTTCCTCACCCTCCCCCCACCCCCATGCCCTCTGCCTCTTTTGGTTTCTCTTGCTTTATATATTGTTTGCTGTCACAGGGCTAACTAGCCCTTTTGTCTTAAGTATAAGTCCAGAGAATTTTTCAGTCTTTGGTTTGTTTTAGTTATAAATTATCCATACATGCTGTTATTATTATTATTTATTTTTATAATATTTCTTCACAGTTTATAAACTTTAAAATTAGACCAGGGGTAGCAGTTTCTTTCTTGCTCCTAGCCAAGATGGGTTGTACTTTATAAATGGCCATGACAAAACTGACAGTTTGCAGTGGCAATCGTAAATGTAATTGTGTTTACTAATAATTATTTTCATTTGCGCATTTATATTATCATAAATGTTTATTATGTTTGTTATTTATTTATTTATTTATTTTTTTTGCTGCGCTGCAAAACTTCAAAAATCGCGAGTTTGTGCCAAAACTTCCCTTGTCTGTGCCTTCAGTACTCCCGGACAAATAAAATTATTGTGTAATTACCACTTGTTTCTGAGTTGTTATGAGAGCCATAGCTGTTTTTTGTTGTTGTTGTTGTGTGTGGCTTCTATGTTGTAATTGTTTATTTCGTGACTTCGAAAGCAGAAACTTCTGTTTCGAAGATAATCCAAAACAGCTAATCGGCTAAATCACAAATAAATAAAAACATGAAATGAAGAAACTGGTTATTTTGGTTATTTGGTTATGGAAGGCCTCGGCATCACTGCAAACGAATTAAAATCAATAACTGCTCAACCATCCGTGCCAGTGGAATCATCCGAATTACTAACTCAACTCCCAAACAAAGAACGGTAGCTGTAGTCCCCATCATAGCAGTCTCAGCACACGCCAAAAGACATAAGGCGAAACCGCATAGAAAGTGAACACGGTCAACTGTTCCCTGTCATACGATATCAGCATTCATCGTAAACAATTGGAATATCGGAATATGATCAAAACGGATGAAACACACAGCTCACGGTGTGCACAGAGCACTTAACTCAGTAGCTCCTCAACAAGCCGGACTTGGAATATGAGGAAACTGCAACAAGGAACACTTTTCATTCATAGCCTTCAATGGTTCCTGCCGCCTATCCACCATATTGCCCGGAAGTTCACGTCCTCCTGAAAATGATGTTCGTCATAGTATTTAAACTGGTTTGGTGGACATGTACCAAGATTGTTGTGTTCAGAAAAGCGTTAGACCAACTCCAACAAGATCACCAATGAAAATGTACTGAGAGAGGTAACTGCGGACGGAAATTAGAACAAAAAAATAATAATCAGTCATTATAGTCTCTAATCCATCGTGCTATTTGGTAAGGGGCATAACAATGAATGACAAGATTTGAGAAATGGAAAAATTCAAGGGAAAGGTTGCAGAGAATGTGAGAGGAAAAAAAATATTGGACAGTCTGACAATCAACATCATGTAACATACCGGTTGGCATAGGCTACCGTAGCCCTCCACAATTCTCTGCACCCAGTGCATTGCTGCTAACCGTTTACTGCCATGACACCAAACTATGCAGTATCTTCTCTTTCTGTCAACCGCGATTTCTAATTCTCTGTATTTTGCAAATTGTGACTAAGTATTCCAACTTTCCTCTCATTATATCTATCTATCTATCTATTGTCCTTTCGAGCCGAAGACGGCACATAGGGCAGAACCACAATCTCAAAAACAGAAACATTGCATGCCAAAATGGCATATATTGCAGAGAAACTCAAATATCTCATGATATGCTAAAAAAAAAAATGTCGATTATTTCTATTTCTAATGAGCTCTCTTTTTGCCTTGGTTCTTTCATAATTTCCCCGTTGGGCTTTTAAGCTTTCTATGGAACTCTCAATATTCTTCTGAGAAATCCTGTGATGATCCTCTGGTGATCTTTTCTTTTGTTTGTCTACTGTCCGTACTTACATGGAACAAAATTGGCTATATATATCACCTATGTACTCTCCTTCTCACTTCTGTTGACATAGAAGCAAGTGGTGGGGTGTAACTTGCACTCCTACAAAGTATTGTGACAGTTTTACAAAAAAGTAACACAAAAGAAAGTCATGACGTTTCGGCCTACATGTGACCTATTTTCAGAAATAGAAAAACGCACATGGACAGCGGAATGAAGATACACTCTACTACATGGTCTAGAATGAGCACAACCTTTAGATGAAGGAACAATAAAAATGGATAAAAAGTGAAATGAAATGATCAAACTGAAAGGAAAAGTCATTATCATCATCAAGTGCTATGCCTGCTGGTGTAGGTGATCATGTCTCTCCACAACTTTCGATCTCGAGTAATTTATCATTTCTGTTGTTGACCTTCTGCCAAGCCATTCTCTTAAGCTGTCTGGTATCTTTTCTCTTTGCTTCCATCTCTTCGTCCCTCAATTTTCCCAGTTGTTACAATATATTCCAGTTGTTCTCTTCTCATTACATGACCAAAAAATGATTATTGTTTCTTCCTAATTTTGGAAATTAGCTCTCTTTTTGTTTTGACCTCTTTCAGAGCGTTTTAATTACTCTTCTTATCTGTCCGTGGTATTATCAACATTCTTCTGTAAAACCACATTTCTACAGACTCCAGTGATTTTCTTGTCTGTTGTCCTATTGTCCATGATTCAGTTAAGACTGGCTCTACATAACATTTAAGAACTCCTTTTCTTGTTTCTATTGTAAAAAAATGGATTGCATAGTATCTTCCTATTTTTTTGGAAAGCTGCTTTTGCCTGAGCCATTCTGCATCTCACCTCTTTTGTACATCTTCCGTCTGAGGTTAACAAAGTTCCCAAATATTTAAATTCATTTACCTGTTTTAATATTGTTCCACTTGTCTTTATCTTGCACTAAGGTGATGTCTTTTACTTTGTTGTTACCACCATTACCTCTGTCTTTTTGCTATTTAAGGCTGAGCCCTTTTTTTTTTTTTTTTTTGCTTTCTTTCACTATAATGTCCAACATTTCTTGTAACTCATTTTCACTCTTAAAAGGAAAAGTACTACATTATAAGAAAATTAAAAAAAAAATAAACCTAAAATTTTTGTTTTAAATTAAGTAATGTAATTCAAAACAGCTGAAAATCGACTAAGGAGCTCCAAATTGGCGCGATGGCTAAGTCAAACGCGGATGGGATGAGAAGTGAGGGGGAAACCAAGCCACGATTTTGTGTCATATACTTGTTGCACAAGATGTTTTTTATTTTCTGAAATGCTACTTCGGCCTGTGCTATTCTCTGCTTTTAATTTCTGTGGTGCATCTTTCGTTTGGTGTTATTAATGCGTCAACTATTTGACGCTCTGCACTTGTTTCAGATTTGCCCCTCTTTTTTTTTTATGTTGCATAGTGATGATGGATATTACTTCGATATGACCCTTACTTCTAATTTCTTTCTGTTTATGTTGATACATTTCTTGTTGCTTTCTTTCACTTTTATGTTTATCATTTCTCGTAATTAATTTTCCGTCTCCTAAATTAAGACAGCTTGACAATGCCAGTAAGAAATGTAACGACGGAGCTGATGAAACAGGAATCGTGAAGGATCGTAATCTTCCAAAGATAGTAAATCAAGACCTGACTTAGAGTAAGGAACGTTGTGGGAGTAGATAAGACTAGTGTACCAGTAAAAAAAATGTAGTGCTAGCATGCGAGTACAGACATAGTTCAACAATCACAACTGTCAATCATTCACACTTTGGCAATCAATGTCAGAAAGAAAACAATCAGAAAAAGACCTGGCGGTGTCGACAAGAAATGCGATGATACAATACTTTTTAGCGACATATTACAGAATGGGGTACCTTTTGCTTTTACCCTTTTAAATTTGACACATTCATTCGTAACAATCAATGATTGTGAGGCCCCAATGATCACATACCTAATAATAGCATGTTGGGGTATTTCTTGTATTCTCCTTTATAAATATAAAAGTGTATGTTTATCATGAATCGAGCTTCGTCAGCTGAAATGCATTGCGGTAACTTGTTTAACCTTGACAGTTCCGACATGTGAACAAACACAAACACAAACACAAACTTTGTGAATAATTGAAAGCTTGAATTCTATCCCCCACCCCTCCATCCTTTCTCTCTCTCTCTCTCTCTCTCTCTCTCTCTCTCCTTTTTATCATAATGTATTAAGAAGCTAAAGGGACAAAACAGTTGCTCGACGAAGTACCTTCTGATGACCAGGTTGCCTCCTGCTGCGAGGCTGTGTATAAAGCGTTTCATATAATTGTTACAAATTGGCATTCTTGTGTTATAGCTGTCGTCGATAATGATAATACAAACATTACTACACCAGAGCTACAAAGGCTCTACTTCGACGTTCTAGTTTTGTAGTAATGAGGCGATAGAACTCCTGTAAACTTATATTTGGGGGGGGGGGGGGGAAGAGGAGACGCACTGATTTTGACGATATTTTAAAGTGGAATTTTGGGCGTGTTTTGTATAAACCACAGAAGCATGTTATGTTTTACACAGTTGAGATCTTTCGTGTTATTTCTCTTTCACCCATATGCTCTCAGGCATGTCATATGCGCATATAATAAACAACACATCACAACACGCACAAATGTAGTTTTATTTACGGATGTAGAGCCTACGGAGACCTGAAAAATAGGCTATACATTCAGTGAGCTTACTACAGAGAGGCTAATGTTTATAGAGAACGTAGAACACTGAAGTATTTAGGTCAGTTATTAAAGAACAAAATATTTTTGTGTAGAATAATGAAGCACTTCTCGTCTGGAAAAAGAAAGTGGGGAGGGGCGATATAGGCGAGGTAGAAAATGGTTGGATGACTTCAGCGAGGGTGGTTAGGATAGAAAAGAATCAACAACTGTAACAGACTGCAGGCAAATGAAAGAAAGAGAACTGGTAAACATAAACAAAATATATAGTTCAGACATTTAAATAATCCTGACACTCTTTTAAAGACAAAACTTAAAAAAAATAAAATGAGGGTGTGAAGCAACGCTGACCTCTCGAGCTGAACTCTTCTTAAGTTCTTATGAAAGTAAATATAAAATGCAGAAACAGTTTCAATATTCTTTGCAACCAGGCTTCAATGTAGGACATGTACTGAACAGAAGAAAAGTGAAGCGAAATTAAACTGCTTGTAACAATAGATTATTTTATATTCACAGGAAAGTGTCTCATGCGTATATAACTGAATGACTACTACCTCTAGCGTGAGATTAATACATCTATTATCATGAAATAAAACGGCTATTGGCATGATATTAAGACGGCTACTGTCAGTAAATTAAGACTGTCAGTGTCATGAGATTAATACGGCTACTGTCATGGGCGGCTACTGTCATGAGGTTAAGACGGCTACTGTGTGCAGTTCAATGATATTTTAACAATCCATTTACTGACAAGAATAATCGTTACATTAACAGTGTCATCATCATCATCAAGTACCGGGCCTGCTGGCGTAGGTGATCATGTCTCTCCACAACTTTCCATCTCGGCAGCTATTTATAATTTCTGTTGGTGACCTTTTGCCAAGCCATTCTCTTAAGCTGTCTGTTATTTTTTCTCTTTGCTTTCCTCTATCTCTTCGTCCCTCAATTTTTCCAGTTATTACAATATATTCCAGTTGTTTTCTTCTCATTACATGGCTAAAAAATGATGATTGTTTCCTCCTAATATTGGAAATTAGCTCTCTTTTTGCTTTGACCTCTCTCAGAATATCTTCATTACTCTTCTTAGCTGTCCATTGTACTCTCAACATTCTTCTGTAAAACCACATTTCTACAGACTCCAGTGATTTTCTTGTCTGTTGTCCTATTGTCCATGATTCGCATCCATATGTTAAGACTGGCTCTACGTTACATTTAAGAACTCTTTTTCTTGTTTCTATTGTCAAAAATGATGGATTGCGTAGTATCTTCCTCATTTTTGTGGTTGCTTTTGCCTGAGCCATTCTGCATCTCACCTCTTTTGTACATCTTCCGTCTGAGGTTAACAAAGTTCCCAAATATTTAAATTCATTTACCTGTTTTAATATTGTTCCACTTGTCTTTATTTTGCATTGAGGCGATGCCTTTTTTTTTGTTGTTACCATTACCTCTGTCTTTTTGCTATTAAGGCTGAGTCCTTTATTTTTGCTTTCTTTCACTATAATGTCCAACATTTCTTGTAACTCATTTTCACTCTTAGCGATTAAGACTGTATCATCAGCATACCTTAGATTATTTATATTATGACCTCCAATTGTTATTCCAGGCAAGCACCTTATGGATCTTAAAATAATCTCACTATAAATATTAAACAAATCTGGTGACAGCACACAACCAGTCGAAATTATAAGCATACAAACAATTCACTCTCTGTTGAGAAACATACAATTCACTCTCTGTTGAGAGACATACAATTCACTTTCTGCTGAGAGACATACAATTCACTCTCTGTTGAGAGACATACACATCACTCTCTGTTGAGAGACATACACTTCACTCTCTGTTGAGAGACATACACTTCACTCTCTGTTGAGAGACATACACATCACTCTCTGTTAAGTAACAAACACTTCACTCACTGTTGAGAGACATACAATTCACTCTACGTTACGAAACATACACTTCATTCTCTATTGAGAGACATACACTTCACTCTCTATTGAGAAACATACACTTCACTCTCTGTTGAGAGACATACAATTCACTCTCTGTTGAGAAACATACACTTCACTCTCTGTTGTGAGACATACACTTCACTCACTGTTGAGAGACACACACTTCACTCACTGTTGAGAGACATACACTTCACTCACCGTTGAGAGACATACGCTTCACTCACTGTTGAGAGACATACAATTCACTCTCTGTTGAGAGACATACACTTCACTCTCTGTTGAGAGACATACACTTCACTCACTGTTGAGAGACATACATTTCACTCACTATTGAGAGACATACACTTCACTCACTATTGAGAGACATACGTTTCACTCTCTGTTGAAAGAAATTGAATGAGATTGCACCGATAATTTGTATACTATGAAACTAATTTTGATAAATGAATAAGAATTCCCAGGAGAATAATTGAATTATGTAATGTAGAAACAGAACTGATAAGAGTAAATTAAATATTTGCAAGCAGGTGTTCACGTCATAGCTTACCATTTGACGTCTCTCATTTCTTGTGTATAAAATATTCAGTGTCTCAAATCCGCCATGCAATTTATAGTTTTCATATGGAGTTATTTTAAGATTCTGTTTTTTTTGGTCGTAAAAAAATAAAAGTAAAGTACCCCCGTCACGCCAAGTGGCGTATAGGGAATATGGTGTTCTTCCTCTTCTACCTTTTTTAGCTCTCTGTGGAGCATAGGTCTTTAACAAACATTTTCCAAGTCGTTCTGTTTTTTTTGCCATTCTTTTAAAATCATTCCATGTCTTCCCCATCATCTTTATCTCTGCTTCTATCTGTCTTCTCCAATAATTATTTGGTCTTCCCCTCTTTGTCTTTTCCCCTGGGGATTCCAAAAAAGGGCCTGTTGTGTAATACTCTCAGTTGGTTTTTGCAGTGTGTGTCCTATCCAGCGCCATCGTCTTCGCTGTATCTCTTTATCCACTGGAATTTGACTGGTACATTTCCATAATTCCACGTTAGTGACTTTGTCCTGCCATTTTCTTAATTTTATTCTGCGTAAGCATCCATGAATGAAAGTCTGTATCTTCGTGATTGTCAGTTTTGCTGTTCTCCATGTTTCGCATCCATATATAATAGGACCGACTTAACATTTGAGTTGAAAATTTTTATTTTTGTATTTAACCTAATTTCTTTGGATTTCCATATGTTTCCCAGTGCAATGAAAGCTCCTCTTGCTTTTGATATCCTTATTTTGGTATCATTTTCTGTTGCTCCATCTTTCCCTCTTTATCTATATTACTGCCCAGATATATGGAAGATTGTACGTCTAGTAGAGGTATTTTCCTAATTTTATCTGGTTATTGCCAACTTCATAGTGAAGGAAAGAACTAGGAACTAGTGTAAAACCACCCCTGTTATATTGTAAAAAAAAAAAAGTAAATTACCCCTGTCACGCCAAGTGGCGTATAGGTAATATGGTGTTAGTGAACATAACTTTTACAGACTCTCGGCACATGATTTTTGGGGTAATGTGGTCGGTATTACGCCCATGCCGCTTTACTTTCCCAGAAAAAAAATCCGGTACCCATTAAAGGCTGGGTGAACCAGAAGCCGTCGGTTGGGGTCGAACCCTACCTCTTGTCTTTGTAGTCCAGTTCACTAACCACTGAGCTATCGCGGCTTTTTTTCGTCGTATTTGTCACCATTTGAAGATCTTTAATAACCGAGACGTTGGTGTGTTTAGTTTTGTCTTATCTTGCAAAGCCAAAACATTATGTTTCGTTTTTGATGTTGTCGTTGCAAGACTAAATGAAAAATAATCAATTAAAACAATTATATGCATTGTTCATGGAAAAAAAACAATAAATGTATTACAAAATGGTATTTTTTCCCTCAAAAGTAAGTAAACAGAGTACAAAAACTAAGAAAATTGTACAATAAATATGTTAGTAGAACATAAATTAGGGACATTTATTGACCTCCTAAGAGCACGATCTGCGTCAGACAGAGACAGATGTAGGTAAGTGGTGGCCAACATCAACACTACCATATCGACCGAGAAAGCTAAGAGATAAGCAAAATGTGGAAAATTAAATGAACGAAGTAAATGAGCATCAAAACAACAGATAATTTTCATGAAAAAGTCGAAAACAAAGAGTAAATTGTTTTAAATGTGGTTTCTGATGGGAGTGTTTTCTCATGACTGGCCTTCACAGGAGCTATGAAACTAACACCACCGCGTGTTCACAAATTAAAATTGTAAAACAAACAACATGAAAACATCTGAAAGAAAACTTGGCACGAGGAAGAGACATACAGACTTTAAACATAGCTGTAGAGTGCCATATTAAAAAAGCAAGAAACAGATTCTAGGAACAATATTCTTCAAATATGTTAAAAGAACAAAGAAGGTTAAAAAAAAACCTCGAATGCAATAAAATAAACCCAATATTGGAACAGCAATACCAACTCTTAGAGGCATGGTATAGAATGATTTATAGAGAACTGCATGTAAAAAGCTTATCGTTAGTTGGGCTTGAAAAAGCTGGCTCAAAATTGACAACAAAACAGTGTAGATCTCTAGTGGTGACTTTATCTGGAGGAAATCGTTAAGAAGACTGCGTACGTCATTCAAAGTGAGTATCCCATTTCCTACAACAGCAAAACAATGCTTACCAGTACAAAGGAAAACCTTAAGTAGAACATTTTCATTCCCATATTAGTACATCATAAGTGATATGTTTAAGGAAACGGCTGGAGTGGCCAGAAGAGACAACGTTAATGTGATTCTGGACAGCCAGAGCCAGTGGATGGCCTATTTGGCAGATGGTTCACATCGAAAAAAGGAAACCAAAATTAAAACACTATGTATGTATATCATCATCATCATCATCAAGTACCGGGCCTGCTGGCGTAGGTAACCATGTCTCCACAACTTTCGATCACGTTATTTATCATTTATATTGTTGACCTTCTGCTAAGCCATTCTCTTAAGCTGTCTGGTATCATTTCTCTTTGCTTCCCTCTATCTCTTCATTCCTCAATTTTCCCAGTTGTTACAATATATTCCAGCTGTTCTCTTCTCATTACAAAAAATGATGATTGTTTCTTCCTAATATTTATATTTATAATATATGTATGGATATATTGTATAGGTAATGCAGAGGTTCGTGGCAATGAAGGACATGAAGGGTTGTGTCAGGCATGTTTGTGGTAGGTATGTTTGTGGTAGGTATGTTTGTGGTAGGTATGTTTGTGGTAGGTATGTTTGTGGTAGGTATGTTTGTGGTAGGTATGTTTGTGGTAGGTATGTTGAATATCCCTAGATAAGGATGCACTCTTGAAGATCCTCAAAGATGGTGTCTGTTGCAAACCGACACAGTTAACAGGTAGAATGCAACCTTGATACAGTGTATGGCGAACTTTAAAAGCGAACTAGGTGCGTTTGCTAACTTCATGACCTACTGAAAGCGACTGAGCACGTAGTTGTTTGCACGAACTGCTGTGACATCACCTCTACAAATAGCAACAGTGATTTTTTTTTTTAACCAACAGACTCTGAGATAAACCAGGGGGAATACTTTGCAGAAGCCACTTTGACATTGAGAATTGCTAAGCAGAATCATTCCAAGTTACAACAAACGTGTTGGGACAAAACACAGGCAGTTATGAAGGGAAAAAAAGGGGGGGGGGGAATAATTACTGAATACTTCCTGGTTACCGTAATAGTTCTTACTATTAAATGTTGGGTAATTTCCTAGTTTGATCAGATATAGTAAATCAGTTTGGAAGAGTGATGTCCCCTAAAATATGTCTGCCAAAATACAGTGGTGGCGTGACGGGGGGTACTTTACAAAATACAGTGGTTCTACGCATTCTTGGCGTTGGGTCATTACGCTGGCATGTAATCATTTCAGAGTATCTGTTGATTGGGCGTTGGGTCCAGGGGTTAGGTTTAGCTTTAGTGTTAAATATTTATAAATATATTATAACGCGTGACAAAAACGACGCCACTCGGCCTAATTATGATCTTCTGATCGAAGGGAATTGTGCGGTTGATTACCAATCGCCGTAATGACCCCAACGCCAAGAATGCGTAGAACCACTGTATTTTGGCAGACATATTTTAGGGGACATCACTCTTCCAAACTGAAATACTATATCTGATCAAACTAGGAAATTACCAAATGTTGTAAATGTTCGGAGTGCAATGATGATGACCCGCAAATAACTCAATAAACTAATGCCTTATTACCGTAATAGTTCTTGCAAATTCGGAAACAGTTGAATACTCTTCTACTTTTCTCAATGCCACGAGGTCGAGACTTTAGGTCCTAGACTCACTTGGGTGATGCGAATTGTAATGGACTTTTTAGGTTCTGCTTGTAAAGTTGGAGCTTGTCCATTCCAGATGTACTCAGTTATTGGTCGTGTCGACTACAGACCCCCACAAATGTTGAGACTAAACAGCATAACATAAGATTAGACTATAAATACAAATATCAAGACTTGCTCTTCTTTCCTTCCCCATTTGCTTTTCAGCGTCGAGGGGAGATATAAATTGCACTCCTTTGCTCTTCTGTTCGCCTCAGCTGCTATGTTTTCTAATGTTTCCAATATTCCGTTAATTTATCTTTTTCGTAGTCGGCCTTTGGCTCTAGTGTTCTCGCAACGTCTATTGAAAGCTCGCTGTATTGTGTTTTGATCTTTCTGCTTTGTCACATGGCCAGATCATTTTATCTGTTTTTACTTTATATTCATATTTTATTATATTTAATAACATTTATATTATAAAACATTATATATATATATATATATATATCACTATGGTGGGGTTTATTCCTAGCAATCTTCTCAGTTCTTCATTTCTGATCTTATCTCTCAGGCTGTTTTCTGTCATTCGTCTAGCACATTTTATCTTAGTAGATGTTATTATTCTTATTGTTCTTACATCCAGGACTGGCATTGGTAGTACAACGTTTGGATGAATATAGTATTTTAGAGTGCCCGTTTTGCCTCTAGAGTAATTTCCTTGTTGTACAATAGTGGTGATAGCTGTCCGATGATTTGAAAAGGTTTGTTGCATCTTGCTTCTATTTCTTATTTCTGTGAATTGTCGTTTGCCACTAGACTTCCTAGTTAAATAAATGCCTCTACTTGTTTTAGTTGTATCATCATGTGCCATACCGGTAGGCGTAGACGATCGTGTCCATATTTGGTCCATATTTGGTTATGGAAGGCTCCGGTATCACTGCAAACGAATTAAAATCCATAATTGCTCAACCGCCCGTGCCAGCGTAATCATCCGAGTCTCATCTCCCAAACAATGAGAGGTAACTGTAGTCCCCATCGTAGCAGTCTCAGCACACGACAAAAGACATAAGGCGAAACCGCGCAGAAAGTGAACACAGCCAACTGTTCCCTGTCATACGATATCATAATTCATCGTAAACAATTGGAATATCGAAACATGATCAAAACGGATGAGACACGCAGCTCACGGTGTGCACAGAGCACTTAACTCAGTAGCTCCTGCAACAAGCCGGACTTGGAATATGAGGAAACTGCAACAAGGAACACTTTTCATTCATAGCCTTCAATGGTCCCTGCCGCCTATCCACCATATACCGGAAGTTCACGTCCTCCTGAAAATGATGATCGTCATATTTTTTTTTAAATGGATAGCGCTTGATGATGTTCGGCTATCGCTGTTGACTCCAATTCCGAACATATAAACACACAAACATATAGTCGTCAGATTATCCCCGTCGCACATCAAACAACAGACCGTAAGATTAGCGTATGGCCGGTCTAGGGATAAACGATGAGCCATTACGATGACGTAGCACACACAACAATGTCGCACACACAACAGTGTCGCGCACTTTAGATTCCTTATTACTCTAGTGAATGCAGCCTACGACGAACAAAACACGGTGAAAATTCCATAAAGAGATAAAACTGCGGCTGATGAGGCAGTTCACATTAATGAATAACATGTAAATAACTTGCGTCAAGCAATTCCAACAACGGCCATGAACAGCACCAATGTGACGTAAAGCGCAGAATAAGTCTAGTCGGTGTAAGGTCGCATTCACAACACTTGATATGTCAAAAAGGGAACATTGCCGGCGTACGACTCAGCTTTATCGGCGCAGATGTAATAAGTAGATCATCATTTTGACTTTAACGCAGAAAAGTGCAATGGAGAACCGAAATTAATCAGATCCCGAATGAACTTTCTGCAGCGATCGAGAGAACGTGACCTAGATCCACCATATCTACAACGGAAGTTCCGATCGTGTCCTTCCACAATCATCTGTTAACAGTGCATCGTATCAATTTTGTTGTTGACTGTTTTCCATGCCATAACACCAAGCTATCTAATATCTCTCTCTCTTTTCGTCCTCGATCTCTCTGTCTCTGTATTTTGGCAGTTGTTACCAAGTATTCCAACTTTACTCTTCTCATGACGAAAATGTTGATTTTTTCTTTCTGATATTTCTTAGGAGCTCCCTTTTTGTGCTGGCCTCTTTGAGAATTTCCTCATTGGCCCTTTTAGCTGTCCAGGGAACTTTCAACCTTCTTTTGAGAAATCCCATTTCTGTGGCCTCTAATAGTCTTTTAATTTGTTTATCTACTGCTTATGATTCACTTCCATAGGTCAGAATTGGTTCTATATAGCCCCGATGAACTCTCTTTCTCATTTTCATTTACATAGATTTGTTGCATAAATAGTTTTCATTTTCTAAAGTGCTATTTTGGCCTGAGCTATTCTGCTTTTTATTTCTGTAGTGTATCTTCCGTCTGATGTTATTATTGTGTCCAAGTATTTGACACGTTGCACTTGTTTCAGATTTCTCTTGTCTACTTTTATGCTGCATGATGGTGATGATTGTTTCTTCGATATGACCATTACTTCTGTTTTCTTACTATTCATACATAGACCTTTCTTGTTGCTTTCTTCTTCTATTATGTCTATCATTTCTTGTAGTTCATTCTCTGTCTCTGCTATTAAGACTGTGTCATCCACATGTCGCAAATTATTTATATTGTGACCGTTGACTTCAATTCCTTTTTTGTCTACTATTGATCTCATAATATGTTCGCTGTAAAGTGAAAACAAATCCGGCGACGGAACACAGCCTTGTCTGACTCTTTGTTTTATATATTGGAATTGTCCTATTTGGTTGCTAATTCGACCTGAATACAAACGAACGATTTAATGTTAGTTGTATGGAATCTATAATTATGATGATCTGTTTCTCTTTTGCGATATTCATGACTTCTGGTTTGTTGATGTGGATTTTCATTTTACATTTTGTGCCTGTCTGTTGAGTCTATTTAAGTGTTACTGTATTACACGTATTAATGCTTGATCGTCTGCAAATAGAAGCTCGTTGATCTCCTCTGTCTCTGAAGTGTTGGCAAACTTGCAAATGTAGTCCATGTACGAAATAAACAGTAGAGCGGATATAACGCATTCCTGTCTTACACCTGATCTAACTTAGAAATTGACTTTGTAACCTGCTGCTGTTCTGACTGTGCAGCTGCTGTTGATGTGGAGACTTCTAATTAATTTGGTTAGAAGTTGGCTTACTACGAATGTTGTTAGTATCTCCCACAGTTGTTCTCCGTTTACTCGGTTGAATGCTTTTTCCAGGTCAGTGAAAGCTATGTGCACATTTTGATCGTATTCTGTCGTCTTCTCTACCATCTACTACAATAATAAAATAGATGCTGGTCTCAAATAATTTACATTTTCATTCTACCTCTTTCCCAAGCAGATTTGAACAATATGACAATAAACTGCGAAGCAAGCTAGAGGTGTGAATTGAAAGTAGATGTAATGTTGTTAGGGAATTGGTTAATGTTGTAAGCCTGAAAAACTAATTCGTCATGTAAGCTCGTTTGTTTTCATTTCTGCCTTTCATTGTCCTTCAGGTTACGCTGAGCAATAAACTTACTGAAGATTACTTTACGTATTGTGGTTAACGTCATAAGCAACAAGATACCGAGCCAATTTTCTGTTTACGACTGCTAGTTCTGTCAGTCACCTCAAAGCTACCTTTCATGAAACATGCAGGAGCAGGCAGTCTTGAATGGGATTATGCGACCCGATAGGACCGTCCTGTAAGTACGAACGTGTATACATTTGATCTTGCTCAGATTAGCTGTGTGCATAATGACATACAGATATGATTTGTTTCATATGCTTATTGTTACTTATCTTGCATAAAATAGAAAGTACAGACTGCTGCCCGTAAGGCTGTAACAGTACATCTATTTCAAAACAACCATTTATTTATTTGTCATACACAACTTTAAACTTGCGTACGTTTTCTTCCTTGAGCCAATAACTGTTTATAAGTAACAATTAACAGTAGTGACATAGTGTGGTGGGAGAGGGAGAGGCGACTGATGGGCGGTTGCTTCAGACGCAACATTATTAATGCTGCAAATTTTCAGAGGAAAATAAAAGAAAGTAGTAATGAATAAACTTTGGGCAGTTGACGTAGAATTGTGTCGATAAATTTATTCTCGTATATGTGTCGCAACCTCAAGTATTGGCTCAATCCAAGACTCAACACTGCAGTCAAAGCTGTCGGGACTGAGGAGGAGCGCCAGGCAGTATCTATTTCTTCACAATGACTTAAAGGTGAAGGTAAAATATGAGACTTGAATCGGCGCCTTCGCACGCCAGTTTTCACTCATATGTGCTCGGCCACCTATCCAGAAGTGTTCGGAGACTTCTGGATAGTGTCGGTTCAAGCATCGAAACTCACGATGCAAGACAGCATTCCTCACCTTCGCAGAGTACTACCCTGGTACCCATTTCTGCCAGCGGCTGGATCGACCGCTGGGGTATTTTTTTTTCAAACCACGAGTACAATTCACACTTCTTCTAGCGGGAATCGAACATGGGTTGTCCGAACGTCGGTAGTCCAGTCGGGTGGTTGTCCGAACGTCGGTAGTCCAGTCGGATGGTGTTCCGAGACCCCCTAAAAGGACATGTCAGGCGATGCAGGCACTGAAATGAAAAAAAAAATAATTCCACGTTAACATTTTCTTAATATTAAAAGAATTAGTAGTTTCTGAGTGAAAATAAATAAGTAAAGCTATGAAGTATTCTTACTTACCTATCGCAATAGCGAGAAAACAGTGAGTAACTGGTGCCTTTATTTATTTTCTTGTTGTTGTAGTAAGCGATAGTCATCACACCTTTACAGTCTGCGAAGAATATGGTACTACTATCCTTATTTCTTCCTTGCACGTCGGCACACTTCTGAGAAATGTTTTCATGGCCTTTCGGGTCAACATTAATTGTTTTCATACTTCATTTGACATATCTTATGTTAAAGTGTTTTTTAAGAGTCATTTTCAGTTATTGTAATGTTCATGATTTACACATTCCAAAATAGTTTCCTTTTTAAAATAAATACCCACTTGTTTTTTTTTTCCTTTCAAATACATTTAGGTTTTTATACAATTCTGATTGATATAGATTCTATCTGTTTATTGCAGTTCTTTTTCGAAACTTGTGGTGTATATTCACAATTGCATATTTCTTTGTTCTGATCACTCATTAATGAATTATTTCCTTTCTTTTGTTAGTTCGTTGTTATAGTTTATAATTATGTAATTGTTTTGTCAATCAGTATTGTATATTTGCATTAATTATGATTCTTCGTTTGTATTCTGTTGAATAAACTAATGACACCGCCTGCTATAATGTTCTTTAATCTGATGTGCCTCTCTATGTGATACTCTAAAATAATTTCCTTAAAAAGCTCTGTTCGAACACTATTAATGAGACAAATACAACTAAAAACATAAATGTAAAAGAAAAAATGTGTTAATAACAACGATTTTGTGAAATATTTAATAATGGCCTATTATGAAAATTTATTTAATCTTTAAACGAAATATGAATATAACTTTCTATTGAGCAGCATATCGTCAGAAACTAACAGTTTGTCTAGGAGTGGGAATAGTACTAAAGACCATGTAATGGCCATTGCAAAACTGTGGTAGATACAGTAAAATTTGATATTTTATCTATATGGATAAGAGAATACTAAATAGCAAACCAACGTTTCTATTCTGAAAGGTCTTCGACATGGATAAGGAGAATGCAAATATTTAAAAAAAATATCCGAAGAAATGTACAAAGACGACCTTGGGCGGCCTTCTGTAATTGCAAAATTTGCATGTGCATAGAGACATTAAATTTTCACTTAAATTTTATGCCCACGCGTGGAGCATGTATGATTGAGATTGGTCGTGCAGGTGTTGATTGCTCTATCATCTCTGTCAATATGTTTTACCTGCCGTCTCGTCGATACATTAGCGCCGACCCAACGTGCAATAAATCTGAAGAAAAAAAACGACTCCACATTTCTGCATCAAGCATTTATTTAAAAAAAGGACTAAAAGGGTTGCAAAGTGGCAGTCACCATTATCATAGTCAAATAAATTGCTTATCGAAATGTATGTGCCGTGCCCAACATGCGGAGAAATCATAAAGCAGTTATATACTTGGAAATAAATGACAACATTCCTTACCGACGACGAGCTAGAATAATAAAACCGTTATACTCATGCCTCATAAGATAACCATCTTAAGTCTTTTTAAGTGCGGTCTGCGCATAGCTGGCTGATTTCATTAAACCTTTGCCCGGTAGAAGTAAAGCTTGGAAAGTAGCTAGTATGGCTACATTGAAATCTAATATGGCTACATTGAAAGATTCAAGTGGCATGTATTATATCTGATGAAGGGCTAAGGCAGAATTTCATTTCAGGGAAATTTTTAGAGTTGGGGCTCAACTGGTAGCTAATACAAATAATTCTGGCACGCTAGGATTCTGAATCAGTCTTCTACTAAACATATTAAAAATAGTATGCGTTTTAAATTTCATATTCAGGCTCTTTTATTCATAAAACTAGTTGTATTAAACGAATTCCATCTCAGAAAAAATTGCGTGCTTTCGGTGTTTTCTGCGTGGGCATTAATGTTGGGGGTAGCAGAAAAGAGCTTTAGAGGTTGTCACTATTTTGTGCAATTTCTGTCTTCAGAAACAATGAGCTGTAGCGAACTCTGAAGGGAAGACAAGAGAGCGGTAGATTAAGGACACACTGGCGGAAGTTAATATCAACAGATATGAATAATGTGAGCCAGACACTGAACACCATGAGAAGGGTTGTCACAGATTTCACGAAGTGGAGAAACTTTGTTGCTCTACAAGACTTCGCAAAGTGTGACTGACTGATTTGTCTCTTTGAGACCGAGGCCAGGAGGAGAAGAAGAAGTATACAATTATTCTTATACTGTCTTGTAAATCTGGTGGAGTGCTTTCAATTCGACCAGGAACTAAACTATACAATTTCTTCAGAATAGAGCGTATGTTTTTTATCGATAACCAGCCATATGACACACTGACTGCTGTGTGCTTCACTGTTTATCCCTAGTTTCCTGTAGCCTTCCTGTTTTGTTCATAATTTAAGTTGCGCAATGATCTCAATGAGTCGTGCCACCAAAAGTACATAGAAAAACAAGAATTACTGTCCTAAATAGAACGTCTTCACGTCAAAATTGTCTTCCTGGGCTGTTTACTTGTAAGTGGCTGTTGCCATCGTGTTGTGACACTGGACTCAATGTCTCAAGTTCCTTAAGAGGAAGATGGGTAGTGTCAAATTTTAAAGAGTACCCTTCTCCAAAGTGGAAAATTAACAATATAAATAAACACACGTTTGTCATGCAAATTATTGATACGTTATTTTTTAAAGAGCGCACGTCTAGACTTGGTTTGGATCCTCATATTAAACTGTTGTTTTGTGACTGATCATACCACATATCCCTATCTCCAAATTGAAGAATTTTTGACTGGTCTTAACAACAATAACAACAACAATTAAGACACCGCTTCATCTCCTCTCGATAGGCCTAAAACTAACGAGTATGACCAAATAGAGCAGGGATCCAGGCTGAAAGCATTTTATTCTAAAAACATGTCACGCTGAAGTCTGCTGTGTTGAGCCAAAATGCGCAGATATCTCAGATTGTTGTGAACTAAGGTACAACGCACCTACACCCAATCAATGCTAACCAACATGTTTCATAGATATGGGCTGAAGACTGTCTGATGTTTGAGTGATCGATTTTGTTAGCAACACCGCGATATCTCACTTAATTGAGTTACCCTTGTCGGAGTCCACTTCAATTCCCTGGATCTTTACGGTACTGACCACATCCGTGTTACTGGAATGATTTCATGCCTCTCGGATGAACACAGTCGTTTCACTTTCGAGAACCGCATCATAGCTCACTTTAGTTTATTAAACCCAAGTGGAATTAACTCTTTTAAAAAATAATTTAATTATAATTTATGTTCTTTTTTTTTATATTTTGTTTGCACTTTTAAGCATAGCTTCAGTACCGCTTATCTTTTGCCTTTTGTTGCTACAGTATCCCATTTTGTGTAAACTTTCTTGATGGCGTTAGATAACTCCGGTCTCTGTTCAGATTTATTCTGTTTTCAATAATTGTTATTCTGTTTTGTTTGTTTTCGTCTTACCTGAAGACCTTTCGATCAAAAGGTTGATACTTTGTTCAGTCTTGTTTTGTTCGCAGAGCTGTAACATTCTAGTCATTGACTTTTAGTGTACCTTTTGACAAAAGCTGATAAAGAAGATATCAATGTTAACTTGAACAAACACATATGTTTATACAAGTGGAACAGTAACTGATGCATACAAGTGAATTTTACTTAGGAAGCAACTCAATTAATTTTTGAGGAGGAAGAGTGGTTATTTAGATTAATTATGAAATGATAAAATATAATCATCATCATGTGCCATACCAGTTGGCGTACGCTTTTTCGCTATCTAATATCTCTCTCTTTGTCGTCCTCGATCTCTCTTTCTCTGTATTTCTCCAGTTGTTACCAAGTATTCCAACTTTCCTCTTCTCATGATGTGCACGAAAAATGTTGATTTTTTTCTTCCTGAAATTTAGTAGGAGCTCCCTTTTTGTGCTGACCTCTTTGAGAATTTCCTCATTGGTCTTTTTAGCTGTCCAGGGAACTTTCAACCTTCTTTTGAGAAATCTCATTTCTGTGGCCTCTAATAGTCTTTTCATTTGTTTATTTACTGTTTATGATTCACTTCCATAGGTCAGAATTGGTTCTATATAGCACTGATGGATTTTTTTTGTCACTTAAATTCACATAAATTTGTTGCATAAGAAGTTTTTCATTTTTTGAAATGCTATTTTGGCCTGAGCTATTCTGCTTTTTATTTCTGTGGTGCAGCTTCCTTCTGATGTTATTATTGTGCCCAAGTATTTGACGCGTTGCAATTGTTTAAGATTTGTCCTGTTTATTTTTATGCTGCATGATGATGATGATTGTCTTCGATATGACCATTACTTCTGTTTTCTTACTATTCATACGTAGATCTTTTTTGTTGCTTTCTTCTACTATTATGTCTATCATTTCTTGTAGTTCATTCTCTGTCTCTGCTATTAAGACTTTGTCATCCACATATCGCAAATTGTTTATGTTGTTACCGTTGACTTCAGTTCCATTTATATTTACTATTGATCTCTTAATATATTCGCTGTAAAGTGAAAACAAATCCTGTGACAGAATACAACCTTGTCTGACTCCTTGTTTTATATATTGGAACTGTCCTGCTGGATTGATAATTTATATGGCTGCTGTTTGTTGTCAGTACATGTTTTTTTTCCCAGATCTTTGCCATCCATGTTTAATTTCTCCAGCATATTGATTATTTCCGCATGCTTTACTTTGTCAAATGCTTTTGTGTAGTCTATAAAGCACATGCATACATTTTTCTTTACTTCTATAGATCTTTCTATCAATGTTCTTAAGATGTATATTGCATTACTGGTGCCCTTTCCTTCCACAAATCCACATTGTTCCTCACTTATTTCTGGTTTTATTTTGTCCCTTACTCGTCTCATGATGATTTTTATAGCTTGTTTCATAACTCGTGCCCAACTTTTAAAATCGATAGCTTTTTAACTGCTTGTTGTAAGTTGTTAAAAATTTGCATGTAAAGTTATAATGATTAGAACCCAACAGGGAATTAATTTCATTAAAAAAACATTTGGTTATTATTGTTGCTTATTTGATTTATATAAATTTATAACGACCCATTGATGTAGTCAAAACGTAATGTTTACAGTATTTTAAGTTAAAAATAGCGACTAAAAATCCATACACGGTAAAATTGGCGTGTTTGCACGCTTTCAGCGTGGTTTTTTGACACAATTGGACACTTGTAAAAAACACGAGAAATTGTGTGTTCCATTTCCGTTCATTCAGAAGTGAAGACGTGGAACGATAACATTTATCATGAGTCTTAAAATGAAATTCTGCAGTTTACAAAACATCGCAATAAAAATGTATGACTATTTTTGCAAAGAGGTTAAACGAGGAAGATTATTTCATTCTTTAGAAAACCCTGAGAATAGGACAAGACACATTTTGGATTTATCTAAACGGTCATTTAATCGCTGGATTCAAGCACGTGACCGTCAATGTTCAAAATATACAAAATCACAAGGAAGAGCAAAAATGTTTGATAGTTTCGACCGTGAACTTATTAGAAGTGAAATTCGCAAAATGTTGGGTATGAATGAAACTGTTACAATAAGAAAATTTAAAGTATCGCTGAAAAAAAAACAACAGTATTGAAATATCAAAGTCTACATTATGGAGGAATGTGAGAACTGCAGGCTTTACATTCAGAAAGTATTCCAATGGACGAAACATCATCTGTGAGAAGCCACATATAGTAGTCAGGAGAAGCAAGTACTTACGTGAAGTAAAAGAGGTGCGCAAGCAAGGTTATGATATTGTGTACTCGGATGAAACATGGATCAATGCTCACCACACTAACCAAAGGGAATGGCAGTCATCAGATGGAAAGATTAAGAGATTAATACCTAGCAGCAAAGGACAGCGCTTAATAATTGCTCATGCAGGTAGTCGACAACATGGACTAATACAGAATGCATAGCTCATTTTTCTTTCAAAATCCATAGACAATCGGGATTATCACTCTGAGATGAATGGTCACATATTTAGACATTGGATTGAAAATTATGTTCTCCCATCACTAGATCGACCATCTTGCCTAATAATGGACAATGCAGCGTACCACAACATTGTTGCACTTGAAGATAAAGTCCCGACGTCATCCAGTACAAAAGATGCTATTAAGATATAGCTCACAAAGGAGCACATACAATTTAATAACATGTACTTAAAACCTGAATTACTATCTCTAGTAAAGCAAAAACAAAGGACAAAGATTTTTCAAATAGATAAGAATATCCAAGAGCACGGTCATATAAGTTTGAGGCTGCCACCTTACCATGCTCATTTAAATCCAATAGAACTAATCTGGGCAAAATTAAAAGGACAAGTGGCAGATGAAAATACAACATTAAAAATATGCGATGTAAAGACTCTTGCTAATCTCGCTTTATTAAATATAGACAAAGATTATTGGGCTAAATGTGAAGACCACGTTTTAAAACAGGAAGAGGAATATTGGAAAAATGATGGTTTGTGGAATGTTCAACCCCAAACAGTTATTAATCTTTTAGACTCGTCTGATTCAGAATGAAAGTATATAGCCCCCACAATGTTGGCCCCTATATTACCTTAAATTAGTTCAACAAACGGTCCTTTTCAAGACCACACAACTATGAAATTGGACATACAGGTATACCTTGATATTATCGTCCGTCCTCGAACTGAGAAGACAATAATTCTCCTGGTGTTTTGTCTAATTCAGTTATTTCCCCATTACGGCCACGCCTTTACCTAGTGAAAATTAATCATAGACCAGCAACTACGGTAATTTCTATTATTTAGGGGTTCACAATTTACAATTTTGACAAACATCAAAGAAATTCGCCGCTTTAAGAAAACTGCAGCTGCAAGATATTTGTTAAATATACATTTAAATGGTCTTTTGCATTCTAATAACATTTGGAAAATTTCAACAGTTTTTAACAAACGGTTACTGAGTAATAGCGTTTTGAAGTTGGGCACGTGATTTGAAACGAGCTATAGTAATATTTTCATCATATGACTCATGAGACTAATAGTGCGATGGTCTTCAGCACGTTGTATTCACCACAACCCGTCTTAAATCTCTCTCTCTCTCTCTCTCTCTCTCTCTCTCTCCCTCTCTCTCTCTCTCTTGCCAGATCTCCTAATTTTTCTGTTCTCATGTTCAAGGAGTTATTATTTTTTTTAAATCTTCAAACCACCTTCTTCTTGTTTGTGTTTGTCTCTCTTCCTGGAACCTTACCTTCCATTATTACTTACCAGCACCAGCCCACTGAGACTTTTGACGTGGCCGTAGTATTTTAATTTATTCTATTACGTGTTCTTTATAAACCAATTCTTTTTAACGTGTATGTCTTTTATTGTGCATTCATTGCTCTTGTTCATTATCCAAGATAGTTTAATGATTATTCATTTTGTAGCATCTTGTTTCGAATGAAACAATTTTCTTCATTGTTGTCTGCGAGATTGTCCATGGTATATAATCAAAAGTTGCTATTGGGAAGATATATGCCCTTAGTAGATTTAATGTTACAGCTCTGTTGTTGTATTGTGCCATATGTTCTTCATTCTATTGGGGAGATATATGCCCTTAGTAGATTTAATGTTACTGCTCTGTTGTTGTATTGTGTCATATGTTCTTAATTTTATTGGGAAGATATATGCCCTTAGTAGATTTAATGTTACTGCTCTGTTGTTGTATTGTGTCATATGTTCTTAATTTTATTGGGAAGATATATGCCCTTAGTAGATTTAATGTTACTGCTCTGTTGTTGTATTGTGTCATATGTTCTTAATTTTATTGGGAAGATATATGCCCTTAGTAGATTTAATGTTACTGCTCTGTTGTTGTATTGTGTCATATGTTCTTAATTTTATTGGGAAGATATATGCCCTTAGTAGATTTAATGTTACTGCTCTGTCGTTGTATTGTGCCATATGTTCTTCATGGCGTTTAATTGTTTGGAATAGATAGTTGAAGTATTAATGCCAAGCACCAAACGTAAGAAAAAGTAGGCAACACAAACAAATGCTTTAAGGAGAGGCCGGAGTAAAGTCATTGTTTGAATGGATACTATTTGAAAAAAAAATGTTTTTTTTTGGGGGGGGGGGGGGAGGGTGGGGAGTGTGGGGGGGTTTGGTGTTCTGCTCTGTTTATAAGTCTAACTGTAAATTCGTCTTTTCATTTGGTAATTCGGAAGGAAGAGTTCCAATGTTAATCTTTAGATACGCCCCTGAAACATGGTCTTCTGTGTATTGATTCTAAATGGTTGGCACTTGTTACTCTCAAACGAACGTCAGGTCCAACAGTGCAACAAACACAACTATTTATAGTGAAGCTGGCATTTGTTTGTATCGGTCCCCGTGCCGACTAAACACAAGCACAAGCAACACACACACACGTACATATACACGCTCTCACACACACCTGCTTGACTTGACGTGAGGCTACAAACAGGAATGTTAGGTTTGCAATACGCCCTACACACTCAAACACAGCACAGCCAGTCTCGGTGTTTTGGGCCCTACACTCATTAACGTATACAGTAATAATGTATAAAACTTAGTTCCTACGAATAAAAGCAACAAAACATGAAATCTACGCCACATCTGCTTGGTTTTAATCTCAATGTGACATTTTAATTCTGATATGGAAAATACTACAGAATTTATGTGTGAAGATGACTTAGGTCTGATCTATTTCACTCATTCTAAAAGTTAATCATGTATGGCTCCCCTGACACTTGAAAGGTAAATGATGAAGGAAAGCAGAAGAAGACGATATTTGATGGATTTTATTTCATCTTGTGACACCATGTCTGGCGTCCAATTTCTAGCTTCCGTAATTTGTGTCGGAACAATAGTTTAGTGAATAATAACGATTATCCAATTTCATAGATTGATAGATTTGAGACTTTCTAGTGTGCAGTATTCACATTTTAGCTATAGATATTTGTATAATTTTAGACATACATCTTCTAATCAATCTAATTGTATAAAGGGAAAGCTTGTTAATTATTTAATTTTGGAAATGACAAATGGGCAAAAGACCAGTAACATAAATAAACCATTAGTAACATACATAAAACACCAGTAACATACATAAAACATCAGTAACATACAATAAACATCAGTAACATACATAAAACATCAGTAACATACATAAAACACCAGTAACATACATAAAACACCAGTAACATACATAAAACATCAGTAACATACATAAAACATCAGTAACATACATAAAACACCAGTAACATACATAAAACACCAGTAACATACATAAAACATCAGTAACATACATAAAACACCAGTAACATACATAAAACATCAGTAACATACATAAAACACCAGTAAAATACATAAAACATCAGTAACATACATAAAACACCAGTAACATACATAAAACATCAGTAACATACATAAAACACCAGTAACATACACAAAACATCAGTAACATACATAAAACACCAGTAACATATATAAAACATCAGTAACATACATAAAACACCAGTAACATACATAAAACATCAGTAACATACATAAAACAGCAGTAACATACATAAAACATCAGTAACATACATAAAACATCAGTAACATACATAAAACTTCAGTAACATACATAAAACACCAGTAACATACATAAAACATCAGTAACATACATAAAACATCAGTAACATACATAAAACACCAGTAACATATATAAAACGCCAGTAACATACATAAAACATCAGTAACATACATAAAACATCAGTAACATACTTAAAACACCAGTAACATATATAAAACATTAGTAACATACTTAAAACATCAGTAACATACATAAAACATCAGTAACATACATAAAACATCAGTAACATACATAAAACATCAGTAACATACATAAAACACCAGTAACATATATAAAACATTAGTAACATACTTAAAACATCAGTCTTTTTTTTCTACCTTTTTAGCTCCCAGTGGAGCATAGGTCTTCAACAAACACTTTTCAAAAGTCGTTCTGTTTTTTTTGTCATTCTTTTAAGTTCATCCAATGTCTTCCCCATCATTTTCATCTCTGCTTCTATCTGTTTTCTCCAAGAATTCCGTGGTCTTCCTCTTTGTCTTTTCCCCAGGGAATTCCAAAAAAAGGGCCTGTTGTGTAATACTCTCAGTTGGCTTCCGCAGTATGTGTCCTATCCATCGCCATCGTCTTCGCTGTTTCTCTTAATCCACTGGTATTTGACTGGTACATTTCCATAATTTTATGTTTTTGGTGATTTTGTCCTGCCATTTCCATCCTTTTATTCTGCGTAAGCATCCATTAATGAAAGTCTGTATCTTCATGATTGTCAGTTTTGTGGTTCTCCATGTTTCACAGCTATATAATAGGACCGACTTAACATTTGAGTTGAAAATTTTGATTTTTGTATTTAACCTAATTTCTTTGGATTTCCATATGTTTCCCAGTGCAATGAAAGCTCCTCTTGCTTTTGATATCCTAATTTTGGTATCTTTTTCTGTTCCTCCCTATTTATCTATATTACTGCCCAGATATATGTAAAATTGTACGTCTAGTAGAGGTATTTCTCCTAATTTTATTTGGTTATTGCCAACTGCATTAATTCTCATAATGTTGGTCTTATTTCTATTAATCTTCAGTCCTAGCTGTTGTGATCTTTCATCAAATATGCTCATTTTATCCTGCATCTGTTGATGGCTGTGTGATAGGAGTGCTAAGTCATCAGCAAAGTCTAAATCATCAAGTTGTTTGGTCAGTGACCACTGGATTCCATTTCTGTTGTTTTGAGTTATATTCATAATCCAATCTATGGCCAGTAGAAAGAGAAATGGAGACAGAAGGCATCCCTGCCTTACTGCTGTTCTTATTTCAATTGCTTCTATAAGCTGTCCATCATGCACCACACTACATTTCATTCCTTCATACATTGTTTTTATTAGGTTAATAAACTTTATGGGGATTCCGTAATGACTCAGCAACTTCCAAAGCATTCCTCTGTCTAAACTATCAAATGTCTTTTCGTAATCTATGAATCCAATATAAAGTGGGGATTTTAGTTCTAAACTTTAAAAGTGTAAGTCAGTAACATACATAAAACATCAGTAACATACTATTATGTCGCTATGAAAAGTGGTTCTTACGTTGGTAGTTAGGTTGATGACGTCAAACATAGAATTGTGTGGCTATGCAAATTGGGTTGTTGTGTTGGTGGGTGGGTGAATGACGTCAAACATAGAATTGTGTGGCTATGCAAATTGGGTTGTTGTGTTGGTGGGTGGGTGAATGACGTCAAACATAGAATTGTGTGGCTATGAAAATTGAGTTGTTGTGTTTGTGGGTGGGTGAATGACGTCAGACATAGAATTGTGTGACTATGAAAATTAGGTTGTGTTGGTGGGTGAATGACGTCAAACATAGAATTGTGTGACTATGAAAATTGGGTTGTTGTGTTGGTGGGTGAATGACGTAAAACATAGAATTGTGTGACTATGAATTGTGTGACTAACAAAATTTGGTTGGTGGGTGAGTGAATGACGTCAAACATAGTGCAGTTATGAAAATTACGCTTTACGTCTAGAAAATTAATATTATTATTTTTAGAGTGATAAATAGTTGCACGATTGGCTATATTCCACGCTGCTTGATTTATGATTCGTAGAAAAGTGCGTTAAATGCGGTGTAGGGAAGAGTCAAATAATAGCACCTTTAAATACGGTGTAGGGAAGAGTCGAATAATAGCATCTTTGAATACGGTGTAGGGAAGAGTCAAATAATAGCACCGTTACATACGGTGTAGGGAAGAGTCGAATAATAGCACCTTTAAATACGGTGTAGGGAAGAGTCAAATAATAGCACCTTTAAATACGGTGTAGGGAAGAGTCAAATAATAGCTCCGTTACATACGGTGTAGGGAAGAGTCGAATAATAGCACCTTTAAATACGGTGTAGGGAAGAGTCAAATAATAGCACCTTTAAATACGGTGTAGGGAAGAGTCAAATAATAGCACCGTTACATACGGTGTAGGGAAGAGTCGAATAATAGCACCTTTAAATACGGTGTAGGGAAGAGTCAAATAATAGCATCTTTGAATACGGTGTAGGGAAGAGTCAAATAATAGCACCGTTAGATACGGTGTAGGGAAGAGTCAAATAATAGCATCTTTGAATACGGTGTAGGGAAGAGTCAAATAATAGCACCGTTAGATACGGTGTAGGGAAGAGTCAAATAATAGCATCTTTGAATACGGTGTAGGGAAGAGTCAAATAATAGCATCTTTGAATACGGTGTAGGGAAGAGTCAAATAATAGCACCGTTAGATACGGTGTAGGGAAGAGTCAAATAATAGCATCTTTGAATACGGTGTAGGGAAGAGTCAAATAATAGCATCTTTGAATACGGTGTAGGGAAGAGTCAAATAATAGCATCTTTGAATACGGTGTAGGGAAGAGTCAAATAATAGCATCTTTGAATACGGTGTAGGGAAGAGTCAAATAATAGCATCTTTGAATACGGTGTAGGGAAGAGTCAAATAATAGCATCTTTGAATACGGTGTAGGGAAGAGTCAAATAATAGCACCGTTAGATACGGTGTAGGGAAGAGTCAAATAATAGCACCGTTAGATACGGTGTAGGGAAGAGTCAAATAATAGCATCTTTGAATACGGTGTAGGGAAGAGTCGAATAATAGCATCTTTGAATACGGTGTAGGGAAGAGTCAAATAATAGCATCTTTGAATACGGTGTAGGGAAGAGTCGAATAATAGCATCTTTGAATACGGTGTAGGGAAGAGTCGAATAATAGCATCTTTGAATACGGTGTAGGGAAGAGTCAAATAATAGCATCTTTGAATACGGTGTAGGGAAGAGTCGAATAATAGCATCTTTGAATACGGTGTAGGGAAGAGTCGAATAATAGCATCTTTGAATACGGTGTAGGGAAGAGTCAAATAATAGCATCTTTGAATACGGTGTAGGGAAGAGTCAAATAATAGCATCTTTGAATACGGTGTAGGGAAGAGTCAAATAATAGCACCGTTAAATACGGTGTAGGGAAGAATCAAATAATAGCACCGTTAAATTCGGTGTAGGAAACAGTCAAATAAATACAAATAAATGAGCCAGGTAACACAAATTTTACTAAAAGTTATACAGGGAAGGATTCAGAATAAAATCAATACTGAATTAGATGAGCAACAAATTGGATTCAGGAAAAACAGTGGGACAATAGAAGCCATATTCAACATGAGGACATTGATTGAAAAGTACATAGAAGTAAACAAACCAATATATGTCTCCTTTAGACTACACCAAAGCTTTTGATAGAATATACAATAACTAACATATAGACTGCCTAAAAGATATAAATCTGGACGATATAGACAAACGACTAATATGTAATTTATACTGGGAGCAAACAGTAATAATACAATATAACGAGGAGAACTCTACACCCATTGATATAAAAAGAGGAGAAAGACAAGGATGCATACTATCACCAAGCTTGTTCAATCTATACACTGAGCAAATCTTTAAAAACATCTCAGAGATACCAGGCCTAAACATTAATGGAACGATAATAAATAACCTAAGATATGCTGATGATACTGTTCTATTAGCAGAAAATCCTAAAGATCTACAACAATTACATAATGTAATAAACATGACAAGCAAAAAATATGGACTAGATATGAATATCAAAAAGACTAAAACTATGATCATAAACAAAGAAAATTCTCAAGATCTACAAATAAATATCAAAGTTGAAGGAATACATCTGGAGACAGTGCAAAGCTACAACTACCTGGGACATACTATAATCAGTGATGGAAAATGTATAACTGAAATAAACAAAAGAATAGGTATGGCAAAAAGTAATTTTAATGCCATGAAAAATATACTAACATCAAAATAAATAACACCAGGACTAAAACTAAGAAAAGCAGAATGTTACATCTTTTCAATATTCCTGTATAGTGCAGAAACATGGACATTAGACAAGAAAACAGAACAGAAAATTGAAGCATTTGAAATGTGGATTTATATAAGAATAGGTAGCATTGGATGGAAAGAAAAGAAAACAAACGATGACGTTTTAAAACAAGTAAAAATGAAAAGAGAACTACTAAATACAATTAGAATAAGAAAAATGAAATTTTTGGGGTATGTTAAAAGACACAACAGCCTAATAAAAGTAATATTGGAAGGGAAAATACAAGGTGAAAGAGGCCGACCAAGACTAACATGGACGAGTAACATCAAAAGATGGACAAGTCAACCTATGACAGTCTGCACCATCAAAGCAATAGACAGAGTGGAATGACGCTCTATGGTAGCCAAACTTCGATGCGGAGACGGCACTCAATGATAATGATAATGATGAATTACGGTGTACCACGCCTGCCCAGGCATTGCAGTCATCTTTTGGGTCGTCTGGTGTCCTTAATAGTGTGAAATGATTTGTCTGTTGGTTACCACGTCAACTCGTAGTAGACCAAACTGATAAACTATACACTTGATGTTCCAAGCCAGGGAAAGAACAGTTGTCTGGAGAGAACTGGACTCTGTCAGGCCTATCTTTGCCCAAGACAATATTATCCCAGAAAGTGGTTACTGTATTACGAGCATGGATGTAACCCTTTTTTTGTACTTGTCTACTGATAAAGACATGTGGCTGAAATATTAAGTTATTTTGTTTTGACCATATTTCGTAATTCCTGTGTGTTACCGGGACCTCATTATGAGGGAAGTAAAGAATAGTGACACTGTGACCTTCCAGGCATGTCGTAAGAGGCGACTAAGGAGTTTGATCGATGGATTGACAAGCTGTCATTGTAAAAAGTATTGTTATGGAATATATTTTAGAGCAGTAAAAAAAAAAAAAGTAAAGTACCCCCCGTCACGCCGAGTGGCGTATAGGGAAATATGGTGTTAGTGACCCTATATTTTACAAACCTTCAGCACATGATTTTTGGGGTAATGTGGTCGGTATTACGCCCGTGCTGCTTTTACTTTCCCAGAAAAAATCCGGTACCCATTTAAGGCTGGGTGAACCCGGAGCCGTCGGTTGGGATCGAACCCTAACCCTTATCCGTAGTAGTCCAGTTCACTAACCACTGAGCTATCGCGGCTCCTACTAATTTTTAGGGAATTAGTAAAACCCAGGTGTCCTCGCCAGGGTACGAACCCCGGCTGTTGCCGTGGTAAGCCAACCGCCTATCGATTGCGCTAACCGGACACCCATTTTAGAGCAGTGATCTCTGCAATATGTGCCACTTTGGCACGCAAGGTTTATGATTTTGAGATTGTGGTTCTGCCCTTTGTGCCGTCTTCGGCTCGAAAGGATAATAGATAGATAGATAGATATTTCGTAAAGCTGGTACATACATTTCTATGTTTGTGTTTTTTCCCTTAGGCGTATCAGCTTTTTACATTTTGCGATCGCCCAACGACTATGGCTACTTCTCTCCATAGCCCTTATATAAAAGATCAAGATCAAGTAGGAGACTTGAACCGGCGTCTTAGCACGCGAGTTTCCACTCATATGTGTTCGGCCGCCTATCCAGAAGTGTTCGGAGACTTCTGGATACTGTCGCTTCAAGCATCGAAACTCGCGATGCGAGGCGACATTCCTCACCTTCCCAGAGAAATACTCTGGTATTTTCTGCCAACGGCTGGGTCGCCCGTGGGGGGTATTTATTTTCCAACCACGAGTACAATTAACATGCTCCCAGCCGGAATCGAACACGGGTTGTCCGAACGTCGGTAGCCCCAGTCGGGTGGTTTTCCCAACTAGGCTACCAAGGCCCCCAGCCCGCCCTTTAAAAAAAAAAATAATAAAAATAAAAAGCGTTAAATGGCTTTGCTCCTTTGTTTGTAGTGGACAGCAAACTACACAGCTGCACGTTTTCAACCATTACATTCACATGGTATTTTTGAGTACCGAGTCTTCTTCAATTCCACAATTCGTTTGTTAGACTTTTACACGGGGATATGAAGTAAGATCTTAATCAGCTCTGGTTCACTGATACTGAATAATGGGTGGCGTATTTGACCCCTGAATGTACAAATAAATCATTAACCTTCAGAAACTGACAGGATATGACCGCTCTCAGCGTCATTTAGCGTATGAATCGTATTTGACATCTGTCAAATAGTTCATAAATTCACCTGCTTTCGACTGTATAATTATTTCACTACAACTCTATTTTCCCGTATATTTCAGACGGGGAGCGGAGTTATTCATGATTTCATATTTGTTTGTCCGTAACTTTGTAAGGCTCGGGAGCGTTGAAGGCTAGGAAAGTAACATAGACAGAAAATCTGGAGGTTGTTAATCTAAGGCAGTCGGTGACGTATTATCAATCTTCTGGCAAAATCTCTGCATTAATTCTGAACGTAAACAGCTAGTATCTCCTCTGGAACACTTCACAGAGAATTCAAGAAGAGGATTATGTAAATTAGGCGGAGTACTATCGCCATACCATTCGCTCAGACATTTTTTTTCTTCAGATTTAGCACGTGGTACAAGATGAACTTGCTCAACTAAAACATCGTCAAGTGCTTACTATTGTAGACCAGCATCTGCCTATTTCAAGCCATCTTTGAAAACTCAACAAGCTATATATATATATATATATATGTCCGTACTCACTTATATAAACATATACAATTACATATGAACATCGATCTATTTCTCCAATCTACAAAATTGGAAGTCCAATGATGAGCAATACATATTTTGTGAATATTGGGAGTTTTACTTCTCAAACTAGGTGCTTGGGAGCGGATGGGATGGTGGTCTGAGGCGAGGCAATGCAACACATTTGTTGATGAGCTAAAGACAACCCTTCCTATGTTCACGGAAACAAAAAGGTGAAGAGAATTGAAGATTCACCTGCGGAAAAAATCGATTGGACAGTCTAATGTTTAATTGACCTGGTTCAACGTCTCCAACCCAGTCGCCATCGAATGACGAGTGCACATCCTCAGGTTAATACAAACAGTAGAACCTGTCCTCTAAAGCTTGAGGCTTGACGAGAGTAGAGTTGTGACCTTCTCGACTTAAATCGGTGGTAAATTGCAAAATTTTCAGGTTGAGACAGAGTGTCTACAAATTCCATGAGAGAGATTCATGTCGTTGATGAAGAGTCTCCCTTCGCCTCCAAAGCCGCAATAATTCCTATTTCAGAGTAGTTGAATTGAGTATCTAGCCCTATCGAACGCGGACTATTAAAAAAAATAAGCAGCACCTTAAAGTGTGACGGGTAAAGTGTGACGGTTCAAGTGTGACGGTTAAAATGTGACGGTTAAAGAGTGACGGTTAAAGTGTGACGGTTCAAGTATAACGGTTAAAGTGTGACGGTTAAAGTGTGATGGTTAAAGTGTGACGGTTAAAGTGTGACGGTTAAAGAGTGACGGTTAAAGTGTGACGGTTAAAGTGTGACGGTTCAAGTATAACGGTTAAAGTGTGACGGTTAAAGTGTGGCGGTTCAAGTATGACGGTTAAAGTGTGACGGTTAAAGTGTGACGGTTCAAGTATGACGGTTAAAGTGTGACGGTTAAAGTGTGACGGTTCAAGTATGACGGTTAAAGTGTGACGGTTCAAGTATGACGGTTAAAGTGTGACGGTTAAAGAGTGACGGTTCAAGTATGACGGTTAAAGTGTGACGGTTAAAGTGTGACGGTTCAAGTATGACGGTTCAAGTGTGACGGTTAAAGAGTGCCGGTTAAAGAGTGCCGGTTAAAAAGTGACGGTTAAAGTGTGACGGTTAAAGAGTGACGGTTAAAGAGTGACGGTTAAAGTGTGCCGGTTAAAGAGGAACGGTTAAAGTGTGCCGGGTAAAGAGTGACGGTTAAAGTGTGACGGTTAAAGTGTGCCGGTTAAAGTGTGACGGTTAAAGAGTGCCGGTTAAAGAGTGACGGTCAAAGTGTGCCGGTTAAAGAGTGACGGTTCAAGTATGACGGTTAAAGTGTGACGGTTAAAGTGTGTCGGTTAAAGAGTGACGGTTAAAGTGTGCCGGTTAAAGTGAGACGGTTAAAGTGTGACGGTTAAAGAGTGACGGTTAAAGTGTGCCTTTTAAAGTGTGACGGTTAACGTGTGCCGGTTAAAGTGTGCCGGTTAAAGTGAGACGGTTAAAGTGTGACGGTTAAAGTGAGACGGTTAAAGTGTGACAGTTAATGTGTGACGGTTTTAGTGTGACGGTTAAAGTGTGACGGTTAAAGTGTGACGGTTAAAGTGTGACGGTTAAAGTGTGCCGGTTAAAGTGAGACGGTTAAAGTGTGACGGTTAAAGAGTGACGGTTAAATTGTGCCGGTTAAAGTGTGCCGGTTAAAGTGAGACGGTTAAAGTGTGACGGTTAAACTGAGATGGTTAAAGTGTTACGGTTAAAGTGTTACGGTTATAGTGTGACGGTTAAAGTGTGACGGTTAAAGTGTGACGGTTAAAGTTTTGACAGTTAAAGTGTGACGGTTAAAGTGAGACGGTTAAAGTGTGACGGTTAAAGTGTGATAGTTAAATTGTGACGGTTAAAGAGTGACGGTTAAGGTGAGACGGTTAAAGTGTGACGGTTAATGTGTGACGGTTAAAGTGTGACGTTTAAAGTGTGACGGTTCAAGTATGATGGTTAAAGTGTGACGGTTAAAGTGTGACGGTTAAAGAGTGACGGTTAAAGTGTGCCGGTTAAAGTGAGACGGTTAAAGAGTGACGGCTAAAGTGTGCCGGTTAAAGTGTGACGGTTAAAGTATGACAGTTAAAGTGTGACGGTTAAATTGTGACGTTTAAAGTGTGACGGTTCAAGTATGTCGGTTAAAGTGTGACGGTTAAAGTGTGACGGTTAAGTGTGACGGTTAAGTGTGACGGTTCAAGTATGACGGTTAAAGAGTGACAGTTAAAGTGTTACGGTTCTAGTATGGCGGTTAAAGTGTGACGGTTAAAGTATGACGGTTAAAGTATGACGGTTAAAGAGTGACGGTTAAAGTGTGACGGTTCAAGTGTGACGGTTAAATTGTGACGGTTCAAGTATGACGGTTAAAGTGTGACGGTTAAAGAGTGACGGTTAAAGTGTGACGGTTCAAGTATGACGATTAAAGTGTGACGGTTAAAGTGTGACGGTTCAAGTATGACGGTTAAAGTGTGACGGTTAAAGTGTGACGGTTAAAGAGTGACGTTTAAAGTGTGACGGTTCAAGTATGACAGGTTAAAGTGTGACGTTTAAAGTGTGACGGTTAAAGAGTGACGTTTAAAGTGTGACGGTTAAAGAGTGACGTTTAAAGTGTGACGGTTAAAGTGTACCATGTGCACGAACATTTAACGGTTGGAAATAAAACAGTACAAGTTGTTTACTGTTGCCTGGGAACATATTTGAAAAACAGCCATCAGGATTGAGTGCCGTCTCCGCATTGAAGGTCCGTTACCTGGAGCGCCATTCCACTCTGTCTCTTGCTTTGATGATGCAGGTTGTCATAGGCTGACTTATCCATCTTTTGGTGTGTCTCGTTCATGTTAATCTTGGTTTGCCTCTACTACCATGTATTTTCCCTTCTAATATTAATTTTAGTAGTGCTGCTATGTCTTTTAACATGCCCACCAAAATCTCATTTGTCTTGTTTGAATTGTGTTTAGTAGTTTTCTTTTCATTTTTAGTTGTTTTAAGACTTCATCGTTTGTTTTCTTTTCTTTCCATCCAATTCTTCCTATTCTTCGATAAATTCACTAAAAACAGCAACGTTCCTGTATTATCAAATTGGTATTTTTTTCTTTCTTTCTCTTGTATTTATTGTTTCTGCTATCGAGGGTAATACAAAGTTCTGCTTCTTGCTCTACTGGCAGCCTCAGTCATTGGCACTTTATGCTGTTTATGGTTTCTCTGACATTGTCACTCCAACGTAGTGTGCGTCCTCTTCGAGCTCTGTGACCTCCTCATTTTGTGTGTACCATGTATGGCAGCACTAGACATTCTCTCCAAATGGGCAAAACATTTAATTTGTTGTCTTTGTACGAAATTTTAAATGGTTCTATACCGGCTCTGTCTCTTATAATCTCGTTTCTAACTTTGTCTCATCTCCTCACTCCTACATTTCTTCAACATCTTATTTCTGTGGTGACTAACTTCCTTTCTGACTTGTTGTGAGTGACCATGTTTGGCACTTGTCACAGTATGGAGATATATATGATATGTATAAGATGTTTATTTTGGCTGATTTAATGTTGTTCCTAGATATTTGAACTGTGTTATATGTACCTATTTTTATACATGCATCCTCTTGAAATATTTGTACTTTGCTTCTCTCTCCCTACTGCCATGACTTGTTTTCTATGTTGTTCTATATTGTTTCTTACACATTGTTTGTTTTACATTCCTGATTCATGAGCATGAGATGTTGTTGCAGTTCATCTCGTATTTGTGTTATCAAAACAAGGCCATCTACAAATAGTTCATTTATACAATTTTCCATTTTTGGACTTGGTATCTTTGACAATACAAACCAAGACTAAAGCCGTCAGTCTCCACACCATGTGGGACAAACTGATAAAAGATACCTGAACACATATGGACTTGTCCGATATGAGGATGATGCGTTGACTAAACGAAGCTAAATTTACTCCGAACGTAGCAGTGAATCAAACTGATATGAACCGAACAAATAAATAAATAGCAATTTCAATGTGACCTCGACGGCGCTACGAAGTTTGTATATAAGGCAGAATTCTTCTGGTTAAATCAGGCAAATCGTTGCTTAAATGGAACTCGAGTATAGTGATTAGCGTCCTTTGGTGTATAAATACACAAATGAATATATCAAAGCCAACGGTTTTCATCATGTAGCGATATACAACTTTTATCATATCAACATAATTGGGCCTTTGAAACATGGACAATCGACAATCTGCTAAAAAATACATCATTGTCTTTTAATGCAATTTTTGTAGATGAATCCTCATAATGTCATTATCAAAGAAAGGAACAAACTTAAAGGTGTCAATTTTGTAAAAACTTAAACATTCCATAAATTTGATTGATAAAGAACATTTTAAAAAATAGAAAACAAAATATTTTGGTCATGTAAAACGACTTAACGGCCTAGAGAAGATAATTATAGAGGGCATAGATCCAGGTAAACAATGAAGACCTAGAAGAAAGTGGATGCAAGATACAACAGAAAAGATGAGATCTAATGCAGAACCTTGTGAAGAGAAAAAAAAAACTGTAAAGTAGCTGTCGTGAGCCAACAAGCTAGATGATGATGAATGCGAGAGAAAGTAGTTCACGTGTCACAATTGTGCTTCACGCAACTGTTTCTTTATTCAAATGTCATTTATAAAGAAAATGCATACGTTTTAAAAGAACCAAAAAGTATACACATGCTTAAAGAGCGCTGGTGTTACGAGCTCAAACAATAGAACACTAGAGAACGAGCACACCGAACAAGGGAGATAATCAGTCTGCATGCAGTCTCTCAAAGAAAACAGAACTGTGTGTATTTGAAAAGAATACATTAACGAGGGGAAAATACTGGATATTATAATTCTATATTGTTATCTGTAATACACGTTGTAATACCATTTTTTACGATCTAGTTTAGTCGACAGGTCATTCTTATTGCAACGAAAGCACTGAAAATGGCTTCAGCTCAGAAGCGATAACTCCAAATCTCTGACGAAGACCTTGACCCCATCTTCCTTAGTTGCCCCACTTACTACGTAGCAGGTGGCAGTGGTTCTATTCTTTTCTCCCTTAACCGTGCTTGATGCCCCGGTCGCTACATGCGCGTTTAACAATTTTACGACCTGATTTCAGTGAGTATATTTATTTTTGGCTGCATGTAACTACTCATAGTTTTAAAATTGATTAATTTGTAATGTTGCATTATAGAAATGTGCAGATTTCTGTGTATTACTTAGCAGACATAATGACATAATATCAGTTTTATACATAAAATGTGAAATAATAAAAGTAGAACAGATTAGTTATTAAACATATTTCTCGTTATTTCTTTTTTTAAAATTGTGCAATGAACAATTCCGGCTAATGTCATTAGAAATGTGCACAATCTCACCACTAGTTATGTATTATACTGTTCTTTCTTTCTTCACTTCCTCTTGTACCTGAGAGGGTGTCTAGGGAGATACAAAGTTCTGGTTCTAGCCCTTTTGGCGGCTTCACTCATTGTCAATTATGGTTGTAGAGCTTCTTTCATACCGTCTGTCCATCTTACTCTGCGTCTGCCTCTTGTTCTTCTCCCCTCTTCTCTTTTTAATATATGTTCTGCATGGTAAGGAATCGCATGGCATTCTTTCTGAATGTGCAGACCAGCTTATTTATTGGTTCTGTATGCAACTTAGGATTAGTTCAATGTCTACTTTAATTGCATTAATTAGCACGCAGACGGAGAAAAATAGAGTAGCATGTCAACGTCGCGGCATTTTTTTTCCCGTGTGAATCAACAGAAGAGTTGCTGGTATTTAGGCCCAAAACTCCTACATTTATGGTCCCATTCAACAGGCTATTGAAACGTGCACTCTTTTCTCCCCGTCCCACGCTCCGTCTTCTTCGATTCTTTTCATGGATGCCTTAACCTCTTCAATGGCACAGGTTATAACGCGAACAGATTCTAGCGGTCGATCCAATCTGCTGCTGTACGCTGTACACGCAACTACAAATATTCGACAGTGAGAAAGGTGTCTCAGTAGTATCCTGTTTCTTGCTATATGTGGTTAGTGTTATTGAAATGTTAAGGATAATATAAACAAAGGTAAGGAATTCCGTTATTGTTTTCATAGAAAGTGTTGTTTTAGTCATATTTGTAACATTCGAGTGATATCTTCTTATTCCAATATTTAAATTGAGTTTAGTATCACTTGGTTTGTGTTACGTGCCGAGCAGTATAGCTCGATGGATAACTATTACATTTATAATATGATGTAGTGAAAAATTATAAATAAAGTAGGAATTGATCATCCAAACTAAGAGTGGTCAAACAAAAACGATAAACTTCATCGACAAAGTATAAAAAAAAACATTTCATATCACACCTGTTTTCTTTTTTAATCACGCTATTTGTTGACCTTTTTTAAAATAAAATTTGAAAATGACATGACGTCATTAGAAGGTACACATTCCAGGGGAAGATATGAGTCCCCGCGACACAAAAATACCTCTTGTTCACGCTGCTTTTGGGCCTGCCATTCAGACGATTGCTAATGAACCATATAGAGAAACTGCTCGACCACAGCTTCAATTAGTATCAATATTGATAACACTGGCTCACAACTGTCTGTTAAAAATGGAAAAATGCTACACACTTTTATTTTATTAATGACAGTTTGAAATTGGGTTCTTTTGAGCGAGAATCGAGTATCTCACTTCTACATTACCACAACACCCTGTTACAACGTACAACTGACCATATACACAAACAGCCTACATATCATTTTGGATCCCAGACCGTGCTTTGGAATTCGTGCACGTAGGTCAGTGTTCTCCTCGGAGTTTCTCGATATTTCTAGGGGAAAATCGGAGCACCTATGGATTCGCCCAATGTGCAGTGGTGATTATCATAACATAACATAACATAACATTTTGCTTTAAACGAATGTAATTTTTGGTCAACTTCCGTTACTTACGGGCTTCAGAAAGGGTTTGTTTGTTGCTCATTTGATCGTTCTTGTTTTACGTGTGTGCAATATTGAGTGTTACCATTAGGCAGAGAGCACAAACTCACTTATTCGTAGCAGTTTAGTTTGTGCACGCGATGCGAGGCGACATTCCTCACCTTCCCAGAGAAATACTCTGGTATTTTCTGCCAACGGCTGGGTCGCCCGTGGGGGGTATTTATTTTCCAACCACGAGTACAATTAACATGCTCCCAGCCGGAATCGAACACGGGTTGTCCGAACGTCGGTAGCCCCAGTCGGGTGGTTTTCCCAACTAGGCTACCGAGGCCCCCAGCCCGCCCTTTAAAAAAAAAAATAATAAAAATAAAAAGCGTTAAATGGCTTTGCTCCTTTGTTTGTAGTGGACAGCAAACTACACAGCTGCACGTTTTCAACCATTACATTCACATGGTATTTTTGAGTACCGAGTCTTCTTCAATTCCACAATTCGTTTGTTAGACTTTTACACGGGGATATGAAGTAAGATCTTAATCAGCTCTGGTTCACTGATACTGAATAATGGGTGGCGTATTTGACCCCTGAATGTACAAATAAATCATTAACCTTCAGAAACTGACAGGATATGACCGCTCTCAGCGTCATTTAGCGTATGAATCGTATTTGACATCTGTCAAATAGTTCATAAATTCACCTGCTTTCGACTGTATAATTATTTCACTACAACTCTATTTTCCCGTATATTTCAGACGGGGAGCGGAGTTATTCATGATTTCATATTTGTTTGTCCGTAACTTTGTAAGGCTCGGGAGCGTTGAAGGCTAGGAAAGTAACATAGACAGAAAACCTGGAGGTTGTTAATCTAAGGCAGTCGGTGACGTATTATCAATCTTCTGGCAAAATCTCTGCATTAATTCTGAACGTAAACAGCTAGTATCTCCTCTGGAACACTTCACAGAGAATTCAAGAAGAGGATTATGTAAATTAGGCGGAGTACTATCGCCATACCATTCGCTCAGACATTTTTTTTCTTCAGATTTAGCACGTGGTACAAGATGAACTTGCTCAACTAAAACATCGTCAAGTGCTTACTATTGTAGACCAGCATCTGCCTATTTCAAGCCATCTTTGAAAACTCAACAAGCTATATATATATGTCCGTACTCACTTATATAAACATATACAATTACATATGAACATCGATCTATTTCTCCAATCTACAAAATTGGAAGTCCAATGATGAGCAATACATATTTTGTGAATATTGGGAGTTTTACTTCTCAAACTAGGTGCTTGGGAGCGGATGGGATGGTGGTCTGAGGCGAGGCAATGCAACACATTTGTTGATGAGCTAAAGACAACCCTTCCTATGTTCACGGAAACAAAAAGGTGAAGAGAATTGAAGATTCACCTGCGGAAAAAATCGATTGGACAGTCTAATGTTTAATTGACCTGGTTCAACGTCTCCAACCCAGTCGCCATCGAATGACGAGTGCACATCCTCAGGTTAATACAAACAGTAGAACCTGTCCTCTAAAGCTTGAGGCTTGACGAGAGTAGAGTTGTGACCTTCTCGACTTAAATCGGTGGTAAATTGCAAAATTTTCAGGTTGAGACAGAGTGTCTACAAATTCCATGAGAGAGATTCATGTCGTTGATGAAGAGTCTCCCTTCGCCTCCAAAGCCGCAATAATTCCTATTTCAGAGTAGTTGAATTGAGTATCTAGCCCTATCGAACGCGGACTATTAAAAAAAATAAGCAGCACCTTAAAGTGTGACGGGTAAAGTGTGACGGTTCAAGTGTGACGGTTAAAATGTGACGGTTAAAGAGTGACGGTTAAAGTGTGACGGTTCAAGTATAACGGTTAAAGTGTGACGGTTAAAGTGTGATGGTTAAAGTGTGACGGTTAAAGTGTGACGGTTAAAGAGTGACGGTTAAAGTGTGACGGTTAAAGTGTGACGGTTCAAGTATAACGGTTAAAGTGTGACGGTTAAAGTGTGGCGGTTCAAGTATGACGGTTAAAGTGTGACGGTTAAAGTGTGACGGTTCAAGTATGACGGTTAAAGTGTGACGGTTAAAGTGTGACGGTTCAAGTATGACGGTTAAAGTGTGACGGTTCAAGTATGACGGTTAAAGTGTGACGGTTAAAGAGTGACGGTTCAAGTATGACGGTTAAAGTGTGACGGTTAAAGTGTGACGGTTCAAGTATGACGGTTCAAGTGTGACGGTTAAAGAGTGCCGGTTAAAGAGTGCCGGTTAAAAAGTGACGGTTAAAGTGTGACGGTTAAAGAGTGACGGTTAAAGAGTGACGGTTAAAGTGTGCCGGTTAAAGAGGAACGGTTAAAGTGTGCCGGGTAAAGAGTGACGGTTAAAGTGTGACGGTTAAAGTGTGCCGGTTAAAGTGTGACGGTTAAAGAGTGCCGGTTAAAGAGTGACGGTCAAAGTGTGCCGGTTAAAGAGTGACGGTTCAAGTATGACGGTTAAAGTGTGACGGTTAAAGTGTGTCGGTTAAAGAGTGACGGTTAAAGTGTGCCGGTTAAAGTGAGACGGTTAAAGTGTGACGGTTAAAGAGTGACGGTTAAAGTGTGCCTTTTAAAGTGTGACGGTTAACGTGTGCCGGTTAAAGTGTGCCGGTTAAAGTGAGACGGTTAAAGTGTGACGGTTAAAGTGAGACGGTTAAAGTGTGACAGTTAATGTGTGACGGTTTTAGTGTGACGGTTAAAGTGTGACGGTTAAAGTGTGACGGTTAAAGTGTGACGGTTAAAGTGTGCCGGTTAAAGTGAGACGGTTAAAGTGTGACGGTTAAAGAGTGACGGTTAAATTGTGCCGGTTAAAGTGTGCCGGTTAAAGTGAGACGGTTAAAGTGTGACGGTTAAACTGAGATGGTTAAAGTGTTACGGTTAAAGTGTTACGGTTATAGTGTGACGGTTAAAGTGTGACGGTTAAAGTGTGACGGTTAAAGTTTTGACAGTTAAAGTGTGACGGTTAAAGTGAGACGGTTAAAGTGTGACGGTTAAAGTGTGATAGTTAAATTGTGACGGTTAAAGAGTGACGGTTAAGGTGAGACGGTTAAAGTGTGACGGTTAATGTGTGACGGTTAAAGTGTGACGTTTAAAGTGTGACGGTTCAAGTATGATGGTTAAAGTGTGACGGTTAAAGTGTGACGGTTAAAGAGTGACGGTTAAAGTGTGCCGGTTAAAGTGAGACGGTTAAAGAGTGACGGCTAAAGTGTGCCGGTTAAAGTGTGACGGTTAAAGTATGACAGTTAAAGTGTGACGGTTAAATTGTGACGTTTAAAGTGTGACGGTTCAAGTATGTCGGTTAAAGTGTGACGGTTAAAGTGTGACGGTTAAGTGTGACGGTTAAGTGTGACGGTTCAAGTATGACGGTTAAAGAGTGACAGTTAAAGTGTTACGGTTCTAGTATGGCGGTTAAAGTGTGACGGTTAAAGTATGACGGTTAAAGTATGACGGTTAAAGAGTGACGGTTAAAGTGTGACGGTTCAAGTGTGACGGTTAAATTGTGACGGTTCAAGTATGACGGTTAAAGTGTGACGGTTAAAGAGTGACGGTTAAAGTGTGACGGTTCAAGTATGACGATTAAAGTGTGACGGTTAAAGTGTGACGGTTCAAGTATGACGGTTAAAGTGTGACGGTTAAAGTGTGACGGTTAAAGAGTGACGTTTAAAGTGTGACGGTTCAAGTATGACAGGTTAAAGTGTGACGTTTAAAGTGTGACGGTTAAAGAGTGACGTTTAAAGTGTGACGGTTAAAGAGTGACGTTTAAAGTGTGACGGTTAAAGTGTACCATGTGCACGAACATTTAACGGTTGGAAATAAAACAGTACAAGTTGTTTACTGTTGCCTGGGAACATATTTGAAAAACAGCCATCAGGATTGAGTGCCGTCTCCGCATTGAAGGTCCGTTACCTGGAGCGCCATTCCACTCTGTCTCTTGCTTTGATGATGCAGGTTGTCATAGGCTGACTTATCCATCTTTTGGTGTGTCTCGTTCATGTTAATCTTGGTTTGCCTCTACTACCATGTATTTTCCCTTCTAATATTAATTTTAGTAGTGCTGCTATGTCTTTTAACATGCCCACCAAAATCTCATTTGTCTTGTTTGAATTGTGTTTAGTAGTTTTCTTTTCATTTTTAGTTGTTTTAAGACTTCATCGTTTGTTTTCTTTTCTTTCCATCCAATTCTTCCTATTCTTCGATAAATTCACTAAAAACAGCAACGTTCCTGTATTATCAAATTGGTATTTTTTTCTTTCTTTCTCTTGTATTTATTGTTTCTGCTATCGAGGGTAATACAAAGTTCTGCTTCTTGCTCTACTGGCAGCCTCAGTCATTGGCACTTTATGCTGTTTATGGTTTCTCTGACATTGTCACTCCAACGTAGTGTGCGTCCTCTTCGAGCTCTGTGACCTCCTCATTTTGTGTGTACCATGTATGGCAGCACTAGACATTCTCTCCAAATGGGCAAAACATTTAATTTGTTGTCTTTGTACGAAATTTTAAATGGTTCTATACCGGCTCTGTCTCTTATAATCTCGTTTCTAACTTTGTCTCATCTCCTCACTCCTACATTTCTTCAACATCTTATTTCTGTGGTGACTAACTTCCTTTCTGACTTGTTGTGAGTGACCATGTTTGGCACTTGTCACAGTATGGAGATATATATGATATGTATAAGATGTTTATTTTGGCTGATTTAATGTTGTTCCTAGATATTTGAACTGTGTTATATGTACCTATTTTTATACATGCATCCTCTTGAAATATTTGTACTTTGCTTCTCTCTCCCTACTGCCATGACTTGTTTTCTATGTTGTTCTATATTGTTTCTTACACATTGTTTGTTTTACATTCCTGATTCATGAGCATGAGATGTTGTTGCAGTTCATCTCGTATTTGTGTTATCAAAACAAGGCCATCTACAAATAGTTCATTTATACAATTTTCCATTTTTTGGACTTGGTATCTTTGACAATACAAACCAAGACTAAAGCCGTCAGTCTCCACACCATGTGGGACAAACTGATAAAAGATACCTGAACACATATGGACTTGTCCGATATGAGGATGATGCGTTGACTAAACGAAGCTAAATTTACTCCGAACGTAGCAGTGAATCAAACTGATATGAACCGAACAAATAAATAAATAGCAATTTCAATGTGACCTCGACGGCGCTACGAAGTTTGTATATAAGGCAGAATTCTTCTGGTTAAATCAGGCAAATCGTTGCTTAAATGGAACTCGAGTATAGTGATTAGCGTCCTTTGGTGTATAAATACACAAATGAATATATCAAAGCCAACGGTTTTCATCATGTAGCGATATACAACTTTTATCATATCAACATAATTGGGCCTTTGAAACATGGACAATCGACAATCTGCTAAAAAATACATCATTGTCTTTTAATGCAATTTTTGTAGATGAATCCTCATAATGTCATTATCAAAGAAAGGAACAAACTTAAAGGTGTCAATTTTGTAAAAACTTAAACATTCCATAAATTTGATTGATAAAGAACATTTTAAAAAATAGAAAACAAAATATTTTGGTCATGTAAAACGACTTAACGGCCTAGAGAAGATAATTATAGAGGGCATAGATCCAGGTAAACAATGAAGACCTAGAAGAAAGTGGATGCAAGATACAACAGAAAAGATGAGATCTAATGCAGAACCTTGTGAAGAGAAAAAAAAAACTGTAAAGTAGCTGTCGTGAGCCAACAAGCTAGATGATGATGAATGCGAGAGAAAGTAGTTCACGTGTCACAATTGTGCTTCACGCAACTGTTTCTTTATTCAAATGTCATTTATAAAGAAAATGCATACGTTTTAAAAGAACCAAAAAGTATACACATGCTTAAAGAGCGCTGGTGTTACGAGCTCAAACAATAGAACACTAGAGAACGAGCACACCGAACAAGGGAGATAATCAGTCTGCATGCAGTCTCTCAAAGAAAACAGAACTGTGTGTATTTGAAAAGAATACATTAACGAGGGGAAAATACTGGATATTATAATTCTATATTGTTATCTGTAATACACGTTGTAATACCATTTTTTACGATCTAGTTTAGTCGACAGGTCATTCTTATTGCAACGAAAGCACTGAAAATGGCTTCAGCTCAGAAGCGATAACTCCAAATCTCTGACGAAGACCTTGACCCCATCTTCCTTAGTTGCCCCACTTACTACGTAGCAGGTGGCAGTGGTTCTATTCTTTTCTCCCTTAACCGTGCTTGATGCCCCGGTCGCTACATGCGCGTTTAACAATTTTACGACCTGATTTCAGTGAGTATATTTATTTTTGGCTGCATGTAACTACTCATAGTTTTAAAATTGATTAATTTGTAATGTTGCATTATAGAAATGTGCAGATTTCTGTGTATTACTTAGCAGACATAATGACATAATATCAGTTGTATACATAAAATGTGAAATAATAAAAGTAGAACAGATTAGTTATTAAACATATTTCTCGTTATTTCTTTTTTTAAAATTGTGCAATGAACAATTCCGGCTAATGTCATTAGAAATGTGCACAATCTCACCACTAGTTATGTATTATACTGTTCTTTCTTTCTTCACTTCCTCTTGTACCTGAGAGGGTGTCTAGGGAGATACAAAGTTCTGGTTCTAGCCCTTTTGGCGGCTTCACTCATTGTCAATTATGGTTGTAGAGCTTCTTTCATACCGTCTGTCCATCTTACTCTGCGTCTGCCTCTTGTTCTTCTCCCCTCTTCTCTTTTTAATATATGTTCTGCATGGTAAGGAATCGCATGGCATTCTTTCTGAATGTGCAGACCAGCTTATTTATTGGTTCTGTATGCAACTTAGGATTAGTTCAATGTCTACTTTAATTGCATTAATTAGCACGCAGACGGAGAAAAATAGAGTAGCATGTCAACGTCGCGGCATTTTTTTTCCCGTGTGAATCAACAGAAGAGTTGCTGGTATTTAGGCCCAAAACTCCTACATTTATGGTCCCATTCAACAGGCTATTGAAACGTGCACTCTTTTCTCCCCGTCCCACGCTCCGTCTTCTTCGATTCTTTTCATGGATGCCTTAACCTCTTCAATGGCACAGGTTATAACGCGAACAGATTCTAGCGGTCGATCCAATCTGCTGCTGTACGCTGTACACGCAACTACAAATATTCGACAGTGAGAAAGGTGTCTCAGTAGTATCCTGTTTCTTGCTATATGTGGTTAGTGTTATTGAAATGTTAAGGATAATATAAACAAAGGTAAGGAATTCCGTTATTGTTTTCATAGAAAGTGTTGTTTTAGTCATATTTGTAACATTCGAGTGATATCTTCTTATTCCAATATTTAAATTGAGTTTAGTATCACTTGGTTTGTGTTACGTGCCGAGCAGTATAGCTCGATGGATAACTATTACATTTATAATATGATGTAGTGAAAAATTATAAATAAAGTAGGAATTGATCATCCAAACTAAGAGTGGTCAAACAAAAACGATAAACTTCATCGACAAAGTATAAAAAAAAACATTTCATATCACACCTGTTTTCTTTTTTTAATCACGCTATTTGTTGACCTTTTTTAAAATAAAATTTGAAAATGACATGACGTCATTAGAAGGTACACATTCCAGGGGAAGATATGAGTCCCCGCGACACAAAAATACCTCTTGTTCACGCTGCTTTTGGGCCTGCCATTCAGACGATTGCTAATGAACCATATAGAGAAACTGCTCGACCACAGCTTCAATTAGTATCAATATTGATAACACTGGCTCACAACTGTCTGTTAAAAATGGAAAAATGCTACACACTTTTATTTTATTAATGACAGTTTGAAATTGGGTTCTTTTGAGCGAGAATCGAGTATCTCACTTCTACATTACCACAACACCCTGTTACAACGTACAACTGACCATATACACAAACAGCCTACATATCATTTTGGATCCCAGACCGTGCTTTGGAATTCGTGCACGTAGGTCAGTGTTCTCCTCGGAGTTTCTCGATATTTCTAGGGGAAAATCGGAGCACCTATGGATTCGCCCAATGTGCAGTGGTGATTATCATAACATAACATAACATAACATTTTGCTTTAAACGAATGTAATTTTTGGTCAACTTCCGTTACTTACGGGGCTTCAGAAAGGGTTTGTTTGTTGCTCATTTGATCGTTCTTGTTTTACGTGTGTGCAATATTGAGTGTTACCATTAGGCAGAGAGCACAAACTCACTTATTCGTAGCAGTTTAGTTTGTGCACGCGATGCGAGGCGACATTCCTCACCTTCCCAGAGAAATACTCTGGTATTTTCTGCCAACGGCTGGGTCGCCCGTGGGGGGTATTTATTTTCCAACCACGAGTACAATTAACATGCTCCCAGCCGGAATCGAACACGGGTTGTCCGAACGTCGGTAGCCCCAGTCGGGTGGTTTTCCCAACTAGGCTACCGAGGCCCCCAGCCCGCCCTTTAAAAAAAAAAAATAATAAAAATAAAAAGCGTTAAATGGCTTTGCTCCTTTGTTTGTAGTGGACAGCAAACTACACAGCTGCACGTTTTCAACCATTACATTCACATGGTATTTTTGAGTACCGAGTCTTCTTCAATTCCACAATTCGTTTGTTAGACTTTTACACGGGGATATGAAGTAAGATCTTAATCAGCTCTGGTTCACTGATACTGAATAATGGGTGGCGTATTTGACCCCTGAATGTACAAATAAATCATTAACCTTCAGAAACTGACAGGATATGACCGCTCTCAGCGTCATTTAGCGTATGAATCGTATTTGACATCTGTCAAATAGTTCATAAATTCACCTGCTTTCGACTGTATAATTATTTCACTACAACTCTATTTTCCCGTATATTTCAGACGGGGAGCGGAGTTATTCATGATTTCATATTTGTTTGTCCGTAACTTTGTAAGGCTCGGGAGCGTTGAAGGCTAGGAAAGTAACATAGACAGAAAACCTGGAGGTTGTTAATCTAAGGCAGTCGGTGACGTATTATCAATCTTCTGGCAAAATCTCTGCATTAATTCTGAACGTAAACAGCTAGTATCTCCTCTGGAACACTTCACAGAGAATTCAAGAAGAGGATTATGTAAATTAGGCGGAGTACTATCGCCATACCATTCGCTCAGACATTTTTTTTCTTCAGATTTAGCACGTGGTACAAGATGAACTTGCTCAACTAAAACATCGTCAAGTGCTTACTATTGTAGACCAGCATCTGCCTATTTCAAGCCATCTTTGAAAACTCAACAAGCTATATATATATATATATATATATATATATATATATATATATATATATATATATATGTCCGTACTCACTTATATAAACATATACAATTACATATGAACATCGATCTATTTCTCCAATCTACAAAATTGGAAGTCCAATGATGAGCAATACATATTTTGTGAATATTGGGAGTTTTACTTCTCAAACTAGGTGCTTGGGAGCGGATGGGATGGTGGTCTGAGGCGAGGCAATGCAACACATTTGTTGATGAGCTAAAGACAACCCTTCCTATGTTCACGGAAACAAAAAGGTGAAGAGAATTGAAGATTCACCTGCGGAAAAAATCGATTGGACAGTCTAATGTTTAATTGACCTGGTTCAACGTCTCCAACCCAGTCGCCATCGAATGACGAGTGCACATCCTCAGGTTAATACAAACAGTAGAACCTGTCCTCTAAAGCTTGAGGCTTGACGAGAGTAGAGTTGTGACCTTCTCGACTTAAATCGGTGGTAAATTGCAAAATTTTCAGGTTGAGACAGAGTGTCTACAAATTCCATGAGAGAGATTCATGTCGTTGATGAAGAGTCTCCCTTCGCCTCCAAAGCCGCAATAATTCCTATTTCAGAGTAGTTGAATTGAGTATCTAGCCCTATCGAACGCGGACTATTAAAAAAAATAAGCAGCACCTTAAAGTGTGACGGGTAAAGTGTGACGGTTCAAGTGTGACGGTTAAAATGTGACGGTTAAAGAGTGACGGTTAAAGTGTGACGGTTCAAGTATAACGGTTAAAGTGTGACGGTTAAAGTGTGATGGTTAAAGTGTGACGGTTAAAGTGTGACGGTTAAAGAGTGACGGTTAAAGTGTGACGGTTAAAGTGTGACGGTTCACGTATAACGGTTAAAGTGTGACGGTTAAAGTGTGGCGGTTCAAGTATGACGGTTAAAGTGTGACGGTTAAAGTGTGACGGTTCAAGTATGACGGTTAAAGTGTGACGGTTAAAGTGTGACGGTTCAAGTATGACGGTTAAAGTGTGACGGTTCAAGTATGACGGTTAAAGTGTGACGGTTAAAGAGTGACGGTTCAAGTATGACGGTTAAAGTGTGACGGTTAAAGTGTGACGGTTCAAGTATGACGGTTCAAGTGTGACGGTTAAAGAGTGCCGGTTAAAGAGTGCCGGTTAAAAAGTGACGGTTAAAGTGTGACGGTTAAAGAGTGACGGTTAAAGAGTGACGGTTAAAGTGTGCTGGTTAAAGAGGAACGGTTAAAGTGTGCCGGGTAAAGAGTGACGGTTAAAGTGCGACGGTTAAAGTGTGCCGGTTAAAGTGTGACGGTTAAAGAGTGCCGGTTAAAGAGTGACGGTCAAAGTGTGCCGGTTAAAGAGTGACGGTTCAAGTATGACGGTTAAAGTGTGACGGTTAAAGTGTGTCGGTTAAAGAGTGACGGTTAAAGTGTGCCGGTTAAAGTGAGACGGTTAAAGTGTGACGGTTAAAGAGTGACGGTTAAAGTGTGCCTTTTAAAGTGTGACGGTTAACGTGTGCCGGTTAAAGTGTGCCGGTTAAAGTGAGACGGTTAAAGTGTGACGGTTAAAGTGAGACGGTTAAAGTGTGAGAGTTAATGTGTGACGGTTTTAGTGTGACGGTTAAAGTGTGACGGTTAAAGTGTGACGGTTAAAGTGTGACGGTTAAAGTGTGCCGGTTAAAGTGAGACGGTTAAAGTGTGACGGTTAAAGAGTGACGGTTAAATTGTGCCGGTTAAAGTGTGCCGGTTAAAGTGAGACGGTTAAAGTGTGACGGTTAAACTGAGATGGTTAAAGTGTTACGGTTAAAGTGTTACGGTTATAGTGTGACGGTTAAAGTGCGACGGTTAAAGTGTGCCGGTTAAAGTGTGACGGTTAAAGAGTGCCGGTTAAAGAGTGACGGTCAAAGTGTGCCGGTTAAAGAGTGACGGTTCAAGTATGACGGTTAAAGTGTGACGGTTAAAGTGTGTCGGTTAAAGAGTGACGGTTAAAGTGTGCCGGTTAAAGTGAGACGGTTAAAGTGTGACGGTTAAAGAGTGACGGTTAAAGTGTGCCTTTTAAAGTGTGACGGTTAACGTGTGCCGGTTAAAGTGTGCCGGTTAAAGTGAGACGGTTAAAGTGTGACGGTTAAAGTGAGACGGTTAAAGTGTGACAGTTAATGTGTGACGGTTTTAGTGTGACGGTTAAAGTGTGACGGTTAAAGTGTGACGGTTAAAGTGTGACGGTTAAAGTGTGCCGGTTAAAGTGAGACGGTTAAAGTGTGACGGTTAAAGAGTGACGGTTAAATTGTGCCGGTTAAAGTGTGCCGGTTAAAGTGAGACGGTTAAAGTGTGACGGTTAAACTGAGATGGTTAAAGTGTTACGGTTAAAGTGTTACGGTTATAGTGTGACGGTTAAAGTGTGACGGTTAAAGTGTGACGGTTAAAGTTTTGACAGTTAAAGTGTGACGGTTAAAGTGAGACGGTTAAAGTGTGACGGTTAAAGTGTGATAGTTAAATTGTGACGGTTAAAGAGTGACGGTTAAGGTGAGACGGTTAAAGTGTGACGGTTAATGTGTGACGGTTAAAGTGTGACGTTTAAAGTGTGACGGTTAAAGAGTGACGGTTAAAGTGTGCCGGTTAAAGTGAGACGGTTAAAGAGTGACGGCTAAAGTGTGCCGGTTAAAGTGTGACGGTTAAAGTATGACAGTTAAAGTGTGACGGTTAAATTGTGACGTTTAAAGTGTGACGGTTCAAGTATGTCGGTTAAAGTGTGACGGTTAAAGTGTGACGGTTAAGTGTGACGGTTCAAGTATGACGGTTAAAGAGTGACAGTTAAAGTGTTACGGTTCTAGTATGGCGGTTAAAGTGTGACGGTTAAAGTATGACGGTTAAAGTATGACGGTTAAAGAGTGACGGTTAAAGTGTGACGGTTCAAGTGTGACGGTTAAATTGTGACGGTTCAAGTATGACGGTTCAAGTATGACGGTTAAAGTGTGACGGTTAAAGAGTGACGGTTAAAGTGTGACGGTTCAAGTATGACGATTAAAGTGTGACGGTTAAAGTGTGACGGTTCAAGTATGACGGTTAAAGTGTGACGGTTAAAGTGTGACGGTTAAAGAGTGACGTTTAAAGTGTGACGGTTCAAGTATGACAGGTTAAAGTGTGACGTTTAAAGTGTGACGGTTAAAGAGTGACGTTTAAAGTGTGACGGTTAAAGAGTGACGTTTAAAGTGTGACGGTTAAAGTGTACCATGTGCACGAACATTTAACGGTTGGAAATAAAACAGTACAAGTTGTTTACTGTTGCCTGGGAACATATTTGAAAAACAGCCATCAGGATTGAGTGCCGTCTCCGCATTGAAGGTCCGTTACCTGGAGCGCCATTCCACTCTGTCTCTTGCTTTGATGATGCAGGTTGTCATAGGCTGACTTATCCATCTTTTGGTGTGTCTCGTTCATGTTAATCTTGGTTTGCCTCTACTACCATGTATTTTCCCTTCTAATATTAATTTTAGTAGTGCTGCTATGTCTTTTAACATGCCCACCAAAATCTCATTTGTCTTGTTTGAATTGTGTTTAGTAGTTTTCTTTTCATTTTTAGTTGTTTTAAGACTTCATCGTTTGTTTTCTTTTCTTTCCATCCAATTCTTCCTATTCTTCGATAAATTCACTAAAAACAGCAACGTTCCTGTATTATCAAATTGGTATTTTTTTCTTTCTTTCTCTTGTATTTATTGTTTCTGCTATCGAGGGTAATACAAAGTTCTGCTTCTTGCTCTACTGGCAGCCTCAGTCATTGGCACTTTATGCTGTTTATGGTTTCTCTGACATTGTCACTCCAACGTAGTGTGCGTCCTCTTCGAGCTCTGTGACCTCCTCATTTTGTGTGTACCATGTATGGCAGCACTAGACATTCTCTCCAAATGGGCAAAACATTTAATTTGTTGTCTTTGTACGAAATTTTAAATGGTTCTATACCGGCTCTGTCTCTTATAATCTCGTTTCTAACTTTGTCTCATCTCCTCACTCCTACATTTCTTCAACATCTTATTTCTGTGGTGACTAACTTCCTTTCTGACTTGTTGTGAGTGACCATGTTTGGCACTTGTCACAGTATGGAGATATATATGATATGTATAAGATGTTTATTTTGGCTGATTTAATGTTGTTCCTAGATATTTGAACTGTGTTATATGTACCTATTTTTATACATGCATCCTCTTGAAATATTTGTACTTTGCTTCTCTCTCCCTACTGCCATGACTTGTTTTCCATGTTGTTCTATATTGTTTCTTACACATTGTTTGTTTTACATTCCTGATTCATGAGCATGAGATGTTGTTGCAGTTCATCTCGTATTTGTGTTATCAAAACAAGGCCATCTACAAATAGTTCATTTATACAATTTTCCATTTTTTGGACTTGGTATCTTTGACAATACAAACCAAGACTAAAGCCGTCAGTCTCCACACCATGTGGGACAAACTGAAGAAGATACCTGAACACATATGGACTTGTCCGATATGAGGATGATGCGTTGACTAAACGAAGCTAAATTTACTCCGAACGTAGCAGTGAATCAAACTGATATGAACCGAACAAATAAATAAATAGCAATTTCAATGTGACCTCGACGGCGCTACGAAGTTTGTATATAAGGCAGAATTCTTCTGGTTAAATCAGGCAAATCGTTGCTTAAATGGAACTCGAGTATAGTGATTAGCGTCCTTTGGTGTATAAATACACAAATGAATATATCAAAGCCAACGGTTTTCATCATGTAGCGATATACAACTTTTATCATATCAACATAATTGGGCCTTTGAAACATGGACAATCGACAATCTGCTAAAAAATACATCATTGTCTTTTAATGCAATTTTTGTAGATGAATCCTCATAATGTCATTATCAAAGAAAGGAACAAACTTAAAGGTGTCAATTTTGTAAAAACTTAAACATTCCATAAATTTGATTGATAAAGAACATTTTAAAAAATAGAAAACAAAATATTTTGGTCATGTAAAACGACTTAACGGCCTAGAGAAGATAATTATAGAGGGCATAGATCCAGGTAAACAATGAAGACCTAGAAGAAAGTGGATGCAAGATACAACAGAAAAGATGAGATCTAATGCAGAACCTTGTGAAGAGAAAAAAAAAACTGTAAAGTAGCTGTCGTGAGCCAACAAGCTAGATGATGATGAATGCGAGAGAAAGTAGTTCACGTGTCACAATTGTGCTTCACGCAACTGTTTCTTTATTCAAATGTCATTTATAAAGAAAATGCATACGTTTTAAAAGAACCAAAAAGTATACACATGCTTAAAGAGCGCTGGTGTTACGAGCTCAAACAATAGAACACTAGAGAACGAGCACACCGAACAAGGGAGATAATCAGTCTGCATGCAGTCTCTCAAAGAAAACAGAACTGTGTGTATTTGAAAAGAATACATTAACGAGGGGAAAATACTGGATATTATAATTCTATATTGTTATCTGTAATACACGTTGTAATACCATTTTTTACGATCTAGTTTAGTCGACAGGTCATTCTTATTGCAACGAAAGCACTGAAAATGGCTTCAGCTCAGAAGCGATAACTCCAAATCTCTGACGAAGACCTTGACCCCATCTTCCTTAGTTGCCCCACTTACTACGTAGCAGGTGGCAGTGGTTCTATTCTTTTCTCCCTTAACCGTGCTTGATGCCCCGGTCGCTACATGCGCGTTTAACAATTTTACGACCTGATTTCAGTGAGTATATTTATTTTTGGCTGCATGTAACTACTCATAGTTTTAAAATTGATTAATTTGTAATGTTGCATTATAGAAATGTGCAGATTTCTGTGTATTACTTAGCAGACATAATGACATAATATCAGTTGTATACATAAAATGTGAAATAATAAAAGTAGAACAGATTAGTTATTAAACATATTTCTCGTTATTTCTTTTTTTAAAATTGTGCAATGAACAATTCCGGCTAATGTCATTAGAAATGTGCACAATCTCACCACTAGTTATGTATTATACTGTTCTTTCTTTCTTCACTTCCTCTTGTACCTGAGAGGGTGTCTAGGGAGATACAAAGTTCTGGTTCTAGCCCTTTTGGCGGCTTCACTCATTGTCAATTATGGTTGTAGAGCTTCTTTCATACCGTCTGTCCATCTTACTCTGCGTCTGCCTCTTGTTCTTCTCCCCTCTTCTCTTTTTAATATATGTTCTGCATGGTAAGGAATCGCATGGCATTCTTTCTGAATGTGCAGACCAGCTTATTTATTGGTTCTGTATGCAACTTAGGATTAGTTCAATGTCTACTTTAATTGCATTAATTAGCACGCAGACGGAGAAAAATAGAGTAGCATGTCAACGTCGCGGCATTTTTTTTCCCGTGTGAATCAACAGAAGAGTTGCTGGTATTTAGGCCCAAAACTCCTACATTTATGGTCCCATTCAACAGGCTATTGAAACGTGCACTCTTTTCTCCCCGTCCCACGCTCCGTCTTCTTCGATTCTTTTCATGGATGCCTTAACCTCTTCAATGGCACAGGTTATAACGCGAACAGATTCTAGCGGTCGATCCAATCTGCTGCTGTACGCTGTACACGCAACTACAAATATTCGACAGTGAGAAAGGTGTCTCAGTAGTATCCTGTTTCTTGCTATATGTGGTTAGTGTTATTGAAATGTTAAGGATAATATAAACAAAGGTAAGGAATTCCGTTATTGTTTTCATAGAAAGTGTTGTTTTAGTCATATTTGTAACATTCGAGTGATATCTTCTTATTCCAATATTTAAATTGAGTTTAGTATCACTTGGTTTGTGTTACGTGCCGAGCAGTATAGCTCGATGGATAACTATTACATTTATAATATGATGTAGTGAAAAATTATAAATAAAGTAGGAATTGATCATCCAAACTAAGAGTGGTCAAACAAAAACGATAAACTTCATCGACAAAGTATAAAAAAAAACATTTCATATCACACCTGTTTTCTTTTTTTAATCACGCTATTTGTTGACCTTTTTTAAAATAAAATTTGAAAATGACATGACGTCATTAGAAGGTACACATTCCAGGGGAAGATATGAGTCCCCGCGACACAAAAATACCTCTTGTTCACGCTGCTTTTGGGCCTGCCATTCAGACGATTGCTAATGAACCATATAGAGAAACTGCTCGACCACAGCTTCAATTAGTATCAATATTGATAACACTGGCTCACAACTGTCTGTTAAAAATGGAAAAATGCTACACACTTTTATTTTATTAATGACAGTTTGAAATTGGGTTCTTTTGAGCGAGAATCGAGTATCTCACTTCTACATTACCACAACACCCTGTTACAACGTACAACTGACCATATACACAAACAGCCTACATATCATTTTGGATCCCAGACCGTGCTTTGGAATTCGTGCACGTAGGTCAGTGTTCTCCTCGGAGTTTCTCGATATTTCTAGGGGAAAATCGGAGCACCTATGGATTCGCCCAATGTGCAGTGGTGATTATCATAACATAACATAACATAACATTTTGCTTTAAACGAATGTAATTTTTGGTCAACTTCCGTTACTTACGGGGCTTCAGAAAGGGTTTGTTTGTTGCTCATTTGATCGTTCTTGTTTTACGTGTGTGCAATATTGAGTGTTACCATTAGGCAGAGAGCACAAACTCACTTATTCGTAGCAGTTTAGTTTGTGCATGCCAATGAAGAGATACTACAGGGAGACTTTATGGAAACGGTCACCCAACAATATCTGCACAGAATCAGCATTCTACAGTATTGTTTGTGCCGTTGAAGCCACGTGATATCGAGTCGCTTTTGTCAGAGTTGAAAAAAATATATGCAAATGTGTGGTTCAGGATGCTGGCTGGTTTAACACATTTATTATCGGTCTATTTTGTGCTTTTTACCCCTCTTGATTTCAAACTCAGCCTCTTAATGTTAGACCCAGCAGGTGTCCTAGCTTTAACTATATGACAATCATCTATTGAGCTCACTGCCTCTTTAATTTGTAATTATTTTCCAAATATACATGCATAAGGGAAGGGGGCTTTGGTAGTGGGGGGGGGGATGCGGGAAGCGTAACCAAAATACTAAATAAGTTACAAGTCACTACTGCATTAATGAACAAGAAGTTTCATAGCGTTCAAGGTTTACCAACGTTAAATGGTGAGGTAAAACAAATGAGTGTGTTCAATAGGTGACCTTCTGTCCTGTTTCGGAGCACTAAACTAATATACCAAGCATTGTTGTGGTTACCTTGAAAACACAAGGGCTAAGGCCTTCATTGGAAGGCCAGGTTGCGTGGCTAACTGGCATTTCTGACAGTGTACGTGCCTTAGGGAAATGAAGTCAGGGAGAAGCTCATCGACCGTTTCAATATTTCATGTGACGTCCAGTCTACTGTCACGGAATGCAGACGTCACCTCCACCTTCACGACACTTCCTGTAGGTCGTGTCTGTAGATGCCCCGGTTGCTACATGTTCCGGACGTTTGCAAAGCATATGTGCACAACGTCATCAGTGTCAGTGTACAGCTATACCTGGGATAAATTGTAATGACATATTTCATTACTACTTTCTAAAGAAGTAGAGCGAGAAAGAAAGCAAAAGAAAAGTTTCGCAAACATATCCCTACTGTAGTACAATGAATTGTGTTGAATGTTCATAGTCACATGACGGAACAATGTGTTTGCTTGAAATATCCGGCTACAATATGCAAGTCTAATATAGGTATCATTAAGTATTATAAATAAACATATTGTAATTTGTGGACGCTACACAACACACTGTTGTTAACAGTATAAATGTTGTATTTTAGTTATGGTCATTTTTCAATACTTCAACAATACATTAGCTTGGAATACTGTATCTTAGAGCGCCATCTTTGGTATTCACATAATAGCAACAGTGATCTCTTAATGCCTGATATGAGTTGTGATAATCGATTCGCCCTGGTATTATGGACTGTAAGTTCTGATGTAAAATATAATGTATGTGAATTATGATGATGATGATGATGATGATGATGATGATGACGATGGTGATGGTGATGGCCTGGTCTTTAGAGCAATGCTGCTTAGCTTTAACTAATTGAGTTTAGCTGATGGGCCATAGTTGGTGTGGAGCGTTGCAACTTCTTGATTTATTTGTTACTGAAGCTGAAGATTACCCTTCCGATCACGTTGTTAAACACAAGGTCTTCCTAGCTCGTTGTTAGACACAAGGTCTTCCTAGCTCGTTGTTAGACACAAGGTCTTCCTAGCTCGTTGTTAAAAAAACTAGATCTTCTTAGCACGTTATTAGACACAATGTCTTCTTAGATCGTCGTTAAACACTAATTCTTCCTAGCTCATTGTTAAACACTAGGTTTTCCTAGCTCGTTGCTAAACACTAAGTTTTCCTAGTTCGTTGTTAAACACTAACTCTTCCTAGCTCGTTGTTAAACACTAGGTCTTCGTAGCTTGTTGCTAAACACTAGGTCTTCGTAGCTCGTTATTACACACTAGGTCTTCGTAGCTCGTTGTTAAATACTAGGTCTTACTAGTAAGTTGTTAAACACTATGTCTTCCAAGTTCGTTGTTAAACGCTAGGTCTTCCTAGTTCGTTGTTAAAAGTTAGGTCTTACTAGTTAGATGTTAAACTTTAGGTCTTCCTAGCACTTTGTTAAACATTAGGTCTTTCTAGCTCGTTGTTAAACACTAGGTCTTCCTAATTCCTTGTAAAACGTTATGTCTTATTAGCATGTTGTTAAACACTAGATCTTCCTAATTCGTTGCTAAACGTTATGTCATTCTAGCATGTTGTTAAAAATAGGTCTTCCTATCTCGTTGCTAAACACTAGGTCTTCCTAGTTCGATCTTAAACTCTATGTCTTCTTAGCACGTTGTTAAATACTAGGTTTTCCTAGCTCGTTGTTAAACACTAGGTTTTCCTAACTCGTTGTTAAACACTAGGACTTACTAGCATGTTCTTAAACATTAGGTCTTACTAGCAAGTTGTGATATTCTAGGTCTTCCTAGCTCGTTGTTAAACACTAGGTCTTCCTAGCTCGTTGTTAAACACTAGGTCACCCTAGCTCGTTCTTAAACACTTTATCCTCCTATCGAGTTATTAACACTATGCCACTAGGTCTTCATAGCAAGTTGTGAAACACGAAGTCTTCCTAGAACGTTGTGCAACACTAGGTCTTCATAGCTCGTTGTGAAACACTAGGTCTTCATAGCTCGTTGTGAAACACTAGGTCTTCATAGCTCGTTGTGAAACACTAGGTCTTCATAACAAGTTGTGAAACACGAAGTCTTCCTAGAACGTTGTGCAACACTAGGTCTTCATAGCTCGTTGTGAAACACTAGGTCTTCCTAGCAAGTTGTGAAATACTAGGTCTTCCTAGCAAGTTGTGAAACACTAGGTTTTGTATCTCATTGTTAAACACTAGGTCTTCCTAGATCGTTGTTACACACTATGTCTTCCTAGCTCGTTGTTAAACACTATGTCTTCCTAGCACGTTGTTTAATACTAGGTCTACCTAGCTCGTTATTAAACACTAGGTCTTCGTAGCTTATTGTTAAACACTATGTCTTCCTAGCACGTTGTTAAACACTATGTCTTCCTAGCTCGCTTTTAAACACTATGTCTTCCTAGCTCGTTGTTAACACTATGTCTTCCTAGCACGTTGTTAAACACTATGTCTTCCTAGCTCATTGTTAAACACTATATCTTCCTAGCACGTGGTTAAACACTATGTCTTCCTAGCTCGTTGTTAAACACTATGTCTTCCTAGCACGTTGTTAAACACTATGTCTTCCTAGCTCGTTGTTAAACATTATGTCTTCCTAGCACGTTGTTAAACACCATGTCTTCCTAACTCATTGTTAAACACTATATCTTCCTAGCACGTGGTTAAACACTATGTCTTCCTAGCTCGTTGTTAGACACTATGTCTTCCTAGCACGTTGTTAAACATTATGTCTTCCTAGCATGTTGTTAAACACTATGTCTTCCTAGCTTGCTTTTAAACACTAGGTCTTCCTAGCTCGTTGTTAAACGCTAGGTCTTCCTAGCTCGTTGTTAAACGTTAGGTCTTACTAGTTAGATGTTAAACACTAGGTCATCCTAGCACTTTGTTAAACCCTAGGTCTTCCTAGTTCGTTGCTAAACACTAGGTCTTCCAATCTCGTTGTTAAACACTAGGTCTTCCTAGTTCGTTCTTAAACTCTAGGTCTTCCTAGCTCGTTGTGAAACTTTAGGTCTTCCTAGTTCGTTGTGAAACTCTAGGTCTTTCTAGCTCGTTATTAAACACTAGGTCTTCCTAGCTCGTTGTTAAACACTAGGTTTTCCTAGTTCATTCTTAAACTCTAGGTCTTCCTAGCTCGTTGTGAAACTCTAGTTATTCATAGCTCTTTGTGAAACTCTAGGTCTCTCTAGCTCGTTGTGAAACTCTAGGTCGTCCTAGCACGTTGTTAAACGCTAGCTCTTCCTAGCTCGCTGTGAAACTCTAGGTCTTCCTAGCTTGTTGTTAAACACTAGGTTTTCCTAGATCGTTGTAAAAAAACTAGATCTTCTTAGCTCGTTATTAAACACTAGGTCTTCTTAGATCGTCGTTAAACACTAATTCTTCCTAGCTCATTGTTAAACACTAGGTTTTCCTAGCTCGTTGCTAAACACTAAGTTTTCCTAGTTCGTTGTTAAACACTAACTCTTCCTAGCGCGTTGTTAAACACTAGGTCTTCGTAGCTCGTTGCTAAACACTAGGTCTTCGTAGCTCGTTGTTAAACACTAGGACTTCTTTGCTTGTTATTAAACACTAGGTCTACCTAGCTCGTTATTACACACTAGGTCTTCGTAGCTCGTTGTTAAATACTAGGTCTTACTAGTAAGTTGTTAAACACTATGTCTTCCAAGTTCGTTGTTAAACGCTAGGTCTTCCTAGTTCGTTGTTAAAAGTTAGGTCTTACTAGTTAGATGTTAAACTTTAGGTCTTCCTAGCACTTTGTTAAATACTAGGTCTTTCTAGTTCGTTGTTAAACACTAGGTCTTCCTAGTTCCTTGTAAAACGTTATGTCTTATTAGCATGTTGTTAAACACTAGATCTTCCTAATTCGTTGCTAAACGCTATGTCTTTCTAGCATGTTGTTAAAAATAGATCTTCCTATCTCGTTGCTAAACACTAGGTCTTCCTAGTTCGTTGTTAAACACTAGGTCTTCCTAGCTCGTTGTTAAACACTAGGTCTTCCTAGTTCGATCTTAAACTCTATGTCTTCTTAGCACGTTGTTAAATACTAGGTTTTCCTAGCTCGTTGTTAAACACTAGGTTTTCCTAACTCGTTGTTAAACACTAGGACTTACTAGCATGTTCTTAAACATTAGGTCTTACTAGCAAGTTGTGATATTCTAGGTCTTCCTAGCTCGTTGTTAAACACTGGGTCTTCCTAGCTCGTTGTTAAACACTGGGTCTTCCTAGCTCGTTGTTAAACACTGGGTCTTCCTAGCTCGTTGTTAAACACTGGGTCTTCCTAGCTCGTTGTTAAACACTAGGTCACCCTAGCTCGTTCTTAATTACTTTATCCTCCTATCGAGTTATTAACACTATGCCACTAGGTCTTCATAACAAGTTGTGAAACACGAAGTCTTCCTAGAACGTTGTGCAACACTAGGTCTTCATAGCTCGTTGTGAAACACTAGGTCTTCCTAGCAAGTTGTGAAACACTAGGTCTTCCAGTCACGTTGTGAAACACTAGGTCTTCCTAGCAAGCTGTAAAACACTAGGTCTTCCAGAAGAGTTTTGAAACCCTAGGTCTACCTAGCTCGTTATAAAACACTAGGTTTTGTAGCTCATTGTTAAACACTAGGTCTTCCTAGATCGTTGTTAAACACTATGTCTTCCTAGCTCGTTGTTAAACACTATGTCTTCCTAGAACGTTGTTTAATACTAGGTCTACCTAGCTCGTTATTAAACACTAGGTCTTCGTAGCTTATTGTTAAACACTACGTCTTCCTAGCACGTTGTTAAACACTATGTCTTCCTAGCTCGCTTTTAAACACTATGTCTTCCTAGCTCGTTGTTAAACACTATGTCTTCCTAGCACGTTGTTAAACACTATGTCTTCCTAGCTCATTGTTAAACACTATATCTTCCTAGCACGTGGTTAAACACAATGTCTTCCTAGCTCGTTGTTAAACATTATGTCTTCCTAGCACGTTGTTAAACACTATGTCTTCCTAGCTTGCTTTTAAACACTAGGTCTTCCTAGCTCGTTGTTAAACGCTAGGTCTTCCTAGCTCGTTGTTAAACGTTAGGTTTTAATAGTTAGATGTTAAACACTAGGTCATCCTAGCACTTTGTTAAATACTAGGTCTTCCTAGTTCGTTGTAAAACGTTATATCTTCCTAGCATGTTGTTAAACAATAGGTCTTCCTATCTCGTTGTTAAACCCTAGGTCTTCCTAGTTCGTTGCTAAACACTAGGTCTTCCTATCTCGTTGTTAAACACTAGGTCTTCCTAGTTCGTTCTTAAACTCTAGGTCTTCCTAGCTCGTTGTGAAACTTTAGGTCTTCCTAGTTCGTTGTGAAACTCTAGGTCTTTCTAGCTCGTTGTTAAACACTAGGTCTTCCTAGCTTGTTGTTAAACACTAGGTTTTCCTAGTACATTCTTAAACTCTAGGTCTTCCTAGCTCGTTGTGAAACTCTAGGTATTCCTAGCTCTTTGTGAAACTCTAGGTCTCTCTAGCTCGTTGTGAAACTCTAGGTCGTCCTAGCACGTTGTTAAACACTAGGTTTTCCTAGCTCGCTGTGAAACTCTAGGTCTTCCTAGCTTGTTGTTAAACATTAGGTTTTCCTAGATCGTTGTTACACACTAGGTTTTCCTAGCTCGTTGTTAAACGCTAGGTTTTCCTAGCTCGTTGTTGAACACTTGGACTTATTAGCATGTTGTTAAACACTAGGTCTTACTAGCTATTTGTGAAATTCTAGGAATTCCTAGCTCGTTGTTAAACACTTGGTCTTCCTAGCTCGTTGTTAAACACTATGTCATCCTCGCTAGTTCTTAAACACTTGGTCCTCCTATCGAGTTATTAACACTAGGTGACTAGATCTTCCTAGCAAGTTGTGAAACACTAGGTCTTCCTAGCTTGTTGTGAAATACTAGGTCTTCCTAGCAAGCTGTGAAACACTAGGTCTTCCAGACACGTTGTGAAACACTAGGTCTACCTAGCTCGTTATTAAACACTAGGTCTTCGTAGCTCCTTGTTAAACACTAGGTCTTTCTAGCTCGTTGTTAAACACTATTTCTTCCTAGCTCGCTTTTAAACACTAAGTCTTCCTAGCTCGCTTTTAAACACTAGGTCTTCCTAGTTCATTGTTAAACGTTAGGTATTACTTGTTAGCTGTTAAACACTATGTCTTCCTAGCACTTTGTTAAACACTGGGTCTTCCTAGTTCGTTGCTAAACACTAGGTCTTCCTATCTCTTTGTTAAACACTAGGTCTTTCTAGCTCGTTGTTAAACACTAGGTCTTCCTAGCTCGTTGTTAAACACTAGGTCTTCCTAGTTGTTTCTTAAACTCTAGGTCTTCCTAGCTCATTGTTAAACACTAGGTCTTCCTAGCTCGTTGTGAAACTGTAGGTCTTCCTAGCACGTTGTTAAACACCAGGTTTTCCTAGCTCGTTGTTAAACACCAGGTTTTCCTAGCTCGTTGTTAAACACTAGGTTTTCCTAGCTCGTTGTTAACCACTATGATTTACTAGCATGTTGATAAAAACTAGGTCTTACTAACAAGTTGTTAAACACTAGGTCATCCTCGCTAGTTCTTAAACACTTAGTCCTCCTATCGAGTTATTAACACTAGGTCACTGGATCTTTCTAGCAAGTTGTGAAAACTAAGTCTTCCTAGAACGTTGTGAAACACTATCTCTTCCTAGCTCGTTGTGAAATACTAGGTCTTTCTAGCAAGTTGTGAAACACTATGTCTTCCAGACACGTTGTTAAACACTATGTCTTCCTAGCTCGTTATTAAACACTAGGCCTTCCTAGCACGTTGTTAAACGCCAGGTCTTCCTAGCTCGTTGTTAAACACATGTTTTCCTAGTTCGTTGTTAAACGCTATGTCTTCCTAGTTCGTTGTTAAACGCTATGTCTTCCTAGTTCGTTGTTAAGCGTTAGGTCTTGCTAGTTAGATGTTAAATACTATGTCTTCCTAGAACATTGTTAAACACTAGGTCTTCCTAGTTCGTTGCTAAACACTAGGTCTTCCTAGCTCGTTATTAAACACTAGGTCTTCCTATCACGTTGTTAAACGCCAGGTCTTCCTAGCTCGTTGTTAAACACTATGTCTTCCTAGTTCGTTGTTAAACACTAGTTCTTCCTAGTTCGTTGTTAAACACTAAGTCTTCCTATCTCGTTGTTAAACACTAGTTCTTCCTAGCTCGTTGTTAAAAACTAGGTCTTCCTTGTTCGTTCTTAAACTCTATGTCTTCCTAGCTCGCTGTGAAATTCTAGGTCTTTCTAGCACGTTGTCAAACACTAGGTTTTCCTAGTTCGTTGTTAAACACTAGGTTTTTCTAGCTCGTTGTTAAACATTAAGTTTTTCTAGCTCGTTGTTAAACACTATGACTTACCAGCATGTTGTTAAACACTAGGTCTTACTAACAAGTTGTGAAATTCTAGGTCTTTCTAGCTCGTTGTGAAACTCTAGATCATCCTAGCTCGTTGTGAAACACTAGGTCTTCCTAGCAAGTTGTGAAACAATAGGTCTTCGAGACACGTTGTTAAACACTATGTTTTCCTAGCAAGTTGTGAAACACTAGGTCTTCCTGGCTTGTTGTGAAATACTAGGTCTTCCTAGCAAGCTGTGAAACACTAGGTCTTCCAGACACGTTGTGAAACGCTAGATCTTCCTAGCTCGTTGTGAAACACTAGGTTTTCCAGACACTTTGTGAAACACTAGGTTTCCCAGACACGTTGTGGAACACTACGTTTTATCAGAATTAGATCAGAACAGTGTTAATTACATTTCAAGTAAGATACGCCAAGTGTTTGATACAGTTCCTAGCTTGAATTCGTGTGTGCTTCACATCGGTAGAGAAAGCTCAACAACGGAGCAGAAGTTAAACATAGAATGCCTACAGGTCTGTATCAGTATCCTTAAAAGAGGTAAATCATGGGTCGACCGAGCAGAAAATATCAAAAAGGTAGGTGGCTTACCAATATCAACGCTGGCAAGGAGTGGGGGACATTCTCATGTATTGTCACACTCGACAGGAAATGTAGGGAACAGAACTCAGTCGTGGTCAGTGCGGAGGTCAACGGTCTCATTTTGGATAACACCGATGAGAAAGATGCAGTCATCTATACAGACGGATCTGTAATGCGACACAAAGGAGTGCATGGGCAGAATAATCAAGAAAGACAGTGGTGCATACGTTATCATCACGAGTATAGTATGACGCTGGAGATGATGGCAGTGCCTATGGCATTCATCTAATTAGAGTTACAAGACTGCACCCACGCCTACATAACGAGTGATTCGATGAGCATGATACAAAAGTTGGAGGCGGGCTTTGTACGGATGCAATGGGTAGAGTCATTGCATAAGTCACAAATGCGTAGGGTCGCCTTTCTCTACGTCCCTGGACATGCGGTTGAACGGGTAAATGAAAGAGCGGACAGGTTAGCTATCTGCGCTTTGGTTGAAGTCGGTCAAAAAATGGTTCGGGCGGACATCATCAATGCTCTTCGAGATGTGGGAAGGGCACAGAACTTCGACAACCATGAATCCACGTCACTCCTTCAGATAAAGAGATGGGAGTTAAGATGGGCACAGCCAGAAACGAGAAACTTAGTGGGCGTGTAAGAAGATTTATCAACGAACACAGAACTGTAGTTGTCAGTCGCTGGACACTGTGAGCCTTGCTGAGGAGGGGTTCAGAGCACCTATGGACATGTTCGGAGTGCAATGATGATGATCCGCAAATAACTCAAACAGTGTCTAACTGAGAGGTTTTTTTTTTTTAATATTAAGGAAGTCCAAATGCGAGCTCGCGAATAAAATTAATAGCATTTGATCATGTTTTGATAAATTTAAAAACAGTGAAATAAAAAAAAAAACAAGAAAAAAACGGGTAATCACAATTTTTTCTCATTTACTCCATAAACAATTTCTGTACCTCACATGGTAGGGCGTTTGCTTTGACTCTGAATGGTACTGGTTTTGATCCTCAACAAATACACATTTTATTTTTGTATGGGAAACATCTTTCCCTTTCCTTTTTTTTTTGTTTGTTTATTTGTCCATGTAATGTCAAGCTTTTTTTTTTATTAATGTTCATTAATGTTTTTAAAATGGTAAGTTGTAAGCCACATAGTGACCTCTCTATTATACCAGAAACTGTTATGCACTCAATTTTGCTGAAATAAAGGTGCTAGAAATATTGTTATCCTTTTATGTAGGTATTTACGAAATTTAATATCTTTTGCGGTTGTTTGACCGAGGGTAATTTACCTGCGAAACAAGATATTGTGTGCGTGTGTGCATGCGTGTGCGTGCGTGCGTGTGTGCATGTGTGTGTGTGTCGTATACGTGTGTCTGCTTTAATCTGTATGTATATAATTGTCTTCTTTAATGCAAAGATTTTCAATTTTGAAACGCTGTAATCAAATTATTAATTCTTCATGTTTAATCAACTATTTTGCACATTAGTCTCACAGTTTAAAAACCGATGCTTTTCTACGTGAAAAAGCAGCAGTTCTGCATCATTGATACCTTCCCCTGCAGACCCGCCGTCGCAGATATAGAGATAAAGAGAATAGCGAGTTATTAATACAAGAGGATAGCGATTTATTGATACAGGAGTATAGCGATTTATTGATACAGGAGTATAGCGATTTATTGATACAGGAGTATAGCGAGTTATTGATATAGGATTATAGCGAGTTATTGATACAGGAGAATCTCGAGTAATTGATACAGGAGTATAGCGATGTATTGATACAAGAGTATAGCGAGTTATAGCGAGTTATAGCGAGTTATTGATACAAGAGTATAGCGAGTTATTGATACAAGAGTATAGCGAGTTATTGATACAAGAGTGTAGCGAGTTATTGATACAGGATTATAGCGATGTATTGATACAAGAGTATAGCGAGTTATAGCGAGTTATAGCGAGTTATTGATACAAGAGTATAGCGAGTTATTGATACAAGAGTATAGCGAGTTATTGATACAAGAGTGTAGCGAGTTATTGATACAGGATTATAGCGAGTTATTGATGCAAGAGTGTAGCGAGTTATTGATACAAGAGTATAGCGAGTTATTGATACAAGAGTGTAGCGAGTTATTGATACAAGAGTATAGCGAGTTATTGATACAAGAGTGTAGCGAGTTATTGATACAAGAGTATAGCGAGTTATTGATACACAAGAGTGTAGCAAGTTATTGAAACAGGAGTATAGCGAGTTATTGATACAAGAGTATAGCGAGTTATTGATACAAGAGTGTAGCGAGTTATTGATACAAGAGTATAGCGAGTTATTGATACAAGAGTGTAGCGAGTTATTGATACAAGAGTGTAGCGAGTTATTGATACAAGAGTGTAGCGAGTTATTGATACAAGAGTATAGCGAGTAATTGATACAGGAGTATAGCTTTGTAAATGTTTGGGTTGGTAATACTTGCAGTCATTTGTACAATTCTTAACAGGGTTTAGACTAACGTGTGCAGTCATTTGTATACATTGAAACAAGAGTTGTGCTGACATCGCTGAAAGTATTTTGTGTAATTTGAACAGGATGCAGGTTGATAACACTAGCAGTTTATTGTGTTTGTGTGTTATTGAGTTATTTGCGGGTCATCATCACTGCACTCCGAACACGTCCATAGGTGCTCAGATCCCCTCCTCAGCAATTCCCTCAGTGTCCAGCGACTGACGACTCCAGTTCTATGTTGGTTGATAAGTCTTCTTACACGACCACTAAGTGTCTCATTTCTGGCTGTGCCCATCTTAACTCCCATTTCCATCATCCGAAGAAGTGAAGTGGATCTGTGTTTGTCGAAGTCCTGTACTCTTCCCACATCTCGGAGGGCATTGATGATGTCCGCCCGATCCATTGGTTGCCCGTCCTCAACGACAGCGCAGCTAGCCAACCTGTCCGCCCTTTCATTTCCCCGTACTCCCGCATGTCCAGGGACATAGACAAAGGTGACCTTACGTATTTTGGATTTCTGCAACGACTCTACCCATTGCATGCGTACAGAGCCCGCCTCCACTTTTTTTATCATGCTCATCGAATCACTCAGTATACATGCGTGGGTATAGTCTTGTGACTCTAACCATTTGAATGCCTTGGTCACTGCCATCGCCTCCATTGTTATGCTACTCGTGGTCACGACGTATGCACCATTGTCTTCGTAGACTATTCTGCCTGCTAGCGTGCTGTAAATGCCCATGCACTTCTTTGGTGTCGTCTTACAGATCCGTCTGTATAGATGACTGCATCTTTCTCATCGGTGTTATCGCAGATGAGACCATTGACCTCAGCATTAACTACGGCCGAGTTTTGTTCCCTACTTTTCCTGTCGAGTGTGACAATACACGAGAAAGTCCCCTTGAATGATGTAGGCACCGGTATACACTTCTCACCAACGCTGATATTGGTAAGCCCACAGACCTGTTTGATGACATCTTCTACTCGGCCCACCCATGATTTGCCTCTTTTTAGCCTGTCACCTTTCTCTGTGTTGAGCACGTGATGCAATGGATGCTCTTTATCTGTACTAATCTTCAGGTATGCTCGTGCTCTTCAGATCTTGATTCTGTCATTCATGGTTGGAAAGTCAAGAAGATACCTCATTGCTACACAGGGAGTGTCCCTAGTACATCCCAGGATAATGCGCATGGCTTCATTTTGTATTTTCTCCAGCCTATCAATTTGAGTCGTACTGACAGTAAGAATTGCCAAGGCATATTCGATAGGTGCGAGGACTAATCACTGGAACAGAAGAGTAAGTAGCCTCTGCTCGATGTTGGCAGCTGCCATGACTTTCAAGGCGGCTAATCCTTTGCGGGATTTTGTTATCACCTGGTCGACGTGGTCCCGAAAACACAGGCTGCGATCAAACTTAACTCCAAGGTATGTCATCAACTTGTCCCTGGTCACCTCATCAGCTCCCATTTGTACTACTTCCATTTGCGTTTTTGAATTACAAAAGACAGTAAAATTCATACAGGAAACGACATTGCTGATATAGACAATACTTCGAGCGAACGAAAGATAGATAGATAGATTCGTACTACTGGTGTGGTCGTATGAACGATATGATTGTTAAGGGAGAACCATGAAACTGATGCTTTATTAAGATTAACCATGGCACCTGATATTCCACACCAGGAAGAAATGCGATCGAGTTCGTCTTGCATTGTGGAAGCGATTCCCCATCTGTCTCTTCCCTGTCGATATACCAGAATATCATCAGCAAAAGTCATAGTTCTTCCCCTCCCATCCAGCTGTTGTTCCGTGATCGTTATTGTGTGCACGTTAAATAGAACTGGTGACAATGGTGAGCCTTGTGGCAGCCCTGGGCAAATGGATGTTGGCTCGGAAGACCAACTTCCATATCTGAGTATCACCTTCCTCTGAAACAGTGCCGCGGCGATCCATCTAATGAGGAATGAGGAATGCAGAATTGCAGGTACATGCGGTTAGGGTGCAGACCCCAGTTCATTTCGTGATTGTTAATGTGTATGCCTGTAATGGGAAGGTGAACACACAACAATGGCAGAATCTCTTCGAGTTCGATGAAGAGAATGTCATTTTCTGCGGAGACTTTAATGCTAGAGGAAACCAGTGGGGTAACGTCATAACCAACAAGCAGGGAGAAGACCTAGAGAACGCACTGGTATCGGCCGATTTAGTGTGCTTGAATGATGGAAGGGCAACAAGAATGGCCACTCGAACAGGGGACTCTGATAGTGTCATAGACCTGGCACTGGTGTCTTCCACCTTCGCACCGGTTTGCAGGTGGAATGCACTGGGGTTCCACGGAAGTGATCACTATCCATGTGTCCTCCTAATTGAGAAAATCAGAAATAAAAGCCAGAAAAGAAAGCTCCACACATTCAACTACGAGAAAACAGACCAGGACGTCATTAGCAAAATCAGACATAGGAATCAGAGCCCCCCTCGTAGGAGGCAGGAGCGATGGACGCAGCCACCTTGGTGGAACGTAGATGTCGAGGAAGCTTGGCGGAGCAAGAGATAAACGGTCAAGACATGGCAGAAAGCTAGAAGGAATGGAAGAACACAGCCTGAGCTCTTGAAGCGTCTGAAATTAGAGGTCGACCAAAAAATGATGCACTTTAAACTATGCGCTAAGCAAGCTAAGGATGCCAAATGGGATGACTTCTGTAAAAAAACGTGTGCTCAGAAAAAATCGCTCGCCACATTCTGGCGCCTTCATCAGTGCATGAATGGCACACCACGACACAGAGGCATACCAGACTTTCAGAGCACAGGCCGGATATGGCACAAATCTGATGAGAGCAAAGGGAAGGCCCTGCTTGCCCGCTACATTGAGCAGACGGACCAAAGAAATGAGGCTGTAGGAATGAGGATACGGGGATCGCTGTCAAAATTGTGTAAGGATGTAGGGCTGGAAGAAGATCTCACAATCACAACCGATACCACGACTCTTAAAAGGTCACACAACACTGCTCCTGGTCCAGATGGTGTTCGGTACGATGACATAGGCAATTTAGCTGACGACGACTTGACAAAAATGGCCAATGAGTTTAATGCCAGTATTCGGAGTGGCCAGATTAAGGAGGAGGGGCTACACAGCTACTTACTACCGCTACCGAAGCCAAACAAGGACCATTCTCAGATCAGTGCCTACAGAATCATTACAATGCAGAACACTGCGGGCAAGCTGCTGGAGAAAATAGTTGCCCGTGTCCTCACCTGTTACCTTGAACAGAAACGTGTATTCCCACCCACACTTGGAGGTTATAGATATAACAAACAGGCATGGCTCAATGCGGCAGTATTTGCCTATGACGTCTTCGAAGGCTTCCACAGACGAGAGGAGACATGAGCTGCTGCTATAGATCTGGAGGATGTATACAACAGGGTACCATTTGAATATCTCATGCATATGCTCCTCAAACACTAGCAGTATTTACTTTGAGCAGGAATTGTATCGATAACACATGCAGTCGTTTTTAAAATAGAATTTTATGTTAATAAATTTTCAGTATTCAATATAACTTTGAACATGTTTCGGTTTTAAATATTTGTAGTATTTTGTCTCAATATGTATAGAGTTTCAGTTTATAGCGCTTGCTTTGTCTTGTGCAAATGTGAACAGGCAGGGTTGAAACACTTGCAGTATTTTATGTAACTTTAAATAGGCCTTGGAAGACCGATGTGTTTATGATGGGTGTGTTTTATTTGTTTATTTTAGCTTATATTTTTCTATTGTTGGAAGTAATACAATCTTAGGATCGCTTCTTGTTATTACAATTTCCGTGTTTGGACTTGAAGGAAATAATTTAGAACAGACCACGCCCAATAGCTCAAGCACCTAACACGACCTATACAAGATTTTTGTGGGTAGCTTATCAAGCACAAAGCTCGTTTATTGCTCTTTATTCGCATTTTGTCGCAATGGCGTCGATATATGGTATAAAAGGTATTTGCGAGAACCAAAACATTTTCTTTTTAACAGCAACCAGGTACGCCAAAGAAAGACGTTCCATGTACGAAAAGAGAGAATCAAAACAACAAGCAACCAAATATCTAGAGACACCATAGTATACTGAAAACAACCCCCTTTCTCTGCGATGCTTGAAGGCATCAGCAGCTAGATAAAAGAAAGAAGAAAGTAGTGAGGTGCTAACTTCGTTACATTTGACAGGCATTTGGTATCCAAGGTTCAGCTTCCGCAGCTTCACTGAATTATTTGCTTTTGGCGCGTTGTTCAGAGCAAAAGGGGGAAATCACGTGACCATTCTGAAAATAGCGTTCAGTGTGTAGCTAATTGAAGTAGAACTATATAGAAAAGAAAAAGTAACAGTTTGGAATTTGACGATGATTTCTGTCATGACTGAATTAGTTAGACTAGCGATGTTCTCGTTTATATAATCTTTGCTTTGACATTTATTTACAAATGGAAGCATTTCCACCTGGAAGAGACATAGAGAGGAAACATTAAAAGATAAGTTTAACGAGTGCGATAAGAAGACTGGGAAAGTTGACCAGACTTTAACAGCAATACACGGACAGCTTTATCAGACCACTAACTATCAGTTATCGAGAAGTCATGAATAATATAAAGAAATAAAACAGCAAGATGAAAAATGATGATGTCAGTTAATCCTTAAGTAATAGATTGTTCTTAAAGAATGCATCACTACGCCATGACACGCGTATTTGATGATCTGTGTCAGTCTGTATCTAAGGAACTTTCTGTGATTGTATTTTTCAGTTGCTGTTGAGTTGATTACGTGATGCTTGAACATTTCAGGATAGTTGTATATAACACATCGGTGAGTATGAAATAAAGAGTGAATGCTATCTAATATATAATTGCCTTTATCTGTGAATCATATAAGCGAAATAAATCATGATTTAACACTTTGAATCGAAAACTATATTCTAATATATTTTCTGGCCGAATTACAGCTTAACGATTTTGTGCTTTTTATTGACATGTTTAACAACATCAAAACGAGTAATGGACGTGCTTATATTAGCCAAATCGTGTATGCAGTTCAAATTGTTCAGCACATTAACCGTTATGCATGTAAGTGAAATGGGTATACATACATATATATATATATCCATCCGGGCCTTTACATATTTTCAAGAAGTGGAATTTATTAACAACATTTTATTCAACTGGAATATTAAATAACATCTTCAGTATGCTCTTCATCAGTTGCGATGCAAAGGTCTGTACGCTTTGCAAAATTCACATGAATTTATTCTTCTTCTTCTTTTTCTGCTGTTTCTTTCCTTCCTCATCTGCCTTTCAGCGTCGAGGGGAGATATTATTTGCAGTCTTTTGCTCTTCTGTTCACCTCTGCTGCTGTTATGTTTCCTAGTGCTTCTAATATTCCATCGATTCATCTTTTTCGTGGTCGACCCTTGGATCTGGTATTCTCACAACGTTTATTGAGGGCTCGTTGTGTTGTGTTTTGATCACTCTCTCTTGTCACATGACCAAACTATTTTATCTGTTGTTTCCTTATATATATATACCATGGCGGGGGCTATTCCTAGCTTTTTTCTCAGTTCTTCATTTCTGATCTTATCTCTCAGACTGTTTCCTGTCATTCGTCTGACACATTTTATCTCAGCAGAGGTTATTTTTCTTATTGTTCCTGCATCTAGGGTCCAGGACTGGCATTGGTAGCACAACGTTGGGATGAAGATTGTATTGTATAGTGCTCGTTTTGCCCCAATAGATATTTCCTTGTTGTTGGACAATAGTGGTGATAACTGTCCAATGATTTGACAAGCTTTGTTGCATCTTGAGTCTATCTTTGTTGTTTGTGAATTATCATTTGTCACTAAACTTCCTAGGTATGTGAATTCCTCTACTTGTTTTAGTTGTCTGCCTTCTATAGTATTGTTGATGTTCTGCTTATTTTTGCGACATTCATGACTTCTGTTTTGTTGATGTTGATTTTTTAAAAATATATTTTGTGCCTGTGCTGTTGAGTTTAATTAAGTGTTCTTATAGGTCTTCTATTTTTTCATGTATCAGTGCCTGATCGTTTGAAAATAAAAGCTCGTTGATCTCCTCTGTCTCTGATGGGTTGGCTAACTTGCATATATAGTCCATGTATGTAATAAACAGTAGGGGGAATCGTACGCACCCCTGTCTTACACCTGATATATTTATATATCTCCATCATCTGTGATTTCTCTGAACATAAAACATTTATCCCTCTCCGATCTGCTGAGTCAGTAGTAAGAAATTTATGAATTCGATGTAATAAATTCACGTTGCCGTCAATGTTAGCACATTCACTTTGTATGTGTTCAATTAGGCGTGTTGCATCTGTGATTGTCATTGAGTACAACGTCTCCTTCGGCTTTAGCATACCCCAGAGAAAGATGTCAAGGGGACTATAACTCGTTTCAAATCATGTGCCCAACTTCAAAACGCTATTACTCAGTAACCATTTGTTAAATCATGTTGAAATTTTCCAAATGTTATTAGAATGCAAAAGACCCTTTAAATTATATTTAACAAATATCTTGCAGCTGCAGTTTTCTTAAAGCGGCGAATTTCTTTGATGTTTGTCAAAATTGTAAATTGTGAACCCCTAAAGAATAGAAATTACCGTAGTTGCTGGTCTATGATTAATTTTCACTAGGTAAAGGCGTGGCCGTAATGGGGAAATAACTGAATTAGACAAAACACCAGGAGAATTATTGTCTTCTCAGTTCGAGGACGGACGATAATATCAAGGTATACCTGTATGTCCAATTTTCATAGTTGTGTGGTCCTGAAAAGGACCGTTTGTTCAACTAATTTAAGGTAATATAGGGCCAACATTGTGGGGGTTATATACTTTCATTCTGAATCAGACGAGTCTAAAAGATTAATAACTGTTTGGGGTTGAACATTCCACAAACCATCATTTTTCCAATATTCCTCTTCCTGTTTTAAGACGTGGTCTTCACATTTAGCCCAATAATCTTTGTCTATATTTAATAAAGCGAGATTAGCAAGAGTCTTTACATCGCATATTTTGAATGTTGTATTTTCATCTGCCACTTGTCCTTTTAATTTTGCCCAGATTAGTTCTATTGGATTTAAATGAGCATGGTAAGGTGGCAGCCTCAAACTTATATGACCGTGCTCTTGGATAATCTTATCTATTTGAAAAATCTTTGTCCTTTGTTTTTGCTTTACTAGAGATAGTAATTCAGGTTTTAAGTACATGTTATTAAATTGTATGTGCTCCTTTGTGAGCCATATCTTAATAGCATCTTTTGTACTGGATGACGTCGGGACTTTATCTTCAAGTGCAACAATGTTGTGGTACGCTGCATTGTCCATTATTAGGCAAGATGGTCGATCTAGTGATGGGAGAGCAGAATTTTCAATCCAATGTCTAAATATGTGACCATTCATCACAGAGTGATAATCCCGATTGTCTATGGATTTTGAAAGAAAAATGAGCTCTGCATTCTATATTAGTCCATGTTGTCGACTACCTGCATGAGCAATTATCAAGCGCTGTCCTTTGTTGCTAGGTATTAATCTCTTAATCTTTCCATCTGATGACTGCCATTCCCTTTGGTTAGTGTGGTGAGCATTGATCCATGTTTCATCCAAGTACACAATATCATAACCTTGCTTGCGCACCTCTTTTACTTCACGTAAGTACTTGCTTCTCATGACTACTATATGTGGCTTCTCACAGATGATGTTTCGTCCATTGGAATACTTTCTGAATGTAAAGCCTGCAGCTCTCACATTCCTCCATAATGTAGACTTTGATATTTCAATACTGTTGTTCTTTTTCAGCGATACTTTTAATTTTCTTATTGTAACAGTTTCATTCATACCCAACATTTTGTGAATTTCACTTCTAATAAGTTCACTGTCGAAATTATCCAACATTTTTGCTCTTTCTTGTGATTTTGTATATTTTGAACATTGACGGTGACGTGCTTGAATCCAGCGATTAAATGACCGTTTAGATAAATCCAAAATGTGTCTTGTCCTATTCTCAGGGTTTTCTAAAGAATGAAATAATCTTCCTCGTTTAGCCTCTTTGCAAAAATAGTCATACATTTTTATTGCGATGTTTTGTAAACTGCAGAATTTCATTTTAAGACTCATGATAAATGTTATCGTTCCACGTCTGCGCCGCTGAATGAACGGAAATGGAACACACAATGTCTCGTGTTTTTTACGAGTGTCTAATTGTGTCAGAAAACCGACGTTGAAAGCGTGCAAACACGTCAATTTGACCGTGTATGGATTTTCACTCGCTATTTTTAACTTAAAATACTGTAAACATTAAGTTTTGACTACATCAATGGGTCGTTATAAACTTATATAAATCAAATAAGCAACAATAATAACCAAATGTTTTTTTTTAATGAAATTAATTCCCTGTTGGGTTCTAATCATTATAACTTTACATGCCAATTTTGAACAACTTACAAAAAGTGTTTAAAAATATATCGATTTTAAAAGTTGGGCACTAGTTATGAAACGGACTATAATGTCAAGTGAATGAGGAGATCACTCACTCCACATGACAACGTCGTCCAATCCAGTTAGAGAAATTCTTATTCAGCCAATCGCTATTTATTTTTTGCCTATTTTTCCAGACTTTATGGACACCCCGTATATGCGTGTATGTGTGTGCATGTGTGTAATTCGTAGACGTGTCATTGATGACTGTCTTTCTTGTGACATAACTTTATATTGTTATGTGCGCAACACATTACCTGACCACTCTATCAGTCAGATAATGTTTATATGCACTCATAGCCTCTTCACACAAGCAGACGATTTAGAATTTCAAAACATTACGTGAAATAGATAGCACATACAAAACATGACCTAAACACAGGGAACCGTCTCAGACTTTGTTATTTAACAGCGGTTTGTTGACCCAGCGTGTCGTTGGTTTGCTCTAACGGTTTTTTTTTTTTACCTCAGGGCTGTGAAGCTGTGCAGTTCCCTACAAAAGTGTTAAAACAAAACCGTTCAGCTTAAAGACCAACTTGTTAGTTCTTCTAAGTTGCTAACTTTAGAGGGAGAGAATAGAGGAGGGCTGGGGTAACAGTGGTTTCTTGAAAGCGACTGTTGGCGATGAATTACATTAATTGTGATAGATGTGTTAATTATCGTTATATAATGAAAAAAGAACCGGTTTTAGAACACAGAACGTTCCGATCAGAAATAGTTCTATAAATTCATCACACCAAACCAACCACCATATTAATAATTATTACTTCCGGCGAGGAAAAAAAAAACCTGTTATATATATATATTGTTGTTATATATATATTGTTGTTATATATGGACTTCATGATGATGACGGTCCCGATATTAATATTTTATAGTTAATTGTGAACTAATGATTGCATTCCGTTACTTTTTTTACTCAATAGATAATATGATATGGTATTATAATATGATCGATGATGATTATAATATTGTATATTATAACCACTAATTGGTATTGTCGCAAAATGTGTAGCTAAAGATAAGTTACTTGTGCCCATTGATCGACAGTTCCTGCATGGTAGCCATGCCTTTTCAAAAGTGCCTAAATGAGTTCTTAGAACTTACCATTTTATCATGATACTTTAGACAAAGCTGCATCCTTCTTGCTGCTTTGCTGAACAGACAAACAAATTGTTTGCATTATTTCTAATTATGTAAGAGACCGACCCACTCATGGTGGGGTATTTCAAGACAGCGGACATTTTTATAATAAGCATTTTTCCTGTAGTCGAAAATGTCAAGGTTAAAAGACTGAGTTTGGAGGAAAGTGTAAATAATCGATCAACTATTTAAAATCGTTTAAATTAAAATACATAAGCTTGACGAGTTGTAGTAACATATTATATTTATCGTCGTATCTTAGAATACATGTGTGCTATGTGTTTGGTCTTTTGTAATTTGGGAAATTAGACCTTAAGACGATATTTTGGGGGTTGCGTGTTATTTTATTTATTTTTTTAATAATTTGGCTTAATTTATTTTAATTAATATTCTGTGGTAATCATTTCGAAGATGAAGGATATTAAATGGCAAAACAAGATTATAGATACCGTCATTTTGAACAGAATTAATATCCCCATCATTCATGCTATTTTGATGTACGTACAAACCAGCCGGGCGGGGCATGTCAAACTATGGATGCCAACAAAATTATTACACAACAAGCTGCAGAAAAGTAAAAAGCGGACACAATAAACGCTTTAAAGATACATTCAAGACCCCATAAACAGCCTTACATGTTTATTTTTATACATGAGAAGATGTGGCAAAATGAAACAAAAGCACATCTCTTCTACATGGAACTTCAGTTTGTGAGACAACCAAAAGAGTAGCAGCCGAACACAGGAGACAGACTAGAAAAGTTGGATCTTCGAGTATTAGAAAATATGGCGTACCCATAATCGTCCTGGCTTATTCCGGACCTATATTGAACTTTTCAGAGGGAAAAAAAATCACATATAAAGTGTATGTTGTCGAGTAATTTTTTACATACACACAGAGAATAATCTGTGAAAATGAACTTGATCACCAGTGATGAACGAACTATAACATCCCAAGGATGAGAAAAATAAATCAGGATTAGATGTTAAATATTAGTGATACAACAATGGCAGTTCTTGTTCTTCCTGACCAAAAAAAAACGGGCTAATGTATTGGACACCGCTTTCAATTAACATTTACTTATTTTTTTTAGATCAAAATCATGAGATTATTGTGTTTGTCACTTGCAGGAATAACAATGATCGTGTTGAACTTAATATAGCAACACTCGCAGTTATTCTAATCTTATGGTTGCGCGCTTTCTGAGAACTGCACCATGATAAGAACAATCGTCACTGATGACGCGAACAAACAATTAAATAACGACAAACTAAAGAGGTAAAGTTGTCAATTAAGTAAAAATAGTGTATATAATTTTATATCCTTCACAAGAAGTGCCATATAAATCTGTGATTTTTAGTTCAGCTTTAGAGGATGAGGTCACTTTTTACTTACAGATATATAATATATACATCAAGAAATTTTAAACAGAACTACTTTCGGAATGTTGTTATATGAGATCACACAAACAGTAATAATATAGCTATAACTTCGTCGCTTCATTGTTAGATATAAGTAGGCCTAGTAGTTGTTTTAAATTTCATTACTTTAATAATTGTAGAGGGGAGGTATATGCATGTAGCTGTAACGAAGACCTTTTCATATCCCCCAGGCCACGGTTTGATGATACAGCTGCTGGGGAGAAGGATTTCAGAATTGTCATGACATTGTTGTTAAGTAAGCCAGAAATAACTTGACAAGTGCATCGTCACGCATTGCGGTCTTCTGACTCATATATGTATATGCAGTGCACAGTCCGCTGAAATTATAGAATATTAAAATTATCTCAACTCGATCCAGTAGAGTTATGAAGCCTAACATCAGCAGCCACTTGAGGTTTCTCCCCTCAATTTATGTGTAACTGGAGTGTCTCTATGGATATACGAGGCACCGGTGGCTTAGCTACTGTTGAAACGACCCGGACATATGAAAGCTGTCCACCCCCACCCCTCCTTTTCCGAAAGGTGTTGAGGGACCGCTGACTTCAGTCTGAAACTTTGCAATGTGCATTAGCGTCAACATACTCTCATCATCATTATCATCACTCCTATACGTTCTCAGTCAGCAAATCATTATCGTGATGAATAGCCAGCTTGCTACTGTTGAAACTTGGCTGCCATGACAGACATCTTCCATGTTTTCTCTGTCTTTTATGGGATGGTCAGTGAGACTGCAGCAGAGTAATATTTCTTGACTCGAGGAACTTGCTAGTAGATGTGTATGCTTCTCTTGTGCTAATCTTGGGCGACTTGGACAAACAGTTTTACTTTTCTTCCCTTATTGGCAGTGACTATATAGGCGATAATTGTAGCGTTTATGTCTAAACTGAGGTCATATGCATGTCATGGGTAGAGTGAAGACTGCCCTCGAGGCTTCATGTATATATAAATTCGGTAAAGGGATGGGTGGAGGCTAAACAAGTAAGTACATCACCTTATCCAAGAATGTTCCGTAAAGTTGCGAAGGGAAGATTTCATTTTTCGTAAAATGTGAATAGAGATACCTCTATCCTGCTACACAAATCCGTCAACCATATCAACAACAAAACAAAACCCATCCTTAATTACCACCCTATAACATCGTTGCTATTATACTCTGGAATCTGTATTTACCATTTCTTTATTCCCATCCTTCACTCGTCCTCTCTGATCATCATCAGACCGCCTATAATAGACCCTATAAGCGCGATAGAAACTCGCAGGACCAGTTGGTTAGCTTCTAGCTTCATGACCTTATTAACAATAACCCTGAGTCACTTGCAAACGAAATGTTGGTGAGATGTGTCAGTCACTGTGTTGTTTCATATTGCATCATTCACCTTCATTAAGGAACATTTGATGCGAAGGAATGCTGTAACAGTAACGTTATCTGAGTCATTATATATCAGCACAATCGGCGAGACGACTAGAAAGTAACATCGTATTTAAACAGCTTTATTAATGACATCTCTCATGATGCTGGAACTGCGATAACCTCGCACTTACACACTTGGGGCTACAAGGTGCCCTTAACATTCTATTTCGGCGATTAACTATGGCTATACAAGCTAATAAGGCTGAAACAAAGAATAGCAAAATGTTACATATTCTCAATATTCCTGTATGGTGCAGAAACATGGACATTAGACAAGAAAACAGAACAGAAAATTGAAGCCTTTGAAATGTGAATTTACAGAAGAATAGTTAGAATTGGATGGAAAGAAAAGAAAACAAACGATGAAGTTTTAAAACAACTGAAAATAAAAAGAGAACTACTAAATACAATTAAGACAAGACAAATGAAATTGTTGGGACACGTTACAAGACACAACAGCCAACTAAAGGTAATATTGGAAGGGAAAATACAAGGTAAAAGAGGCAGAGGCAGACCATGACTAATATGGGCGAGTAACATCAAAAGATGGACAAGTCAATCTATGACAACCTGCACCATCAAAGCAAGAAACAGAGTGGAATGGCGATCCATGGTAGCCAACCTTCGTTGCGGAGACGGCACTCGATGATGATGATACAAGCTAAGGTCACAAACAGGACGGTGCGTTTTGGGTCATCACCGGTTCCCCATAACCTGTCATGGAGAGTTGTTTCTGGGGGCGGCCATATTTGTGTTATTATGATGTTGAGAGTGCAGCATTCCTGTAGGATATGCTCTTTAATTTGACTGGATGCTCGACAGTCGTGTGTTGCAAAGTCACTGCATCCTTTCTTGTGTATATGTGTTCTGAGGCCACAGTCACCTGTTTTGTATCTGAATATCCTGGTCTGCTGAGTTTGTTTAAACTTTCATATTCTGGCTCATATTTTCCATGAAACTCCCTGCATTTTGTTTTTTCTAGCTTGTATCAATGTTGTTTTTATTTTTCTTAGGCTCTGTGGTTGGTTGGACTATTTAAGGCTCCCACCTGCTTTTGCTATTTTTATCTGCCTTCTCTTTTCCATGGATGCCACAATGTGCTGGTATCCCCTGCAGAACTAGTTCTGTCTTTTCTCACAGCGAACGTATGTTATTATTTATTTCTGAAATGAGTATGTCCTGTTTCAGTCTTACCTTGCATCACTAAGGATGACAATTTGTTGGACTGTGGACCTCTCTTGTGTGTTGAGAGTGTGTATGCCATTGCCTGTGATCTAAACTGTGTGCACCTTTCTCTGGAGGAGAGTAAATTTCTGACCACCCACTTGGACAGGTTATGTAGATGCCACAGCCTTTGATGCATCAGTTGTGGATCGATCTGTGAAATCCCTGGATAATGTTTCTCTGGTGTATTTTTCCTGTAAGCTTATACGTGATATGACTCTCGTTTTTGTATCGGGTTGCCCATTTTTGGAGACTATTCCTGGAACATCTAGGATTATTTTAGTTTTTTTTATTTGTACATTTGGACCATGGTTCGAGTGTGAGGGCTTTACACAGATCCTTGTTTGGTTCAAATACATGTACGTGTTGTCTGAAGGATTCTCTTGCAAGACAATATGGGCGTTTCCTGAGAAGTCTTTTCTGTTCTGTTTGGGAATTTTTGGTGCAGTGGGTGGTCTGGTAGCCTTTTAAACTTTTCGAACCGGATGAGGGTGTTGCACTTTCAGCGGTGTAAAAGGAGCTCAAGATGATCTGTTTTGTTTTCCATTGTTACGACGGTAGTGCTTTTCATTGCTCCTAGGATTGTTCTGGGTACCATGTTTTGTTCTGGGTACCATGTTTTGTTCTGGGTACCATGTTTTGGGCTTTGTCTACTTTTCCCAGGTTCATCTTGGCTGTTGTTGCTCTGCAGCTCGAGGTATATTCCGTGATAGGTCTGACTGCTCCAGGGTAGACTTTCTTTAGGATTGGCTTTTGCTTGAATTCTTTCAATATTGTGTTCCCAGGTGAGTCTAGAGTCAAGGATAACTCTCAGAAATGTTGGTGTGTCAGCATGAGGTATTGTAAGGTTTATCAGCCTAAAGTCTAGGGTAACTCTCAGAAATGTTGGTGTGTCAGCTTGAGGTATTGTAAGGTTTATCAGCCTAGACTCAAGGGTAACTCTCAGAAATGTTGGTGTATCGGCTTGAGGTATTGTAAGGTTTATCAGCCTAGACTCAAGGGTAACTCTCAGAAATGTTGGTGTCTCGGCTTCAGGTATTGTAAGATTTCCCAGCTTTATTAATGTGTTTTTTTGTTGTGTGGGGAGAGTAAGAACATTTTGGCTGTGGTTCCCATATTGGTTTTTGTAGACCCCATGTACAGTTTTCTACTGTCTCTACTGTTTTAGAGTAGGCAAGAGGATGTTGTGACATATTCCAAAACTGTCCAGCTAGCAAAGTCATTTACATACAGGCTGTTTGAAATTTGTTGGTGTCATCATTTTATGCTAATTATGCATATTAGGAAGACTGTATGTGCTATATAACACTTCCCTGAAGGACCCCTTCTTGCAAGATGACTGACTTGCTAAGATGATTGTTTTCACTCTTGTGGTTCTTTGGAATAGGTAGTCTTTGATCCTTCCGATGATCCATTTCTGGAACACCTTTACGACATCTCTCATGGTGATGTGACTGCGATAGCCTCGCTCCTACACTCTAAGTACTATGAAGGTGCCCTTAACATTCAAATCACGGGTATGTACTCCTTGAACAACGTTGTCGATTCACCCTCTCCATCAAGAACAGATTGATAACCTGTTTGAGTGTGGGGAGAAAGACATTTCTTGTCAAGTATAAACAATGCTCACTGTCTCTGCTAACTCGTTTCTCCGATTTTCTTCGCATTTAATTCTATCTCACTCTTTCTATCGACTCCCCCAACTCTCCTCCTTTCTTTGTCTTTCTATCGTGCGATATTGCAACTTGGCTTTTCTCCTTCTCCGTGGCCAATGTCATACTCTCTCCATTCATCACTACTTTTTTCTGTATTCCGTATCTTACTAGAAATGAACAAACATATAACCAACACACTTCTATAATGCAACATGAAAGTGAGAATAATCAGAGACCACAGAACAATTTTCTGACTCTAACTAACATACACAGCTTAACAATGGATGACCTGAGCTAATCCAACACACTCCAGGGTGCTGCCTGTGCATACATTGTAATGAAACCTTTGAGCCTTATTTTAAATGGTCGGTTCATGATGCTAGGAAATAAATGGAGCACGATATGAAAGAAAATAGCAATTTATAAACGCTTGCATACACGGCCACATAAGGAGCTTTTGTTCATGAGCTGCTTGATCGGTCACCAACAAACCAACGTCACAATCCGCTGCGTCATTACACCTACTTCCTCTCCCACTGTTTTTTCAGCATTCATATCGAATCATTGTAAAAATTAAATTAGTCTCATTCTTTGGGGCATTCGTTTTTGTACTTCTATCTTACGTTGCACAACAAAGCCCTTTCGTGCCATCTATTTAGAAAGTAGTTGTATTCCACAATTGCTTTATTCTTGCCTTTGATTGCTATCAAATTTGCTGTTGATATTATGAAATCACTTCGTTTTTTTTTTCATATATTTTGCTTTAGTTTGTATTGTTCACCATCCCTGACTGACTGAAACGTTGTTAGGTGTGGTGTCTATCTATACCGTGAAGCTGTGTGCATATACAACGTTTATGATTACTACTGTTTTAGTTCCTTTATTGAGAGTTTAAATGTTGCCCAAGATATTCTTTAAATTAAAACACGTTTATTGGACAAAACATGCAATTATATAAATATGAATACAAGGAGTTATGGTACAGTTATTGTTGTTGTTTATGGATAACATAAACATGACGGTCGTATGTTTGGCCTGTGCCGTTATGTTCTATTACATAACAAGCCAGGATTATAGTCGTTGTGTCCACTCCAGTTCTGAATGTCAGTGCGTTACGGATTAGCATAAAAGTTACCTCTTGTGGTAAAATGAGTACCATCCTCCATATGTATATGTTGAGGGTTATGAAAACACCCATATGTGTATGTGGTGGGTCAAGAAAACACCAATATGTGTATGTGGTGGGTTATGAAAAAACCCATATATGTATGTGGAGGATCATGGAAATAGTCATATGTGTATGTGGTGGAGGATCATGAAAATACCCATATATGTATGTGGTGGGTCATGAAAACACCCATATATGTATGTGGTGGGTTATGAAAACACCCATATATGTACGTGGTGGAGCATCATGAAAATACCCATATGTGTATGTGGTGGGTCATGAAAACACCCATATGTGTATGTGGAGTATCATGAAAATACCCATATGTGTATGTTGAGGATCATGAGAACAACGAAGTGGGCACTGTTTCTGCAGACCCGTACATGATGTGGCGGTACTCCATGGTCTTTTAAAAGGAAAATAATTTGGGGAGGGGGGAGAGAGAGGGGAGGAATGGTGATACGAAGCTGAAAGATTTAATTAAGACATTGACATTTTGGCGAGGCGCTGTGTCTAAGGGATCAAGCTAGAAACCTGATCCAGGTTTCCTTGTAAGCTTCTGTGTTATATGTTTATAGGTGTATGCATTTCCGAGTACTGCTCAAATATCTGTGAACATACATCTTTTTTTTTTCTTTTGGTCTGGACTTGAAGTTTTCCAGTACACACTATACACATACTGTATACACAATAAACATTTGTTTGTTTATATTTTTTTCAATTATACTAAACATAACGCGTTATGGATATGAACATTTAGTTATAAATGATTGGAACAATAAATTCAATTCACTGTTGTTGTTTTTTTTTTTTTAAAGAAATAAATCGGTGTTAATTGTTTTGTCGAAATTCCAGGACAAGAACGCAGCACAGCATTTACGCCAGCATTCATTGTAGAACTGAGGGGTCACCTAGGCGTGGAGAAACTATGCTCGCTTCACTCTTTATTAAAGCTGGTCACACTCTCATAGAGTACCTGGCTCGTATCCTACGAAGGTTTCATGATAATTATTTTAGCCACTTCATGGACTGTTTTCTTAATTTTATTTGTTAGATAGGTCCACTTTACTTTTTATTTGTAACCCCCCGTTTTCTCTACTAGATCCGTCCCATTAACGTCACGAAGTTTCACTTTCTGAAGTCAGCAAGGACACAGGATGATTTGTTTGATATTTCTGTTCGCCAACTTGATATCTCTAGCCAAGCCCTGATGACTGAATGGTTACGTGGATATCAATCAGTCTGTTCCTGTTTTTCACACTGGTAACCGTGTGCTCATGTGTCCCCCGCAATACAGGCAGATATTCGTCGACTGACCGGTCTATATGGCGGATAGGCGGTAAGAACTGTTAAAGGCTGTGTCCGAAAAGTGTTCTTTGTTTTAGTTTGCCCATATTCAAAGTCCGGTTTGCTGCAGGAGCTACTGAGTTAAGTGCTCTGTGCACACCGTGAGCTGTGTTTCATCCGGATTGTGTTTCGATATTCCGATTGCTTACGATGAGTAAGGATATCGTGTAACGGTGAACAGATGGCTGTTTTAACTTTCTGTGCGGTTTCGCTTTATGTCTGTTGGTGTGTGCTGAGACTGCTATGATGGGGATTGCAGCTACCTTTCTTTGTTTGGTAGATGAGATAGTAATTCTGATGATTCCACTGGCACGGGCGGTTGAGCAATTATTGATTTTAATTCGTCTGCAGTGATACCGGGGCCTTCCATAACCATAACCATTCGTCGACTTCAGAGATACTCACATATTTTAATCGTCAAGAGTTTTAACTTTTGGGTTAATTTTTCTTAATAATTTTGAATGGACAGCGGCCATTTTTTGACCTGCTCTTTTCGATTTCCAACTGCCGAGGCTTCTTTAACGTGCGCAGAATGCACGCGGGACCTGCTGTTTTCCGCCGTTTTTTGAGAGGGCTACACAGCATATATCACTACACAGAGACCAGAGGGTGGGGGGGGGGCACTTTTCCGATTTAATTCTGTTTGTTTATTTTTATTTTTCACCGTTTGTGGTGGGAATCGAACCGGAGACCTCGTAAGGAGGCCGACGTCTTACCTCTAGACCAACCATCCCCCGAAAGTGGATTTAATTTTATGAATCAAAATGAGCCCCCCCCACCCCCCGCCCGCTATCTACAGATATGCTTCATTCTCTACCCTGATCTTTCTCTTACTCTTCATCCCTCTTTTCTTTTTCGCCGCTTTTGTTTTCTCAATCAAGAACATTTATAATGGCGCCTCCTTATGCAGAAATGTATAGTTCAGACGATTCAATCCCTGGGTGCTTTGCTATATTTCCTCCAAGTAAAAACGAAATATGATGAAAATAAGGCTTCATTCGAGGAAGAGTCTTTACTGATAGGTAACCGTTAGATTAATCTCGTCATTTGTATTTAGCCATTCTGCGAATGAGTCGAAAGCTGGTCAGCGACTTATGCCGATTGCTAGTGAATCAGACGTGAATGAGGTCAGACTACTGGACTTGGAAAGAGACTCAATATCCTTAGTCTAATCAAGTGTGTTGGAAATGAGCGAGAAAGCGACACGGTGTCCATAAATATTGTGCTGAAGTCGGATGTAGTTGTAATTAGTCGAAAGCTTCGGTTTTACGGCAAACTAATTAAAATGCAACGGACTATTTGCTGAATCGTCCGTGTCAGTGGAATCATCTGAAATAATATCTTATCTCACTGAAGGATCCAAACAAAGAAAGGCAGCTGCAGTCCCATCATAGCAGCTACAGCACACACCCAAAGACATATGATCAAGCGGCACCGAAAGTGAACACAACTGAATTGTCCTTCGTCATACAATATCATCATTCATCGTAAGCAATCGGAATATCGAAACACAATCCGGATGAAAAAACACAGCTCACGGTGTGCACAGAGAACTAAACTTAGTAGCTCCGGCAGCAAGCCAGACTCGAAATATGAGGAAACTACAACAAGGAGCACCTTTCAGACATAGCCTCAACGGTTCCTGTCGCTTATCCGCCATATTTACCGGAAGTCGGATATATTGGGCCGAAAGGTACGGATATCACAGCTTGTTATAAATAATATCAAAAGGCCAGCATACTCATTGAGCACAACTGTAAGAGAAGTGGAAAAATCACCGGACGAACACAGAGAAATAATACAATCGCTTCTATTGCAGCCATGTTTAGATTGATTCTAGCTTGTATTATGCATATGGTCAAGATAATTTTCTATGAATATGTTAAAGTGATACACAACTGATCCACTCGCACACAACATTTATTAGACACAACGTTACATTTTAATCTACAAGTTATGTTGATTCTTTCTATTGCAGTCGTACAGCTTTAGAAGCTGCAAGGTCAAATCAAGGGAGGGAGGATTACAAATTGTTCACTTGATGACAAAATTCAATTTAGAATTCAGTGAGCAATCTCTACCCTGTTAGCAGTCTTTGCATGTATTATTATTATGTTATTCTGCTGTTTATACCTTTTTCTCCTCTTAATCTTCAGATAATATCCAATCAATGAAGAGTGGCCTTAAGAGTGAGAACTGAAGTTCTAATAAAGTGAATTGACAATGTTTGTGGAGACTGGCAACATGAATTGGCCATAGTTAAAGTTACAATTGTTTGCTGAGAATAGCGACATTGATTGGCCATAGTTAGCGTAACGATTGTTTGTGAAAGGCATACACTTGCTTTTGAAAGCACATCGACGTACTAAATGGCTTCACACGGACTAGATGAGGACGATTTAGCTGACCTAGATTATGACGTCTTTTCAATGGACCGTTCGCGGCCAAATACAAGATACATTTACCAAAACGGAGATCCGCATCAGTTGAATAAACAGTGGACACAGAGAGTGAATCGTGAATTACATGATGAAGCGTTGCCATATGACTTAAATCGTGATCTTCCAGGCAATCAAGATGATTTCTTCATCTTAGGTTCTAACGTAGGCGTCAATGAAAGCAGCACAGACTCAGACAACTTTGCCCATAATACCAGTAACGCTAACTCTCCTTTACTAGAACCCACGTTGTCACCTTCATTCAAACATTCATTTTCAAGAGATTTATTTTATTCAACTGAAAATGACATTTCGTTTTCTTCTAAGAATGTTTCAAATACTCAAATTGTGAAAGATTTGCACACAGCTCACCAATCGACGTTCCACAGTGTTAAGTATGTTCACCTGAATCGTCGGCCAAATGAGAACCTTGGCATGGTTCTTGGAATAGAAGGAGATCAAGAAAATCGTCGAAACATCGATGCTGTTGTTGTGAAGTCGATGACACCAGGTGGAGCAGTATCCCGAACTTGCGATTCCAGGGATAGAATTTTAGTTGGAGACGAGATCAGTGAGATCAATGGTCGACGGCTAAACAAACTCACTTATGATGAATGCATTTCCGTGCTGCAGGAAATGCCAGACAATGCTTTACTAACTATCATTCGCAAGGAGAAAAGCAACGCAGTCGCATCTGATCAAACTGATCTCATGTCTTCACCTCCACAAAGAGCAACGACGAAGAAAGGGATCCCAGTACTGCGTTCTCGGACGCTCCCTTCTCGTGCATCAACTTCGCGAAACATGGCTGTAGAAGGACTTGCTCACGATGATTCTCAGCTGACATATCTGACAGGGGATTCTGACTACCAAGTACATGTTCGATCTGATAGCTTCATCGATTACATAGTTCCAAATGGTTTCCAGAAGCTGGACCTCACCCTATTCCGTGAAAAGGAGGACAGCCTTGGACTGAGCATAGTGCCAAGTTTTGGAGCCACATGCGACCTATATCAGGTAAGAAATTTATAGACAGCTCATTGTATTTTTTCTTTGTCACGATATTACATGTGACCGATTTCTGTATTTTAATGAATATGTAGGATATGTGAGGATACGGTGAAGAGAAATATACAAAAATATGTGATAACTCCGTATTAAATAAAAAAAATACATTTGAAATGTCGATGAAATGAATATACTTACAACCACATGAAATATTACTCAATCTTTAGTATTTGATGGTCAGAAACAAGGAAAACAATCAATCTGTGCAAGGCAAATCCGTACCTCAGGGGTAAAATTATTGGATATATAACATACATAGTTTTACAAATGAAATTATACCAATGGTAGAAAACATATTGTGGAGAAACGTAAATAAACAACAATGTTAATGCTAACTTAAACGCACTGACATGTGTATTCGTGTTGACTGTCCACTTTTAAAAATGAGAATGGGACATTTGAAGATCTTAAAAATGTTAAAAGACGATTAGTGGGGGCCATATATATGTGATTTGGCACACACAAGTTGCTGGTACAGGAACAGATAATGGTAGAATCTGGACAGTGTCGATGGAATGAAGAGAACAGTGTCGATGGAATGAAGAGAACAGTGACGATGGAATGAAGAGAACAGTGTCGATGGAATGAAGAGAACAGTGTCGATGGAATGAAGAGAACAGTGTCGATGGAATGAAGAGAACAGTGTCGATGGAATGAAGAGAACAGTGTCGATGGAATGAAGAGAACAGTGTCGATGGAGTGAAGAGAACAGTGTCGATGGAATGAAGAGAACAGTGTCGATGGAATGAAGAGAACAGTGTCGATGGAATGAAGAGAACAGTGTCGATAGAATGAAGAGAACAGTGTCGATGGAATGAAGAGAACAATGTCGATGGAATGAAGAGAACAGTGTCGATGGAATGAAGAGAACAGTGTCGATGGAATGAAGAGAACAGTGTCGATGGAATGAAGAGAACAGTGTCGATGGAATGAAGAGAACAGTGTCTTTGGAGTGATCGTTGGTTTTTATTATTGCTGGTTAAGTAGAAATAATTTTGGTAGCAACAGAAAAATTAAATGAAAAAGAGCGAGAGAGAATGAGGATTATAGGCAATTGCCCACAATAGAAAAGAGAAAGGATACCAATGCTATGAATAAACAACAGCAAGTTCAAGACGTTACAGGATGTCATTATCCATCATTGCCCCAGTCTGCACGACATCTAACGACAAATTAGAAAGCAGTGAGAGAAACATAAAGAAATATTAATGACAAGGGGAACACAGGACTTGGCACGAAGAATAATGTGCTACTTATACACTAAGTAAATCTTTCTATTACAAGCACTTAATGCATCGCATCTTGGTTGTTTGTTGCTTACGTGCGCTGACTTCATTGCATCTCAAGAAGCTCCAAAGGTGCACATACACCTTTTAACAGATGACAACTTAATGACGGTAACACATCAACAAAATCTACTGCTGTGTTCACTGTTATGTTGTTAACTAGTCTGCTAATTAAGTAGTCATCACATGCGACAGGTGTAACATTCAACTTGGAAATGTTTCTAATTGTTGAAGTGGAGAGCCGCTTGTGTACGGTATATAGGCCTACCATATATGCGACATTACCCATATTGTCTTTACAAAACTAATAATATTAACTCTTAGTGTACTTATGATACACTCAATAAACATCTAATTATATTGTTCGTAAGTAAATCTTGGAAAGTCAGTCTGTGAGTTTAAAAATTCATTTTATCTTCTTCTTTCCTTCCTCATTTGCCTTCCAGCGTCGAGGGGAGATATAATTTGCGGTCTTTTGCTCGTCTGTTCGCTTCTACTGCTGTTACATTTCTTAGTGCTTCTAATATTCTATCAATCCATCTTTTTCGTGATCGACCCTTGGGTGTGGTATTCTCGCAACGTTTATTGAGGGCTCTCTGTGTTGTGTTTTGATCACTCTGCCTTGTCATGCGGCCAAACCATTTTGTCTGTTGTTTCCTTATATATTCTATAACGGGGGCTATTCCTAGCTTTTTTCTCATTTCTTCCTTTCTAATCTTGTTTCTCAGGCTGTTTCCTGCCAATCGTCTAACATATTTCTTCTCAGTAGAGGTTATTTTTCTTATTGTTCTTGCATCTAGGATCCAGGACTGGCATTGGTAGCACAATTTTGGGATGAAGATTGTATTGTAGAGTGACCGTTTTGCCTCTATAGTTAATTCCTTGTTGGACAATAGTGGTGATAGATGTCCAATGATTTAACAACCTTTGATTCATCTTGAATCTATCTCTGCTATTTGTGAATTGTCCTTTATCACTAAACTTCCTAGGTACTTGAATTCCTCTACTTGTTTTAGTTGTCTGTCTTCTATAGTTATGTTGATATTCTGTTTCTCTTTCGCGACATTCATTTTGTCAAACCATATTAATTTTTGAGACAATAACATTCGTGAGTTATTTTTGTTTGTTCATTTATTTTTTTTTGGGTCCTACTTTCCTTCATATGTGTTGCCTTTTAAAATCGAGAGGAAAAATGGATCGACAAAGCAGCCAGTGGTCAACTTATCTTCTGGGTCTTGAAGGCCAGTTATAACATATCTACAGTTTATTCGGTCCTTTCTTCAACCTTCACAGAACGTTGTTCTATCAAGTCTGAGTTACATCGGGCAGATTCACTAACACTTGTATCTGGCAGATTCACTAACACTGTTGTCGGACAGATTCACTAACACTATTATCTGGCAGATTCACTAATATTGTTATCGGACAGATTCACTAACACTGTTGTCGGACAAATTCACTAATATTGTTATCGGGCAGATTCACTAACACTGTTGTCGGACAGATTCACTAACCCTGTTGTCGGACAGATTCACTTATATTGTTATCGGGAAGATTCACTAACACTGTTGTCGGACAAATTCACTAATATTGTTATCGGACAGATTCACTAACACTGTTGTCGGACAGATTCACTTATATTGTTATCGGAAAGATTCACTAACACTGTTATCAGGCAGATTCACTAATATTGTTATCGGACAGATTCACTAATATTGTTATGGGGCAGATTCACTAACACTGTTGTCGGACAGATTCACTAATATTGTTATTGGACAGATTAACTAACACTGTTTTCTGGCACATTCACTAACACTGTTATCGGGCAGATTCACTAATATTGTTATCGGGCAGGTTCACTAATATTGTTATCGGACAGATTCATTAATATTGTTATCGGGCAGATTCACTAACATTGTTATCGAACAGATTCACTAACATTGTTATCGGGCAGATTCACTAATACTGTTATCGGACGGATTCACTAATATTGTTATCGGACAGATTCACTAACACTGTTATCGGGCAGATTCACTAATATTGTTATCGGGCAGATTCACTAATATTGTTGTCGGACAGATTCACTAATATTGTTATCGGGCAGATTCACTAATATTGTTGTCGGACAGATTCACTAATATTGTTATCGGGCAGATTCACTAATATTGTTATCGGGCAGATTCAATAATATTGTTATCGGACAGATTCACTAACAACGTAACACTCCCACGGAGATTGAGCTATACGTTAAGATCAAGATATAAAATCACGCAAGTGATCGCAATGATCAGTAATGGACCCCTATATACAAGCACAAGAACATGAGACTTGTATCAGTTTACCCTTTAGCGTGTTTATTTATTTGACACTGTGTCAACTACTTAGGTCATGTGCACAAGGGGGCCTCATGGAGAGAAACAGCCATAAATAGTTCACATATTTGTATGTAATACATCATTGAACTTTTAGATTAAGAGTTGTATCCTGTTCGTTTGTGTACATACATAAAGATGGTGTCCACTATTTTTACACGCTCTTAGTATGGTATAAACTGTTTGATTTTTAGACACTGACAGAAGTATCATTACTATACTAATTGCAATTAATTTGTGTGCTTGTTTGTTTTATTTAGTGTGCTAATGAAGACTAAAAGTTGAAACGTTTTGTTTCGTTCCGTTTTTCTCTCGTAAACCTGTAACATACACTCTTTTATTATTATTATTATTATTATTATTATTATTATTATTATTATTATTATTGTGTATGGTGGAAACGGGGCCGGGAAAATAATGTTATTTCTGTACCGCAAGACTTCGAGAGCGTCCTAAGCTAAGAGATAGCTCGTTGGTTCGTCTATAAAGTGTACATGGGTTCGATTACAGCTTGACGATCTCCATTCAACCCATGTGAACAATAATGGGTACTTGCTTAGTTAATTTTTGGCAGGGCGTAATATCAACCACATTACCCCAAAAATCATGTGCCGAAGGTCTGTAAAATGTATGGTCACTAACACCATACTCCCTATACGCCACTTGGCGTGACGGGGACACTTCTCTTTACTTTTTACTCAGTGAATTTGGAAAGTTGCTTCCACTGTCCTCCACCAGGTTATCCATGATCAGCCTGCCCCTCACGTTCCCACAGTAGTTTACACGAAGTTTGTGTGGATTGTTTCTGGATCTCTTCGTGTACACGCAGTTTGTGTGGATTGTTTCTGGATCTCTTCTGGGTAAATGACATACCGATCGCCATCGTCAGCATGTGTGCGTCCTCTCTTGGTTTTACTTATAAGAGTTACCTGACTGTTGATTTATTTAGCCCACTTAATAAGAGGTTTTCTTTATGCATTTTAGGGAGCCGCGATAACTCAGTGGTTAGTGAACTGGGCTACAAAGGACAAGAGGTAGGGTTCGATCCCAACCGACGGCCTCCGATCCACCCATCGTTTAATGGGTACTGGATTTTTTTCTGGGAAAGTAAAGCGGCACCGGCCACATTACCCAAAAAATCATGTGCCTAGATCTGTAAAATTTATGGCCACTAACACCATATTCCCTATACGCCACTTGGCGTGGCAGGGGGGTTACTGGACTTACTTTTTTTTTTTTTTTTTTTTTTTTTTTTTTTTTTTAACTTTTATGCATTTTGTCTGAAATTGCGGCAATCGTTTGTCTCCGCAAATAGTAATGAAACTATACAGCAATAATCTAGCCTTAGTTTGGTTTTTGTAATGTACTGAGTGTATCTGTGTTGTACTTGGTGTATCTGTTTTGTACTGGGTGTATCTGTGGTGTATTTGGTGTATCTGTGGTGTACTGAGTATATCTGTTTTGCACTGGGTGTATCTGTGGTGTACTGTGTTTATCTGTGATGTACTGGTTGTATCTGTGGTGTACTGTGTGTATCTGTGGTGTTCTGTGTGTATCTGTGGTGTACTTGGTGCATCTGTTTTGTACTGGGTGTATCTGTGGTGTACTGTGTGTATCTGTGGTGTACTGTGTGTATCTATGGTGTACAGGTTGTATCTGTGGTGTACTGGGTGCATCTGTGGTGTATTTGGTGTATCTGTGGTGTACTGGATGTATATGTAGTGTACTGGATGTATCTGTGTTGTACTGGGTGTATCTGTGGTGTACTTTGTATATCTGTGGTGTGCTGGATGTATCTGTGGTGTACTGGGTGTATGTGTGGTGTATCTGTGGTGTACTGAGTGTATCTGTTTTGTATTGGGTGTATATGTATCTGTGTTGTACTGGGTGTATCTGTAGTGTACTGGGAATATCTGTGTTGTTTTGGATGTATCTGTGGTGTACTGGGTGTATCTGTGTTGTACTGGGTGTATCTGTGGTGTACTGTGTGTATCTGTGGTGTACTGTGTGTATCTGTGATGTACTGGGTGTATCTGTGTGTATCTATAGTGTACTGAGTGTATCTGTTGTGTACTGGATGTATCTGTGTTGTACTGGATGTATCTGTGTTGTATTGGGTGTATATGTGTTGTACTGGGTGTATCTGTTTTGTACTGGATGTTTCTGTGGTGTACTGGGTGTATCTGTGGTGTACTGGATGTATCTGTGTTGTACTGGGTGTATCTGTGGTGTACTGGATGCATCTGTGGTGTACTGGATGTATCTGTGGTGTACTGTGTGTATCTGTGGTGTACTGGATGTATAAGTGGTGTACTGGATGTATATGTGGTGTACTGGATGTATCTATATTGTACTGGGTGAATCTGTGTTGTACTAGATGTATCTGTGTTGTACTAGATGTATCTTTGTTGTACTGGATGTATCTGTGTTGTACTGGGTGTATCTGTGTTGCACTAGATGTATCTGTGTTGTACTGGGTGTATCTTAAGTGTAATGGGTATATCTGTATTGTACTGGGTGTATCTTAAGTGTACTGGGTATATCTGTGTTGTACTGGATGTATCTGTGGTGTACTGGGTGTATCTGTGGTGTATCTGTGGTGTATCTGTGTTGTACTGGGTGTATCTATGGTGTACTGTGTGTATCTGTGGTGTACTGTGTGTATCTGTGATGTACTGGGTGTATCTGTGTTGTACTGTGTGTATCTATGGTGTACTGAGTGTATCTGTGGTGTACTGGATGTATCTGTGTTGCACTGGGTGTGTCTGTGTTGTTCGGGGTGTATCTGTGTTGTACTGGGTGTATCTGTGTTGTACTGGATGTATCTGTGGTGTACTGAGTGTATCTGTGGTGTACTGGGTGTATCTGTGGTGTACTGGATGTATCTATGTTGTACTGCGTGTATCTGTGGTGTACTGGATGTATCTGTGGTGTACTGGATGTATATGTGGTGTACTGTGTGTATCTGTGGTGTACTGGATGTATATGTGGTGTACTGGATGTATCTGTGTTGTACTGGATGTATCTGTGGTGTACTGGGTGTATCTGTTTTGTACTGGATGTATCTGTGTTGTACTGGATGTATCTGTGGTGTACTGGGTGTATCTGTTTTGTACTGGGTGTATCTGTGTTGTACTGGATGTATCTGTGTTGTACTAGACTTTGTTCGTCTAGACGTATCTGTGTTGTACTGGGTGTATCTGTGTTGCACTAGATGTATCTGTGTTGTACTGGGTGTATCTGTGGTGTACTGGGTGTATCTGTGTTTTACTGGGTGTATCTGTGGTGTACTTGGTGTATCTGTATTGTACTGGGTGTATCTGTATTGTACTGGGTGTATCTGTGTTGTACTGGGTGTATCTGTGTTGTACTGGATATATCTGTGGTGTACTCGGTATATATGTGTTATACTGGGCGTAACTTTGTTGTACTGGGTGTATCTGTGTTGTCCTTGGTGGATTTGTATTGTTTAGTTTAGATTAGTTTAGTCGACAGATCATCCTCATTGCACATCTGACATTTCACATATGACATTGCACATCTGACATTGCACATCTGACATTGCACATCTGACATGTCCATAAGTGCTCAGATCTTCTCAGTATGTTCCTCAGTTAGATGTGTCCACTTCTGTGTTTCCCGCCGTAGTACTCCTTTTTGGCTCCTCGTTTTTGACCTGATGTTCGTCCTGTCTGAATATGGCTGTAGATTCTTGATCTTTGACTGAATCACCAGCGCGTCTGCCTCCTTGAGGACATTCAGAATGTCATTCTGGTCCATTGCATGCCCGCCATCCTCGGCAGCTGTTTCAGCCAAGCTTCTCAGTTCGATCGCTTCCTCTCACACTGAAGTGCCCAAACACGAAGATGAAACAAATCCCAGTCAGTCCTGGGTTTTTTGGTGACTCCAACTACTGTCCTCGTGACTCCAATCACTCCTTTGGTTTTTCGGAGTATACTCATCGAATCACTCAAAAAGCATTCTTAATTAAAGGTTTGTGTTTCTAGCCAGACCAATGATTTAGTTACAGTCATGATCTATATGGCCAAATACTGATAGTTACCGCGAAAGCACCACTTTCATCCTTTGCTGTTCTACCTCTGACCTGGGCGACGAAAGCTCACGAGCCCCCCACTGTGTCGAGGTGCGGATCCATCGGTTTAAATTTGTGTTGTGCTGGGTATATCTCTATTCGTTGTTTACATTGACAAAAAGCTATTCCGGCTTCATTTCTCCTTTTATTGATAACTTCGATGTCTCTCCCCTCAGGTTTTTATGTTGTTTCCCATGTACGTGAAACTTCTGATTTTATATTTTCACTGGTTTTGTGCTCTTTAAATTAAGAGCCACGACTTCCATCGTTTTCATATTTCGATTCAATCCAACTTGTTTAATGATTCTGTGTAATGTGTTGGTTTTCACATGGACGTGTTGTAGGAAGGGGCCAATAATGCGTTATCATCACCGTATTCCAAGTATTCCAGTGCTAGACACATCGCCAATCGCACTCCTCTGACGACATCTCATGCAGCACATTTCATTTCTTAATCTCATAAAATATAGAATGAATGATACTAATGATGATCGAATTAAGTTTTCACCTATATGGTGGCTTCTCTTTTTTGTCGGATCGACACGATTTCTGAGTTCACAATCGTCTTAAAATATGCAGTAGATATTTGTTTAGTGAGAGTACGAAAGTCTTGCGTAAAACTGATCAAATTATCCATTAATTTTTACTGGTCATAAAAAAATATAGGCACTGATACAAAATACGACACAAAGCATGAGTTTTAATTTAGATACACAGATTAATGGAGACACAGATTTATAGAGTATAGTGTAATTGGAATATCAAGTTTTTCTAATTGCTTTTAGAACTTAAAGGTTACATCTCTCTTTTACCTTGCTTAACATTAATATCGTAGGATTCACTTAGCCATCTTTTTAACCTTCGATACAACATGAAAAGTAGATTGTGATGTTCATGTAGAACTATTTTTGTTTACTCTGAGATTGTTTAGTTTAGTCGACAGATCATCTTTGAAGCATGCCCGCCACACAGTAGCGAAATCACTGAAGATAGTTTCAGCTCAGATGCATGAACTCCGTAGCATCGGCGAGGATGACCTAAACCTGCTTAGTCCTTACTGGAATTGACGCGAGGCGCACTGAGATTATGCTCCCCGTGACGACCGTTACGACGACCGGAAGTGTCCATTTTGAGCTGCGCACCATTTATACAATTAAAACAGCATGTTCAATTGGGCAGTGTGAACGTCAAAATGCGCCATTTTTGCAGAAGGCAATACGTCCAATAGAACAGTATGAACGATGAGAATGAACACCTTGTTGGTTGCTGCAGCTGTAGCTGAGCAGATATGGAAATACCCCTTCTGCATTGAGGCCATTACGTTAGAAAGTCTAAAGTCCTTAGTTACTCTATCCTTTTCTTCCCTGACTGTGGTCAAGCCTCAGGAAGCCACACGGACTAAAGTAAAAAGAAAGTACAGTAAAGTGCCCCTGTCACGCCAAGTGGCATATAGGAAATATAGTGTTAGTGACCATAAATTTTACAGACCTTCGGCACATGATTTTTGTGGTAATATGGTCGGTATTACGCCCGTGCCGCTTTACTTTCCCAGAAAAAATCCTGTACCTATTTAAGGCTGAGTGAACAGGAAACCGTCGGTTGGGACAGAACCCTATCTCTTGTCCTTTGTAGTCCAGTTCACTGACCACTGAGCTATCGCGGTTCCCTCACACAGACTAAATCTTAGATAAAACTCGTTCGTCCCCATTTGGTTGCAACATAAGTACAAGATTTAAATGACAAATCGTGTGATGTTGACCCACATCATATAAAATAAAGTACCGTGCAATGAATGGCATAAAGTCCTTCAGTAGGACTAGACGTTCTGCAGCATTCCTGTACCACTAGTCATTACTGTTGTCAACATGTTCAACTTACATCTTCTTCACAACAAACTCTGACCCACTTGCCCCGCCAGCCAGAACCAAAGTGTAGATGAAGGACTTTTGGGACGGTGTTTTACCTTCTTTCGTAAGCACGTCCGTTATCTTTTAATAGCGCTGAAGAATATAACAAGGTCTCCATGTTTGTGCGCCTCCCTGGTTGGTAGGTCAAAGTCTGTACATGTTGATTCTTATCAAGAACACCTACCAAGATCGGTATTAAATGTTTCGCATTGAGTTATGTTGCATTTAGGTAGGGGCTAGGCCACAATTAATGTCACGGCTGTGAATTAAGGTATGTATGGCCCTTATGTTTTCATGTTATGTTTATGTGATCTATTGTTTAGCTTGATTTTAACAGCTAATCAGGAGATTAGATAAATCTTTGTACTTTCATATTATCGGAATATATTTTTTAAATTTCTACTCAGCAGACATAATTATTTTCTTTCGAAGTGGCAGCTACTTGTTGTCAGGAAATCATAAAACTTCATCAACTGTTCCATGCTTAATGACAACCTCCTGTCATAGAATTGTCAAATTAATGCAATGTTGCTGAGAACCAAATGGTGATCAAATAACTAGCAAGCGTTGTGGCTAACGCACTGCCCTGGCGATACGGTGAGCATGGGTTCCAGTCGACGCTAACACTCACCACTTCAACCTACTGCAATGCAAGAGGATTGCTTGGCTCGCTGAACTTGGAGGTGTTAATACCAGCAAAGAAGAGCACTCCCAAATGCTGTAGCCTATTACGATGAAGTCTAATACTTCACCATCAACTACTTCATATATTACATACAATTCCTTACATTTGTAATACCAAATTAGGTGAAAACAAAGTGTACCCATTTTTTTTATTTATTTGAAGCTTTCATTGTCGATTCTTCCAACAAATAAAATGGTTTGGCCACGTGACAAGGCAGAGTCATCAAAACACAACACAGCGAGCCCTCAATAAACGTTGCGAAAGTACCAGACCCAAAGGTCGACTACGAAAAAAGATGGATCGATGGAATATTAGAAGCACTAGGAAACAGAACAGCAGCAGAGGCGAACAGAAGAGCAAAAGACCGTAAATTATATCTCCCCTCGACGCTGAAAGGTAAATGAGGAAGGAAAGAAGAATTGTTGATTCTTCCAGGTAAAAAAATGAGGTTGATGACGATAGTGATTTACCCAGTAAATGAAATGATATGATATAAATAATATCTCATGATGTAGAATTAGTCTATGTAAACTATATATCATAACTTGGTTACAATTGGCAAAATACAGGGAAAGAGAGATAGTGGATGCCAAAAAGAGGAGATACTAAATAGGGAATAATAGAACGAAGAAGTTTGTGTTAGCACTCGGAAATAATGACAGACAAACAACAACAGAAAAAAACAAAGAACAATATATGGTCCAAAGCGGGATCGAACCCGTAATCAGTGGCACCGCGCCTTGCCACGAGAAGCCGAGCGCTTGGTACACTGGCACGCAGCCAACTAAAAAATTGGCTATTGTAAGCAGTGTCTTACACGAAGGCGTTCTCATGACTATAGCAAAGGGTTACGATCACAGATCGGAAATAAATTGTATATCTGTACTTTCCTATTAAGGCAAGTATCTCCCAGTAGGGCTGAATACTTGTGTTGCAGACAAACATTTATTGGACGAAACAGCACGAATAGTAGTTTCCAGTGGTTATATTTATTATTATTTGTATCCAGATACTAAATAGCTTGGTTTCGTGGCACGGAAAATAGCCAAAAACAGAAATGATACAATGCACTGTGGACAGTGAATTATAGAAGAACATGATCGCCTCAGCCAACCTGTATGGCACATGATCATGATGATATTATAACAAATGGAAACAAGTTCTACGCCATCCTCATCGTTCGTTATTGATCACGTTAATCTGACTCGTCTATTTCTGTTTGTGTCAGGGGTGATCGGGAAAACTGCCATCACTCACCATCTCTCGTGAATCCGACAGTAGTGAAGGCATGAATAATAGATGTGTCCTAGCAACAGTGGCATACTGAAACAATCAACGTTGATGTATTTCGTCATCTACTGAAATAGTCAACTATGTCAGTTATTGAGTTATTTCCGGGTCATCATCATTGCACTTCGAACATGTCCACATGAACTCAGATCCCCTCCTCAGCAAGTGCCGCAGTGTCCAGCGACTGACGACACCATATATTATATGATTTTGTTTCTTTAATAGAAATAGTCAACTATGTGGCTATCCTTGCTGCACAGGATTAGCTCCGTTAATTCATCTTTATGTCTATTAATTTTGTATTCCAACCTGTTTCTAACCGCATAACTTACTCTATATTGTAGCCTATCTCTTTGGTTTAGTTTCTCATTTTACTTTTTCCTTATTTAAAAAAATAGAAACAGAAAAGTGAAAGAGAATCAAGCACAACCACTGACATGCACAAAAGCTGTTATAGAACAGGTTGAGACCATTTCTTTCTCAATGGATTCTCTTGTTGTGTGGATATCTTCAAATCTTGCTCACGTTACTCACAGTTTATCGTTTGTGCCGTGGGTTTTAAACATGAGTGCGGCCAATAACAAACAACCTCTTTGTCGCTTCACTTCTGTCGCTTAAACTTGAAACTAACTCCCTCATTTCGTTTCCAAATTAACTATTATGTCTGTGCGTTAGTGTGCATTGTGTATATGTGTGTTTGTACGCGAGCTTGTGTCTGTAGCCTACTCCTGTTTGCGCACGTCTGTTTAGAATTTTTTTTTTTCTCGGAACTGTATGTCCGTTCTCTCTGTATGTTCTACTGCCTAAATGAGTGCTGAATTTGAAGAACATTATGGGCGTGTTTGAGAATAAATAACCATCTTGTTAAAAAAAAATATCACACAACGTGCTATCTGGAAACGAGATATAAAATGTGTGCATTATAAAAAATAGTTTGCCCATATAATAAGGTAGGAAGGTAATAACTCTTCACAATAAAAGTTGCGAGAACACCAAACCCAAGGGCTGTCCACGAAAAAGATGGATTGATGAAATATTAGAAACACAAGTAAACAACAGCAGGAGAGGTCAACAGAAGAGGCAAACGGCTGCAAATTATATCTCCCCTCGACGCTGAAAATCAAATGAGGAAGGAAAGAAGAAGATTCGAAAAACTAATCCGTGCCAATAACCTTGGACTAGGAAATTATATGATGAAAAAATCTGGTCAATCCAGAAATGTTAAAACATTGACAATATGTATATCCTTGCCGAAGTGCACGTGTGGGTTATTTACTTATTATGAATAAATTATATATATATATATATAAGAATAATATTCCTATGTTCTATAGGGTGCGAGAATAGAGGCCAAATGCCCCTTAGTAATCACTATGATGTGTTCAGGTGATAGTTGATATCCCACCTCTAAGTGAAAATAAAGCCTCAGCTGTTTAAAGTCTACCTTGACTCGAACTTGCGTCTACTCTTTTCTGAGCAATGCGGACTTTAACCCATTAGGCTATCTTTAACCCATTAGGCTATCTTTAACCCATTAGGCTATCCTTAACCCATTCAACTAACTTTAACCCATTCAGCTAACTTTAACCCATTAGGCTATCTTTAACCCGTTAGGCTATCTTTAACCCATTAGGCTATCTTTAACCCATTCAGCTATCTTTAACCCATTAGGCTATCTTTAACCCATTAGGCTATCTTTAACCCATTAGGCTATCTTTAATCCATTAGGCTATCTTTAACCCATTCGGCTAACTTTAACCCATTCAGCTATCTTTAACCCATTAGGCTATCTTTAACCCATTAGGCTATCTTTAACCCATTAGGCTATCTTTAACCCATTCAGCTATCTTTAGCTCATTAGGCTATCTTTAACCCATTAGGCTATCTTTAACCCATTCAGCTATCTTTAACCCATTCGGCTAACTTTAACCCATTCGGCTATCTTTAATCCATTCGGCTACCTTTAACCATTCGGATGAAAGAGATGGGAGTTAAGATGAGCACAGCCAGACACGAGAAATATAGTGGACCTATAAGAAGACTTATCAACTAACAAAGAACTGGAGTCGTCAGTCGCTGGACACTGCGGGAGTTGCTGAGGAAGGGATCTGAGCACCATGGACATATTCGGGGTGCAATGATGATGAATCGCAAATAGCTCAATAACTAAATAAACATTCAGCTACCTTTAACCCATTCGGCTTCATTTAAGCCATTCTGCTACCTCTAACCCATTCGGCTACCTTTAAATTGTTTGCGGCTATTTCATATAATAGTTGTGTATCCTGAAAATGTCCCTAAGTCCACGTTTGGGGAGTGCCATGTATATCAAAAGAAACAAAATCTAACCTCCTTGGCAGTACAAATTTAGAAATCAGTCTGGATAACACTCATCGGTCAAATTAGTTTTCAGGAGAATGACACTTCAATCCTACCTTCTTTAATTACCTTTTACGGACAACAAACATTGTTAATCTCCGCGGCTTTCACGCGGATTATTTTATTGCGAACATCCATGCACTAAAACTGATGAAACGTCTCTGGTATGTGGTTTAAAGAAGTTAGATAAACACAGCTTAAATAGCAGATTCTTTCTAAAGAGACTCAAATAAGTTCGTTCCTAGGTCTATCCTACGTAAGCCTTATGTTCTTTGTAAACACTGTATATGGGAGAGAGTAAAAAAAAAAAGTAAAGTACCCCCGGTCACGCCAAGTGGCGTATAGGGAAATATGGTGTTAGTGACCCTATATTTTACAGACCTTTAGCACATGATTTTTGGGGTAATGTGGTCGGTATTACGCCCGTGCTGTTTTACTTTCCCAGAAAAAATCCGGTACCCATTTAAGGCTGGGTGAACCCGGAGCCGTCGGTTGGGATCGAACCCTACCCCTTGTCCGTAGTAGTCCAGTTCACTAACCACTGAGCTATCGCGGCTCCCATATGGGAGAGAGTACTAAGCCTAAATCTGTACCGTGTAAGCACGAGTGATTATAATTACTAATGAGTAGCAACGAACTGTTCCTTCGTTATTGGCAATGCCGGATGACTATCCTATTAGTAGTGTCTAGCCTGATGTTTATCTACTAAGCCAAGTTGTACAAATTGTAATGATCAAATAGTAGTATGAATGTAAGTGAATAAACTATTTTATCAAGTCTTTTTATGAACAGAGGAGGGAAGGTATTTTACGAATACAAAAGAGTAACGTATTTTTTTTACACTCAGAAGAGTAAGGTGATTTATGAATACAGGAGAGTAAAGTATCGTACGGATACTGGAGAGTAAAGTATTTCATGGGCATGAGATAGTAAAGTATTTTATGAATACAAGAGAGTAAAGTATTTTGTGACACATTCTTCTTCTTCTACCTTTTTTAGCTCCCAGTGGAGCATAGGTCTTCAACAAACACTTTCCAAGTCGTTCTGTTTTTTGCCATTCTTTTAATATCATTCCATGTCTTCCCCACCATCTTCATCTCTGCTTCTATCTGTCTTCTCCAAGAATTCCTTGGTCTTCCTCTTTGTCTTTTTCCCTGGGGGTTCCAAAAAAGGGCCTGTTGTGTAATACTCACGGTTGGCTTCCGTAGTGTGTATCCTATCCAGCGCCATTGTCTTCGCTGAATCTTTTTATCCAATGGTATTTGACTGGTACATTTCCATAATTTTATGTTAGTGATTTTGTCCTGCCATTTCCATTCTTTTATTCTGCGCAAGCATCCATTAATGAAAGTCTGTATCTTCGTGGTTGTCAATTTTGTTGTTCTCCATGTTTCACATCTATATAATAGGATCGACTTAACATTTGAGTTGAAAATTTTTACTTTTGTATTTAACCTAATTTCTTTGGATTTCCATATATTTCCCAGTGCAATGAAAGCTCCTCTTGCTTTTGATATCCTTATTTTGGTATCATTTTCTGTTCCTCCCTCTTTATCTATATTACTGCCAAGATATATGTAAGATTGTACGTCTAGTAGAGGTATTTCTCCTAGTTTTATTTGGTTATTGCCAACTGTATTAATTCTCATAATGTTGGTCTTATCTCTATTACTCTTCAGTCCTAGCTGTTGTGATCTCTCATCAAGTATGCTCATTTTATCCCGCATCTGTTGATGGCTGTGTGATAGGAGAGCTATGTCATCAGCAAAGTCTAAATCAAGTTGTTTGGTCAGTGACCACTGGATCCCATTTATGTTGTTTTGAGTTATTTTAATAATCATGGCCAGTAGAAAGAGAAGTGGAGACAGAAGGCATCCCTGCCTTACTCCTGTTCTTATTTCAAATGCTTCTGTAAGCTGTCCTTCATGCACCACACTACATTGTGTTCCTTCATACATTGTTTTTATCAGGTTAATAAACTTTATGGGGATTCCGTAATGACTCAGCAACTTCCAAAGCATTCTTCTGTCTAAACTATCAAATGCCTTTTCGTAATCTATGAATCCAATATAAAGTGGGGATTTTAGTTCTAAACTTTGTTCAACTATTATACGTAAAGTAGTTATTTATCAGCACATGATTTGTTCTTCCTAAAACCTGCTTGTTCATCTCTCAAATGTTTCTCTATAGCCTTTTTCAGTCTCTCCAGAATAATTCTGCTTAATATTTCTCCTGACACTGATAGTAGCATAATTTCCCTATAATGTGTGCACTCCTGTAAACTTCCTTTCTTTGGTAGTTTGACCATATAACTTTATTTCCAGTCTTTAGGTATTTCTTCCCTCTCCCAAATTTTATCTTATAGATTATGTAACATCTTGGTAGAGGTGTTGATATCTGCTTTGATGGCTTCCGAAGGAATTACATCTGGTCCTGTGGCTTTACCATTTTTAATAGTTTCATGGCTTTCATTATTTCTTCTTTGCTTGGTTTTCCACAGTTAACGTGTAACTCTTCTTCTGCTGGTAGTATATCTGGAGGATTATTTGAGCCGGGTCTATTCAAGGTGTTATTTCCATCTCTCCATCTGTTCCCTTATATTACTAAGCAGTGACACATTAGAGTGAAGTATTTAATAAGCGTATGAGAATAAATTATTTATGAAGACCGAAGAGTAAAGTATTTCATGATCACAGGAGAGTAAAGTAGTTTATGATCACTATATTAATACTATCTGAGCAGTCTAGTCGCAGCATCTAAACTTCAGGAGGTCAATGCTCGTCCACGCTCTTGATTACTTTCCTGTACTCCGTCAGTACCGCGGGTTGACTGAGTGGAGTCTCGTATGAATTGCTTGCACTTACATAAGACATTATGTAGCATCAAACATACACAGGTCCTGTTCATATATATGCTAAAACCACATATGCTGAACATTTGCTTGTGATGTGGATGAAAGCCTTCATTTCCATCGAGCATTGCGACAGGATCCCTGATCCCCAAAATGTAGTATAAAATAAGAGTGACTGAATACTCGCATTGATCGAAGCAAGATTTCAATCTGGCTCATGGACTAGTTGTTGGCATTACAATGGAAAAAGCAGAGGTCGTGAACGTCAGAACATATGAGTTTATGCATGTGCTTCAAAGGCGGTAGAAGGTCGATAACTCAGAACATATGAGTTTATGTATGTGCTTCCATGGCAGTTGGAGATCGTGAACGTCAGAACATATGAGTTTATGTATGTGCTTCCAAGGCAGTCGGAGATCGTGAACGTCAGAACATATGAGTTTATGTATGTGCTTCCAAGGAGGTTGGAGGCCATGATCATCAGAACATATGAGTTTATGCATGTGCTTCAAAGGCGGTAGAAGGTCGATAGCTCAGAACATATGAGTTTATGTATGTGCTTCCAAGGCAGTTGGAGATCGTGAACGTCAGAACATATGAGTTTATGTATGTGCTTCCAAGGCAGTCGGAGATCGTGAACGTTAGAAAATATGAGTTTATGCATGTTCTTCCAAGGCGGTAGAAGGTCGATAACGCCAGAACATATGAGTTTATGTATGTGCTTCCAAGGCAGTCGGAGAACGTAAACCTCAGAACATATGAGTTTATGTATGTGCTTCCAAGGAGGTCGAAAGTCGTGAGCATCAGAACATATGAGATTATGTATGTGGTTACAAGGCAGTCGAAGATCGTGAACGTCAGAACATATGAGTTTATGTATGTGCTTCAAAGGCAGTCGGAGATCGTGAACGTCAGAACATATGAGTTTATGTATGTGCTTCCAAGGAGGTCGAAAGATGTGAGCATCAGAACATATGAGATTATGTATGTGCTTCAAAGGCAGTCGGAGATCGTGAACGTCAGAACATATGAGTTTATGCATGTTCTTCCATGGCAGTCGGAGGTCGTGAACGTCAGAACATATGAGTTTATGCATGTTCTTCCAAAGCAGTCGGAGGTCGTGAACGTCAAAACATATGATTTAAAGCCTATGCCTACAGAACTGTTCATCACTTCCACCAGTTCTACTCAATTGACATATATGTATGCTACCTAAAAAGAAGTGAAACATTAACCTGCAAGTACATAACATATGCTAACGTTTGCAGATAGCATCATTATCTATAGAATTGAATCTGTCAAAATGAAGTGTTCAAAAACATTGATATGCATCGAATGAAACTTATTTTGAGGTGTCTCGATAAAACATGAACCCACACAAAGCCTGTTCGTTAATAACTAAATAGCAAAAGCTGACCTCTCTAAAAGATATCACTTTTAATGAGTTGTTGGATAATGTGGTTTAACAGGTTAAAATACTTGTTGCTTTTTCTGTGTACCCCTCTAACAAGTAGCATGTTCAACACCTCCCATAAGGATTTTAAAAAACTATCTTTGCGACACATTGTACCATTGCTGGTGAAAGTCAGAGGGCTCACGATAGAACCACAGGGATAAAGGTCGCTTGGTCAAGTAGTCGCCACGACGTGTGAGACTCAGAATTTTTATTTCACCCCCGATAGAAAATATCCTTTCTGTCTACCGAGGGTTTCGAACACCGTACGCCGGTTTTTCAGTCAGCGAAAAAGTGGTTTTAGCCGCACGGCCATGCGCACCTCATAAGTTGCAAGCCGGATGTACTAAAATTAGACCGATAGAGGCAGTGGAGCTGGTTCAGAATATTATTTTTTTACGCTACTACAATTTCATCCTGTTTGTCGTAGATTATGTACGGGACATTTTTGCTTTGCCCAGTCCCTGGTGTGAACGACTAGAATATATACATGTAGTGCGACAAATAATAGTAATGAACTGTGTAAGAGTTACGCCCATCACGGTGATGAGATATACACATGGACTGATAACGGTAAACTCTGAAAATGTTTTGGGCCACGCCAAATACTATGTCAGAATAGCTGATGATAAGAGACAATCACTTCATGACAATATAACCGACCTCAAAGGGACAAGAGTTTAAATAGTCGTGTCGTCAATGATACAGTTGTATTGGTATATTGAGCTGATACCATTATCACAAGTGAAGAGTGATTGCACTTTTGAAGCACGATTAGGAAATATCAGCAAGTCATCTTTACTCTGAAAACGATATTTAAAGATTGTTAATATTCACTTTGATGAAAATGGCGTAATCAGGTACGTGAAAGAAGGGCATGAGGCAGTTATATATACCAAAAGGTCTGTGGGGAGAAGGACAGACATTTGCAGCAGGGAGTATCTGCTAGACTGAGATGCAAAATTATTGCCAGATTGTTGCATACACGTTAATTATCTCCTGGTGGGAATGAAGGTTGAGACAGTCGTTGGCTGGTTTGAGCTATTTTCCGGGACTCTTTTATTGAAGTTACATGTTGCCAGAATCTCAGTTCGTGTTTCGTTAAGTCCATGCCGGTGGTTCTGTCATGAATGAGTTAATTCGAGGTCTCGACTTCCAAGAGCCAATGTTAAACTCAGCTACTCCCTGGTTATACAGAAGTTCACAGCTATGCATCCACAGGTAGAGGTAAATTTAAAGGTTCGCGGAAATAAAATCACAGAAAATTCATCGAGTGGAAAAATATCGCGGGCAAATTTCATTGCATGAAAATTCATCTCCGATTAAATACATCGCGGGACAAATTTAACGCAAGATTTTTGTAGATATCAGAAATTAGAAGATTTGTTGGTAGAATGATAGCGTGAACCAAGGGTGCCACCGGCGAACTCATCTGAATAAAGGACGCCAATATTATGATTTGCGTAATCACAAGTCACGATGCAAAGTAATCATGAATGTTCGAAGTCGGTACAGTTGATCAAATGAAGTACGACAACAAGAACTAGAATTACTAGCACAGAATAGTTAGAAGGAAAGTTAAGTTATAAGTTGCAGATATTAAGAACACATGTTGTGTATATGCTAATTTATGTATATGTGCTACACGAATGTGTGCTTCACTGCGCCTACACGATTTAGCAGATTCAACAGGAGGTGCGCGTGGCCGTGCGGCTGAAACCACTGTTCCGCTGGCTGAAAAGCTGACGTACGGTGTTCGAAGCTCGCGGTAGACAGAAAAGATTTTTTATATCGGGGGTGAAATAAAAATCCTGAGTCGCACACGTCGTGGCGACTGCTTGACCAAGCGGCCTTTATCCCTCTGGTTCTATCGTTGCACCCTGACATACACCAGCAAGGGTAACATGTGTCGTAAATATAGTTTTTTTTTTAAACAGGACAACGGGAAAACCTGGTGTTTGAATCTTGCACAAAGTCGAAAGTGACATTTTTAGTGGATAATATTTAAAACACGAATTACAATTTTATATCGATTTTTTTTAAATTTGGGAAACTAGTAGTTGTATAAACGTCATAAATACCACCAATGTAACAATCGACATCCTTTATAAAGACCATTGTCTTTTAATTCTTGTTAATTTAAATAAAAATGTATAAATTCTAGTGCCATGTCCAAATATTTATCCTTAGTTACAACTTAAATGATAAATACACAAATATTATTTTGCTTATTTTAACTTATTTAAATCTACATTTTAAAAAGAGGACTGGTTGGTCTCGATGCAAGACACGGGTCTTGAGGTAGAGAGATTGTGAGTTCAAATCCTGGCTGCCCCAGTTGGGATTTTAATGTGTGATTTCTTTCTGTGGCAACTACCCATGATCTCAGCAGCGAGGCCTGACATGAAACGCCAATTACTCAACGACGGGCAAAAAAAATATGAGTCCTCCGAAGACGGAGTTATGTCTTTGTGCGTCGAGAGACCCATGTGCGCACGGCCGCCAGGATAAAATCGATTAACACGCAAAATTCAATTCCTAATCTTTCTAGGGACTTTGCCAGAGGTGAAAGGTAGCGATCACAAAATTCACTTTAAAATGTTTTCGATATATATATATATATATATATATATATATATATATATATATATATATATATATATAGATATATATATATATATATATATATATATATAGATATATATATATAGATATATATATATATATTAGTTGTCGGCGCAAATCCTACAAACGTTTTAATCTGTTTAATCTGGGCTCTAATCGTTTCAGAGAAGAAGTTAAGTAATAAACTGCAGATATCAAGGATACATAGCACGGAAGCAGGTGCATGGAATTAGGTGTGCCTGTTTAGCTAGCGAGCTACAGGAACTATCGCCGTGTTTATTTGTACATCAGCTGTTGTGGAATTCATAGCACCAATATTGTATTGAAAAAGGGAAAAACTGCAGGACCTGACGAGACACAGATAGAGGTGAAAAAAGCTCTATAAGACTTTGGCATTGAAGCGATCACAGACGTATGCAACGACATATATTATACAGGATATATACCAAACGAACTAAAAACATCAACATTCATTGCATTGACAAAAATAGAATGGTGACTTTAGAACAATAAGTCTTAATGAGCCATGTAACAAATTTCTTGCTGAAAGTTATACAAGGAAAGATTCATAGTAAAATCAATATGAAATTAGAAGAACACCAATTTGAATTTAGTACAAACAGGGGAACAAAAGAAGCCATATTCTGCATGGGAACATTAATCGAAAGGTGCACAGAAATAAAGTAACCAATGTTTGCCTGCTTCATTCTTTGATCGAATACTCAATAAACAACTTATAGAATGCCTAAAAGATATACATCTAGATGACACAGACATACGACTAATTTGTAATTTATCCTGGGAGCAAACAGCAATAATAAAATATAACAAAGAGAACTCTACACCCATTGATATAAAAAGAGGAGTAATACAGGGATGCATCCTAATACCTAGCTTGTTCGATATATAAACTGAAAAATCTTTAAAAACATCACAAAGATGCCTGGCCTAAACATTAATGGAAAGATAATCAATAACTTAAGATATGCTGATGATACTGTATTACTAGCAGAAAATCATAAAGATCAACAACAATTATTTCAAAGAAATAAACACTATAAGCAAAAAATATGAATTATATATGAATGTCAAAAAGACTAAAATTATTATCATAAAAAAAGGTAATACACAAAACCTACAAGTGAATATCAAAATTGAAGGAATAGACCTGAAGAAATTGAAACTTTGAAATGTGGATTCATAGAAGAATAGGAAAAATTGGATGGAGAGAAAAGAAAACAAATAATGAAGACTTAAAACAAGTAAAAATGAAAAGAGAACTACTAAATACAATTCAAACAAGACAAATGAGATTTTTGAGACATGTTAAAAGACACAGCAGCCTACTAAAAGTAATCTTGCAAAGGAAAATACAAGGTAAAAGAGGCAGAAGTGACCAAGACTAACATGGACGGGCAACACCAAAAGATGGACAAGTCAGCCAATGGCAACCTGCACCATCAAAGCAAGAGACAGAGGCAGACCAAGACTAACATGGACGAGCAACACCAAAAGATGGACAAGTCAGCCAATGGCAACCTGCACCATCAAAGCAAGAGACAGAGGCAGACCAAGACTAACATGGACGAGCAACACTAAAAGATGGACAAGTCAGCCAATGGCAACCTGCACCATCAAAGCAAGAGACAGAGGCAGACCAAGACTAACATGGACGAGCAACACCAAAAGATGGACAAGTCAGCCAATGGCAACCTGCACCATCAAAGCAAGAGACAGAGCGGAATGGCGTTCCATGGTATCCAATCTTCGATGCGGATACGGTAGAAATGAATATTGTATCAATAATATATATATATATATATGAGAAGTTTTGGAGGATATATGTAAATGTTTGCCAGTTAGATGGACATTGATACGTGTCCTGGTTGTATTAGTAATATCTATCTCGTGCGTGAAATACAAACCTCACCTTGAACTTTGCGTCCCATCTATGTGGACTTTGTTGTGATTAAGTTTGTTACGACAATATCAGATTTCTAGGATAAACCCAAAATTTTCAGCTTGGGTGGTGGTGGTTGGGGGGGGGGGGGAGTATAGGAATATGTACACCCCACGTAGATGGCATGCACAATTCATGATATGGTTTGTGTTTCACTCCTGAGATAGGATATTATTGATACAACCAGGACACGCATCATTGCCCATCTAACTGGCAAATGTTTACAGTTTAGTATCCTCCAAAACTTCTCTTATATATATATATATATATATATATATATATATATATATATATATATATATATTAGACTGTCAGTTATAGTTGATTTTTTATTTTCCAACGCTCCTAGGAAATGTTTTTTTTTATTTCTTGTTTGTGTATTGTCTTTTTCTATGAATCTGTTTGTTTCTTGCTTGAGCTCGAGCTTTAGAATTTTTCCAAAGATTGCTGTCTGCAACTATCGCATCCCAGGCTGCAGGGTTTATTATGTTCAGGGTCTTCATGTACCAAAACGACGAAGTTGAAATGTCCTCTTCTTATATATATATATATATATATATATATATATATATATATATATATATATATATATATATATATATATATATATATATATATGTATGTATATATATATATATATTTTTTTTTTTTTTTTTTAAAGTAAAGTACCCCCGTCACGCTAAGTGGCGTATAGGGAGTATGGTCTTAGTGACCATAAATTTTACAGACCTAGGCACATGATTTTTGGGGTAATGTGGTCGGTATTACGCCCGTGCCACTTTACTTTCCCAGAAAAAAAATCCGGTACCCATTAAAGGCTGGGTGAACCAGAAGCCGTCGGTTGGGATCGAACCCTAACTCTTGTCCTTTGTAGTTATATATATATATATATATATATATATATATATATATATATATCCTATATTATATATAGGGTAGGGAGTGTGAGAGATAGAAATGTACATTAAAAAAAAAACACAGTGGAGGATTTGCCACGCTTCTACAAAGAAGCGTTCATGGTATATTAAATCGCGATTGGGCTTTCTATCTCTAGTCATCCCAAACATCGTGCAGTGTCACAATAGGCCTGCGAATAGCTCAATTGGAAACCTTTTCACTTGAAGTGACACTTCTCGTTTTCTTTTATGTTTCGCGACTTATTTGTAATGTCGTCAAGTAGTTGTTGAAACATCTATATCCTAATAAGTACGTGTAAGCAAACTAAAAGGTGGTGATTTCGCCAGAATCTTCAAAATATAAATGACTTATACGGAGCTGAAGTTATTTTGTAGCATTGTTATTGGTATAAAGCCCTTTCTTAATCCAAATATTGTCCTCATATTATCTTATTTTCTTTTTTATTTTAGACTGCCATAACCTGGCGTTTCTTGCTTCTAAATGCCCTAAACCACTTCTAAATGGATCAATATGTAGCGGTGGTTGTTGTTGTCTTACTACTTGTTAGATTTCTTGGATGATTCTACACCTTGTGTTGTCAATGTTTAATTAGCTCTTGCGTGTCTCAGTTTAGCAAATGCGCGCTAAAGAAGCTTACAATGGACTGCAATGTGCAAAATATTTAACAATACAATCGTCGAACAAATATGTCCCACGGAATACCTTCTATTGTTATTTAACGTGCGTTCCAACTGAAAGTGGTTACCCCATTTACTGTTCAGTTTTCATAATCTGATGCCTGATCTGGACCTACTTCGAGAAGCTGATTCAAAGAAATGTCATGAAGCTCATTGTTCCAATCCCAATGAAGAGTTTTTTTATCAAGCACACTATGGCGAGCAGAGAATAAGCGAAGCTATGCAAACTGTTGTATTGACATTATTTGTAAAAAATCATTGGAAACAAATAGATGGTTTTTATTTTGTCTTATTTGTGGTATATAAAAACAAATGCACATAATGATACTAGTCAAATAGAATATTTACAGTTTCTACTGGTCAACACTACACGCGAAATAGAAAAAAAAATTCTACCGATTTCTTTTGTCCAGATTCGTGCGGAACTCACCAATTCGCGCTTCATTGTATACTGCCTGTGTGTTCTGATTCATTTCAAAAGCGTAGAAAAAAATAGTCTGGACTGGGGCACAAGAAGATAAAGTCGAGTTATCATCGAGTACAAAAGATGAATTAAAGATGTGGCTCACGCAGGAACACATACCATTTAACGACACTGCTCTCTTCTCAACAATAAAGACTCACCGTTTACTCTCTCTGTAAAAATATTGATAAATCTTCAATGCGATAATTTGAAGCGTAACGAATTTCATCTTTAGACTCATTGTAAAATGCGCCAAGTTACGGGACAGTTTTTCTACGCCTTTTAAATGAATTAGAACCCGCAGCCAGTTTTCAATATAAGCGTGACGGTGGTTAGACCCTGCGAGACATCCGTGCACAATTTTTGTTGCTTGTAATATTGACCAGTAGAAAAGTAAATATTCTATTTGACTAGTATCATTATGTGTATTTGTTTTTATATACCGCAAATAAGACAAAATTAAAACTTTCTATTTGTTTCCAGTGAATAAAAAAATTGTATTATATAACGTCATGACAATAAACAGTTTGCATACACAATTTCAGCAATTAAAACCAATTTGTTATTAAGTTATAGCATTTTGAAGATACTATAATATTGATGTATGAAAATGAGTTAATAGAAATGTTGGACATTATAGTGAAAGAACGCAAAAATAAAGGACTCAGCCTTAATAGCAAAAAGACAGAAGTAATGGTAACAACAAAGAAAAAGACATCACCTCAGTGCAAGATAAAGACAAGTGGAACAATATTAAAACAGGTAAATGAATTTAAATATTTGGGAACTTTGTTAACCTCAGACGAAAGATGTACAAAAGAGGTGAGATGCAGAATGGCTCAGGCAAAAGCAGCTTTCAAAAAATGAGGAAGATACTATGCAATCCATCTTTGACAATAGAAACAAGATAAAGAGCTCTTAAATGTTATGTAGAACCAGTCTTAACATATGGATGTGAATCATGGACAATAGGACAACAGACAAGAAAATCACTGGAGTCTGTAGAAATGTGGTTTTACTGAAGAATGTTGAGAACACCGTGGACAGCTAAGAAGAGTAATGAAAATGTTATGAAAGAGGTGAAAGCAAAAAGAGAGCTGGTTTCCAATATTAGGAAGAAACAATCATCTTTTTTTGGCCATGTAATGAGAAGAGAACAGCTGGAATATATTGTAATAACTGGAAAAATTGAGGGACGAAGAGATAGAGGGAAGCAAAGAGAAGAAATACCAGACAGCTTAAGAGAATGGCTTAGCAGAAGGTCAACATCAGAAATGATAAATAACTGTCGAGATCGAAAGTTGTGAAGAGACATGATCACCTACGCCAGCAGACCCGGCACTTGATGATGATGATGATAATATTGATGACCGAGGTCAAGTGACCTCTCCGCACGAAGGTTTGTTTCAACGGAGTTTCAACACTTAAGATTGGTTTTTCGTTAAAAGGTGTGTATTTTGATAGATCGTTAAAACAAAACACTTTAATAGTGGCCGGCATGTTTTATTAGTCTAATTTAAAATATGTTCAATAAAAGCCTTTCGATATTTGCTGTCATCAATGGACCTCAATACGTTTTTGCTTGTTGCTTGCTATCTTTATTGTTCAGTTCTTGAGTTTGCGTGGATTAAAAGTTCGTGTTAACCTAATATTTATGGCCACATATATTTTGTTGTGTCAACTCGCTATGTTTATAGCTAAAAGTGGCTTCACTAGTGGAACGAGCTATTCTTGCGCACTGTGACAGAGCTAGTCAAGTCACAATCGTAAATTGTGAATAGCAAAGCATGCACCTGTGCTCCCGGTTAGCTACACATAGACATGCCTTGTTGTGTGCTTGCACTGCGACATAGCAAATATTTTATGTGATATTTCTGAATTCATATTTGGAGTACAGGAGGTATTGTGCGATGACAGTTTTGACTGGCTGCAAATTTGTAATTGAAATTTCGAACCGTAAAATATAGCAACATTTTTTTTTTTACATGAGGAGAATTGCGCCAGTTTAAGAGAAAGTAATATACGATTAGATAATGTATATCATTCATGTAGAAAATAGCACTTGAACCAATATATGTTTATGTAAATGCGGACAAAGTAGCTTTCAACATTGTTGAAAGATAAACGAAAGCACACCAAATAATTATTCACCGATGAGATAACTCCTTCAGGATCTAAACAACGAGAACATAAACCCATTTTCTTTCGCTCTCTCTCTCTCTCTCTCTCTCTCTCTCTCCCTTTCTCTTTGTCACACATACACAAACACTTAAGAAATATGTTGATTTTATGTAAGTTACAACATTTATTTGGCTTGGTGAGACATCGAAGCTATTCCGTGTCACAATATATATATTTTTTTAATGACTTATCGTAGAACCTGGAATGAAATGTCTGAGAAGAATCCTAATTGTGACACAGAAATAGATCCATACACAAGGCAGTTTGAGGTTGCCTTAGTAAAAGTAAAAGTAAAGTACCCCCGTCACGTCAAGTGGAGTATAGGGAATATGGTGTTAGTGACCATCAATTTTACAGACCCTCGGCACATGATTTTTTGGGTAATGTGGTCGGTATTACGCCCGTGCCGCCTTACTTTCCCAGAAAAAAATCCGGTACCCATTAAAGGCTGGGTGAAGCGGATGCCGTCGGTTGGGATTGAACCCTACCTCTTGTTCTTTGTAGTCCAGTTACCTATCCACTGAGCTTACGCGGCTCCCCTGGTTGCCTTAGTGCTGGATAATATTAAAAAGTAATACTTACTTAAGATTCTTACGACGTGCAACTGTCTTTATTAGACAGCATCCCACATAAAGCATATCACTTAGAAATAAAGGGAAAAGGCTGACATGGAGGTCGATTGACTATGGAAACATCAGATATGACGATGAGAAGCATACACGAGATTTCCCATCAACGCTAAAAGGCAACAGAATTAGAGAAAGTAAAGATTACAAAACCACATACTATTGTGTTAAATCAAACGTAATTAAAGTATGAACATGTACCCATATAGAGCCGCGATAGCTCAGTGGTTAGTGAACTGAACTACAAAGGACAAGAGGTTGTGGTCGATCCTGACCGACGGCTTCCGGGTTCACCCAGCCTTAAATGGGTACCGGATTTTTTTCTGGAAAAGTAAAGCGGTACGGGCGTAATACCGACCACATTACCCCAAAAATCATGTGCCGAAGGTCTGTAAAAATTATGGTCACTAATACCATATTCCCTCCCTATACGCCACTTGGCGTGACGGGGGCTCTTTACTTTACTATGTGCCCATATAGAAAGTGTTTTGCCTTATATTCCTTATAATTATGTCCATCGCAGCTATATATATCTTTCCCAAAGCTCCCTTTCAATTCTTTGGCTTGTCATGTGGTTTTAATCTGAGGTAGAATGAGATGTATACAATAGCTATAATGGTCTACAAATGTGTCACATTTCATTTGAGATTCACAAGTAGTCGGGAATCCCAGACTAAACGTTTGGTCTGAATTCTAGCTTAGTGAACGAGAGCGTGCAGCAATGACGGTCTTTCTTAAGTCTGACAGGTCATGTACTATTTAGGGCGTAGAGTGGCATTGTTGAGCGTTTGCCAGGTCTGAGCGTTGGGGCTAGTTAGTTAAAACATCCCAGTGGAATGTTGGTTGTGTCCCCTGGACAGTCTTGAATGACACTACAATTCATCGCTAAAATGTCTGGCTTTTCTTGTCGTTATATTTTGTCTCAGCTTTTCTCCGCTAAATGTCAGCCGCGGCCACTTATAGACACCGGTCTTTGATTGTGGGGACACAAGGAGGGAAATCGATTTGTGGAATGCCATAGGAAGTTGTTGAACTTGTAAGTTGGCAGTACCGATATAGTTTGTTTTCTTAAAGGTGCTCAGATTTGTCAAGTGCAACTCATTCTTTTCATGCTGTCAGCTCGACATTGTAAGTAATCGCTACTGTTTCTCTTCTCCGCACTCTCTTAAATTATCCCTCTTGTTATCAATATATAACACATACATTCTCTCGTTCTCTTTGTCTCTCTTATGTATGGGTCTCCAGTTCTCTCTTTATTTCTCATTTTGCACACTTACACACACACACTCTCTTTCTCACACTCTCACACACACATATACATATATTTCATATTCCAGTATGTTTTATGTTAATTACGTATTCTTTGTTGTAATTACTCTAACATTTTAACACATTCGCATCTGTTTATGCACACAACACGATAACCAGTACATCAGCTATTTAGTACGATCAGATTATTACTTTCATAGTTTTTGTATAAGATTTAGATTAACATATTTTGTGACCACACATTTTATTAAGAAAAATCAAAGTTTGCATCATTACTTGTTACGCATACATTCTTATGTTCGCTCCATATATAAGGAGCCGAGATAGCTCTGTGGTTAGTGAACTGGACTACAAAGGACAAGAGGTAAGATTCGATCCCAACCGACGGCTTCCAGGTTCACCCAGCCTTTAATGGGTAACGGATTTTTTTTCTGGGAAGTAAAGCGGCACGGGCGTAATACCGACCACATTATCCCAAAAATCATGTGCCGAGGGTCTGTAAAATTTATGGTCACTAATATCATATTCCCTATACGCCACTTGCGTGACGGGGGCACTTTATTTATATATATATAAGAACATGCTGCCTATGTATGACAAGAACTTGACTATCCCCTGGATTGTCCGCGCAGCTCCCACATTGGATGTTCGTGACTTCTTGTAATGAAATCAACTTTGAGAGTTGTTCTCGCCAGTGATGTCTCACACGTTCTTCTATAAAGGATATATTCTTTTTTAATAAGTAATTGAGCAATTTGTTCAATGCATTTAGAATTGTCATGTATATATCACACACATACGACCACATACACATACGCACTTGGGTCTATTATCTTTTCAGTGTTATTGAGACGGCTTGTCTCTATTGTACAATGACCTGTAAGACATCCTTCGTGACACTGGTAATGATACTACCAAATTACAAGACAATGGCGCGGTATTTCGGATTTTATTGTTGCCCCTTTCAATTATTATCCATTGCGCTACATTGTAATCAAGCAATCACACACCAAACAGAGCAGGTGAAAAATATTAGATACTTGAACTAGTACCACTAGAACATCGCCTTGTCACCAAATAATAACACATATTGCACCATAGGAATGGGGAATATCAGAAACAATATTAATGTTCAGCATCGCCAATGCACACAGAGCTTCAACAGTGATGTCACCAAGCACTCAAGCATTTAGAAGTGGCAATGGCGCGAGTAAAATACGTTTTGTCGTTTTTCAAGCACGGAGACACCACAAAAAAGCACTCAGTGCTCTGATTTAAGATAACAACGCCGTTATCTAATATTATAAAGTTAGCCTGCTTCTACATCCGTCCTTAGAATTCTTATATCGCTTGAACACATTTTAATTACTTAAAGCATACAGGAATTCGCAGCGGATAATAGATAATGTAAGAAACACTAAATAAATAATTAAAACGAAAGGCAACAACAGCAGTCATCAGCTCCCTCGCCGAGATTCAGAAATTGATCCAGAACAGAGCCGTTTGGCGAGACACAATGCCGGCCATGTGCAAGGTCTGACAGTTGAAAGATCGTCAGACACAAGAGTCTTGAGTTTCTGCCCTTTTTGCCGTATTCAGCTGGAAAGGACAGCAGATTGCAGACAGACGAACGGACACACAGACGAACGGACACACAGACGAAACGACATACAGACGAACGGTCACACAGACGAAACGACACACAGACGAACGGACACACAGACGAACGGACACACAGACGAACGGACACACAGACGATACGACATACAGACGAACGGACACAGACGAACTGACACACAGACGAACGGACACACAGACGAACTGACACACAGACGAGCGGACACAGACGAACAGACATACAGACGAACGGACACACAGACGAACTGACACACAGACGAACGGACACACAGACGAACTGACACACAGACGAACGGACACAGACGAACTGACACACAGACGAACGGACACACAGACGAACGGACACAGACGAACTGACACACAGACGAACGGACACACAGACGAACGGACACACAGACGAATGAACAGATAGCCTAACTAAGCTGTTTGTGGACGTTAATAATCAATTTTTGGTGAGTACAATAACCGACATGGGTGTCCGGTTAGCGCAATCGATAGGCGGTTGGCTTACCACGGCAACAGCCGGGGTTCGTACCCTGGCGAGGACACCTGGGTTTTACTAATTCCCTAAAAATTAGTAGGAGCCGCGATAGCTCAGTGGTTAGTGAACTGGACTACTACGGACAAGGGGTAGGGTTCGATCCCAACCGACGGCTCCGGGTTCACCCAGCCTTAAATGGGTACCGGATTTTTTCTGGGAAAGTAAAACAGCACGGGCGTAATACCGACCACATTACCCCAAAAATCATGTGCTGAAGGTCTGTAAAATATAGGGTCACTAACACCATATTTCCCTATACGCCACTTGGCGTGACGGGGGGTACTTTACTTTACTTACAATAACCGACATAATTTATATATCAGTAGATTTACATTTGTCACATTTTCGGACGTTTTTGTAGCGCAGAAGGTGTCTTCCTTTTTTTCTGAAAATAGTATCTCCATAAAGGATGATCTGTCTATTCTGCACTATGTGCAGATGGCCTAATCGCCTTAAAGCCTTAGACAACGTGTTGATATATTTATGTTAGATGTTACCGTGAACACAAACCTTGAGACGATTATCGCTTAATGCTTATCACCGAGTCTAGAAAACGATGATTTACGTTGTAAACAACAGAGAATTACATGGAACCATTTAGCACAGAAAATTACAAATCACGGGATTTGAAGCTGAACGGCTCAAAATGTGCAAGAAAACACCGGACCTTATTTGTCTTTACATAGAAATATAATACAAATATTCACCATAAATGTCTCACTGAAGAAAAATATATATTATATATGTCACCATCTTTATCACAAAATGTAATCCCCACCGCTCCATAATTACTCACCACTTATATCCTTACGGAGGGAAAAAGGGGGGGGGGGGGGCGATAGCTCAGTAGTTAGTAGTGAACTGGACTACAAAGGACAAGAGGAAGGGTTCGACCCCAACCGACGGCTTTCAGGTTCACCCAACCTTTAATGGGTACCGGATTTTTTTTCTGAGAAAGTAAAGCGGCACGGGCGTAATACCGACCACATTACCCCAAAAATGATGTGCCGAGGGTCTGTAAAATTTATGGTCACTAACTCCGAATTCCCTATACGCCACTTTGCGTGACGGGGGTACTTTACTTATATATATATATCCAACTGCATAATGTTTTGTTAAACGGTGTCATCTTTTTCAATTATTATAGAAAATTAAAATTATAATATAAACGTGAATACATTTGAAAAATTTAAAAATTGTATGCAACAGTGAAACGAACAGTTATGAATTACAATACATCTTAGACTCCTTATTCAAAGTATGTAGTGTAGTTTGAGCGTTAAAGCTAGTGTTTTGAATTGTTGTTATATAGTACAGTACAACACAGAATGGTAAACCATAGTAAAATTCGTGCTGATTGTGTTATGTGGAATGATCTAATTTTGAGTTTGAAATGTACGTATAATGCGTATTATTTATAACATGTATATCCCATTTGCTCTTATTAAAGGACCTATGTAAAAAGTAATTTTTTTATATCTCATCTGCTCTTATTAAAGGACCTATGTGCTGAAACAAAATTAATGTAATGCTTTTGTCCTTACCTTGATGTTGCTTTCAATAAATAACCTTTTTTTTTAATTTAATGGGCGGAAGTGTTTGTTTCTAATTTCATCCGTCATTAAGTCTGTAACTTAATTCATTTCTTGTTTTGAAAGCATTGTCTCCTGCAGCTCGCAAGTTGGATGTATGCTTTGGCATATTGGATAGATGACAAGCTTTTCTAAGAAATACATCCACGCACAAATCATCATTATCTTGTGCCATCTCTGAATCGAAGGTTGGCTACCACGAAGCGTCATTTCACCTCGTCTATGCACGTGATGTGCACGCTGTCATAGGTTCTCCTGTTCGTCTCTCGATGTTGTCAGTCCACTGGCTTTATCCACCTCCGCCTTGATTACCTTATATGTTTTTTCCTCCAAAATGACTATTAGGATGAGTAACTCTTGTCTCTTCACGTGACTTAAACATTTTAATTAATCATCATCAGGTCGCATGTCTTTTGCAGAATGTTGCATTCACCACGGCCCGTCTGAAATAATCACTCTATCTAACCAGATCTCCCACTTCTAATATTTCAAATATCTGGTTAAATTTGTGTAAAAAGCTATTTCTTCATGTTCTGTTTTCATTTGCTTCGAAACTTCATTATTTGTATTTTTATCTGTCCACCGAGTTCTAGAAATTCACATTTTAGGGATGTCAATATTGTAGGATTGGATTTCACTTCGGCGACCGTTGATCTCAAGAGAGGTGAGGTCGAGTGCCTACTTCTAATGGCGACGGAGAATAAAAGAGCCCCGTATTCAAGTCGAACACATAAAACAACACTTTGGTATTAGAGCTCGAAGAGGTCTAGTTGTATTACTCTGAGTTAAAAGTCAATAAAGTTCAAGGACCGTTTCATTATTGAAATGCTGTTATCTAGCTATATGAAATTACTTCAGGTTCCATCGTCACCATCACGGGGTAGGGAGCTAGTATACTGTGTCGAGATTTGGAAGTACGAGACTTGAATCTACATTTTAGCATATGAATTTTCACCCATATGTGCTCGGTCGCCTATCCAGGAGTGTTCGGAAACTTCTGGACAGTATCACTTCAAGCATTGAAACTCCGGATGCAAGGCGGTATTACTCACCTTCCCAGAATAACCCTGGTAACCATTTCTGCCAGCGGCTGAGTCGTATTCTTGTTTCCAACTATGAGTACAATCCACAATGCTTCCAGCTGGAGTCGAACACGGGTTGTCATGACGTCGGTAGACCAATCGGGTGGTTTTCCCAACTAGGTTACCGAGGCCCCCATGTGTGTGCCGAGATAATGACGAGGAAAGAGATGATAAGTTATGATGGCCCTAACTGTAAAACAAGAACACACTGTATGGCTATCGCTATAACCATTAAGCGACGTTGACATTTACCTCTACAGTGCAACACGGAAATAACTCTACAGGCAAAACAGGCACTCTATAATACAATCTTCATTCCAATGTTGTGCTATCAATGCCAGACCTTGACCCTATACGAAAAGAACTAGAAGAAAAATAACCACTACCGAGATTAAATGTGTTAGACGAATGACAGGAATAGCCTGAGAGATAAGATCAGATATGAAGAATTGAGAAAGAAGCTAGGAATAATACCAGCCATAGAATACATAAACAAACAGATAAAAAGGCTTGGCCGTGTGATAAGACAGAAAGACCAAAACACAACACGAGCTTTTAATACACGTTGCGACATTACCAGACTCAAGGGCCGACCACGAAAAGATGATATTGATTGAAGGAATATTAAAAACACTATGAAACATAACAGCAGCAGACGCCAACAGAAGAGTAAAAGACCCCCCCCCCTCCCCACACAGACGCTGAAATGAGGAAGGAAAGAAGAGAAGAAGAATGCATTCATATGGTTTAATTTAAAAAAAATGATCAAACCTGTTACCCTTTATTAGGTCCTACCACTTTTGCCTAATCCCATCAGGTAGGTATAGTCTTACGACACTCCCTTGCTATTTACTGAAGAGTGAAATTCAAATATATTCTAAAAGGATTAATTTATTTTCTTTTCACTGACATTTTTGACATGCCCTGTTGTGGTATGCTCATGTCATTTATGTATATAGAAGAGTTTGAATCTGAATAGGGATCATTTTGAGGGGCTGTGATAGTATGAAGTATGGAGACATGAGATAGTAATGGTAGTTAACCTACAGGCCATGACATAAAAAATAACCTGGGTTTTGGAACCTACACGGCAGGGCAAAGTCAGTGATAATAACATAGTTAGAAATCATCATCATGTGCCATACCGGTTGGCGTAGACGATCATGCCCTTCCACAATCTTCTATCTGCAGTGCATCGTATCAGTTCTGTTGTTGACTGTTTTCCATGCCATGACACCAAGCTATCCAGTATTTTCTCTTTTTGTCGTCTGCGATCTCTCTTTCCTTTTATTTTGCCAGTTGTAATCAAGTATTCCAACTATCCTTTTCTCATGGTGTGCCCGAAAAAAAAAGTTGATTGTTTCTTTCTGATGTTTTTAAGAGCTCCCTATTTGTGTTGGCCTCTTTGAAAATGTTCTCATTTGTCTTTTTAACTCTCCAGGGAACTTTCAACATTCTTCTGAGAAATCCTGCCTTTGGGCCTCTAGTCGTCTTTTCATTTGTTTGTCTACTGTCCATGATTCGCTTCCATTTGTCAGAATTGGTTCTATATAGCACCGATGAACTCACTTTCTCATTTCTATTGGCATAGATTTGTTGCATAAGATACTTTTCATTTTCTGAAATGCTATTTTGGCCTGAGCTATTCTGCTTTTTATTTCTGTAGTGCATCTTCCATCTGATGTTATTATTGTGCCCAAGTAAAGGGAGGTCAAAAAGTAATGCACACCAATTTTTTTCTCGGCTAATAATAAAGATAGGAATATGAAATTTTGCACACTTGGAATATGACATGTTCCAATTATGTGTACCAAATTGCACAGCATTTGATAAATATTACGCAATCTATGAACCGTTAAAATGGAGCTTGTCAACAATGTCCGTTACAAACAGCGAATTGTCATAGAATTTCTGGTTGCGGAAAAAGAAACTGTGGCAAACATTCATAAACGACTGTGTGCAGTGTACAAATGTTCTGCAGTCGATAGGAGCACAGTTAGTCGCTGGGTTCAGAGAATTAAAGCTGCAGAAAGTGTACGAGTGGAGCTGCATGATTTACCGCGTTCTGGACGTGTTGCCTCGGCTACCAGCACAGACATGTTAAACCGGGCTGATGCCATTATTCGTAAGGATAGGCGTATCACTAGTCAGCAATTGGCATTGCAGCTTACAGTCAGCAAGGGAAGTGCAATCGCAATTTTTAAAACTCTCGAATATTCAAAGATTTGCGCTCGATGGGTTCCTCGGTGCCTAACAAATGATCACAGAGTTCAAAGGAAAACATTTTGTTCTGAATTGTTGGAGCGTTTCGGTGTTGAAGGAGAAATGTTTTTGTCAAAAATTGTTACCGGTGACGAAACGTGGGCACATTATTATGAGCCTGAAACAAAAATGCAGTCAATGGAATGGCATCATCCGCAGTAACCAAAAAGAAAAAATTCAAAACATCTCCATCAGCCGGAAAGGTGATGATCACTGTCTTCTGGGACATTGATGGTGTGATTCTTGTTGATGTAATGACAAGAGGTGAGACAATCAACTCGACAGCTTACATCAATACACTGACAAAACTCAAAAATCGGTTCCACAGAGTTCGGCCTAATAAGCCATCTGCAGATTTGTTGCTTCAACATGACAATGCACGCCCTCACACAAGTCTGGTAACACGGGAAGCAATCAACAAATTTGGTTGGACTGTACTGCCCCATCCTCCTTACAGCCCTGATCTGGCTCCCTCAGATTTCCATCTGTTTGGACCACTCAAAAAATTCCTGCGTGGGACACACTTTGACAATGATGAGGATGTGATCCGTGCAGTTAAAAAATGGCTACGCGAGCAGGACAAAACTTGGTACAAACGAGGCATTCATGACCTAGTTTCGCGTTGGCGTAAGGCAATACGCTTGGACGGAGATTATGTTGACAAATAGGTAGTGTCAAGGGGGTGTTCAGCTACAATCTGTGAAAATTTCACACATTTTGCCCGAATAGTTTCCGAGAAAAAAATTGGTGTGCATTACTTTTTGACCTCCCTACGTATTTGAAACGTTGCACTTGTTTCAGATTTGTCCTGTTTATTTTTATGCTGCATGATGGTGATGATTGTTTCTTTGATATAACCATTACTTCTGTTTTCTTACTATTCAGACTGAGACCTTTCTTGTTGCTTTCTTTCACTATTATGTCTATCATTTCTTGTAGTTCATTCTCTGTCTCTGCTATTAAGACCGTGTTATCCACATATCGCTAATTATTTATGTTGTGACCGTTGACTTCAATTCCTTTTTTTGGTCTACTATTGATGCCATAATATATTTGCTGTAAAGTGAAAACAAATCCGGCGACAGAACACAGCCTTGTCTGACGCTTTGTTTTATAAATTGAAATTATCCTGTTTGGTTGTTAATTCGTATAGCTGCTGTTTGTTGTCAGTACATGTTTTTTTTTATGATTCGCAGATCCTTGCCATCAATGTTTAATTTCTCCAGTATATTGGTTATTTCCAGACGCTTTACTTTGTCAAATGCTTTTGTGTAGTCTATAATGCACATATATAGATCTTTCTTTGCTATATATAGCTCTTTCTATCAATGTTCCTACGATGTATATTGCACTATTGGTACCCTTTCCTTCCACAAATCCACATTGTTCCTCATCATATTTCTGGTTTTATTTTGTTTCTTATACGTCTCATTATGATTCTTATTAATATTTTCGTCATGTGGCTCATGAGACTAATAGTTCGATGGTCTTCACAATCAGGTCACCTGACTTCTTTGGTATGGCTACAAAGGTAGATTTTAGTAGATCTTCGGGTATGTGCCCAGTGTCATATATGTCAGTGTGTAGTTTTGTTATGACTTGTACTCCCAGCTCTTTTAATGCATTTATCTCTTCGATTGTTATATTGTTGAGGCCTGGAGCATTGCCACTTTTCATGTGTTGAATTACCTCCTCCACTTCACTCTGCATTATTGGTGGTCCTGTGTCTTTATTTGAATTGTTTAATTCTGGCCTTTTATCATCATAGAGTTGACTGAAATATTGTGTCAATCTTTCCATTATCTTCTTCTGTCCCATTATTATATTTCCTTCCTTTGATTTCACACATCCTGAAACTTTGACTTCTTTTCTTCCTGTTAATTCATTTAACGGACTGTGCATAAATTTTGAGTCTTTCTTTTGTTGTTTTACCATTTCTTCACATTTCTGCTTTAACCATCCTTCCTTTGCTTCTCTTCATTTGTTTTGGATCTTTTTTTGTGCAATATTTTATATGTCCGTTCTTCTTTCTTATGTTTTAATCTTTCGTCCATTAGTTCTAATGTTTCTTCTGTTATCCATTTCTTTTTGTTGATTCCTTTAGTCACTGGTATTACTTCTTTTGAAGTTAGAAATAGAGAAATATAAGAGATTGTGACGAATGTGACAACATCTGAGGATGACTAATACAAATATGCTTGGCTGGAGAAACGGTGGCAGTTAGGCACATAGAAACTTTTACTATTGCAATAACAGAAGTAATGAGCGAAAGAACAGATGACTCAACATAACATATGACATCATAGTCGCAAGTGAAAAGGTCCGGAAGTCATAAAAAAAACAACAAACAACACAAACAGAGAAGCTAATGTAAAATAATAATAATAAAATGTTAACAATTATCTTAGCTTTTCTCCGAACATTTACGCTTGATTCATCATCATCATCATCATCATCATCATCATAATCGAGTGCCGACTCCGCGTCGAAGGTTGGCTACCATCGAGCGTAATTCCGCTCTCTCTTGCTTTGACGGTGCAGGTTGTCATAGGCTGACTTGTCCATCTTTTGATGTTACTCGTCCACGTTAGTCTTGGCCTGCCTCTGCCTCTTTTACTTTGTATTTTCTCTTCCAAGACTACCTTTAGTAGGCTGTTATGTCTTTTAACATGCTCCCAAAATCTAATTTGTCTTGTTTGAATTGTATTTAGTAGTTCTCTTTTCATGTTTAGTTGTTTTAAGACTTCATCGTTTGTTTTCTTTTCTTTTCATCCATTCTACCTATTCTCACGCTTGATTACATTAAGATAATAGGGTCATGTATTTGTCTTCCATTTTTTGTCTCCTAGTACCCCACTACTAGTACCTTTTATATTTTGATGTGAGTATTATTGATAACGTCTATGGTAGTTTATTTCGGAAGCCATGTATGCGTTCTCATTAAATATTTCGCGTTTATTCATTATTTTTATCACTTCAACTTGTAAAACCCCCATTCGCATATCTTGTTCTTTCCCTTGTCAGAAAACAAAAACTATCCAACTCGTTCTAGCATGCCAGTTCTCCAAGTGCCGCTGAGACAGACAAGAACACCAGGAAGTTAAATGTTAACGTTTAGATTGGGATTAATATGGGTGACCTCCTGCAATGTAAACCTCTGCTGATACTTTAGTCAAGAAGCTGTGTGCTTTCTCTGATGCGTTTTGGAGTTTGTTCAGTTAATTCTCTGTTGAAGGAAATGCAATCAAAGCAATCTGGTCTGGGTAAGTACAAGATATAGGTCGATTTTTAATGTGATTCACTGCGATCAGTCAAAACCTTGTGATGTTTTAATGTGATTTATTGCGATCAGTCAAAACATTGTGAGTTTTAATGTGATTCACTGCGATCAGTCAAAACATTACGATGTTTTAATGTGATTCACTGCGATCAGTCAAAACATTGCGACGTTTTAATTAATGTGATTCACAGCGATCAGTCAAAACATTGGGGTGTTTTAATGTCATTCACCGTGATCAGTCAAAACCTTGTATGGTTTTAATGTGATTCACTGCGATCAGTCAAAACATTACGATGTTTTAATGTGATTCACTGCGATCAGTCAAAACATTGCGACGTTTTAATTAATGTGATTCACAGCGATCAGTCAAAACATTGGGGTGTTTTAATGTCATTCACCGTGATCAGTCAAAACCTTGTATTGTTTTAATGTGATTCACTGCGATCAGTCAAAACATTACGATGTTTTAATGTGATTCACTGCGATCAGTCAAAACATTGCGACGTTTTAATTAATGTGATTCACAGCGATCAGTCAAAACATTGGGGTGTTTTAATGTCATTCACCGTGATCAGTCAAAACCTTGTATTGTTTTAATGTGATTCACTGCGATCAGTCAAAACCTTGTGATGTTTTAATGTAATTCACTGCGATCAGTCAAATCTTGTCCTACCAGACAGTTCTGGCACCCTTTTTCAGTTCGTTGTCCACTTAAAAATCCCATATTTCCAGCAATACTGCATTTATGCAACTGTCGCGCCAATCGGCCGCTTCTATCCTTCAAGTACTCGTCCATCTATTTCTCTTTAACAAACCAATAAAAGTGTGTGTGTGTGTTTGTGAAAAATTGGGGGGGGGGGTTATTTCGCCATTCAAGTCACTGTCTAGGGTATCAGAAGATCGATAAGACATGGAGAAATCTAAGAAAAAAGGTAGCAAACATAATGGATTGGAAAATAAATGTTGAAGACGTGCTCCACATGAAGTTGAAAGGTAGAAGAAGAAGTGATACTTCGTTAATTGATGGCGGGATTTAATGAAAATTGTATATTTCAGTGTACACCTGCTGATTATATTGACACATTCCACCTTCTGTACATTTAGTTCCTTCTCCACCATCCCAGTGTACAGTCCTTAGCTGTCCTCACTAAAAGTCGACAAGGCCCATATTTGCGAACCACTGCAGTAGATTAAACTAAAATTACAATTGTTAACTAAGTGATTCGGGCCATTTTTTTTTTAAACCGACAGTCCAAATGTAATAAGCTGCAGACGCGTGTAAATGAATCAAACCAACCTGAGATTGTTGCCACCGCCAGACTTGCACTGAAGTACCTCAGCTGTGCTGTCCGACTTGTCGTCATCTTGCCAGTCTGTACCAGCCACAAGGCAGTAACTGTTGGCGACATTACGAGCGGAAATAATTCTGGTATTACGTGACTTTATAACTGACGTTGAATAATAACTTTGTTAGAAGTTGTTTGTGATCAAGATTATGTTCATACTATCATTACAATTTTATTAAATACAGTTAGATCTGGTAAATTCTTATTTTATTTTCCATGTATAGTAAAACCCATTTCTAAATTATGCCCGATTAGTGTTCTTATTTTATTACTGATTAACAAACAGTTCCTAAGTATTGTTCTGGGCAGGAATGTTGTCTCACCATATAAGTAATCTCGCACTGTTATGTTTTCTATTTCCTACATTAACATTGTTGCTACGTTTTTGTATTGATGAATATTGTGTTTACAGAACTAGAGTCGCTAGTCGCTGGACACTACGAGACTTGTTGGGGAGGGGATCTGAGCAACTATGGACTTGCTCGGAGTGCAATGATGATGACCCGCTTATAACTCAATGACCTTGTGCTCCATCGATTTGGCCGCCAAAATAATCCATATATTGAGAAAAGCTCAATTGGAAGTGTGCTGGCACGGACATGCCATAATGCCTAACGATGTGGCCACATGTATCAAACATAGAGCAATCGACGGCGCAGTACGGTATGGCACAAAATGGAGAAAATGAAGTAATAATATCCAGGACTGGATTGGGATAATTTTACTGTTACTGCGGGCAGACGCAGAAAAGGACACACTACTCGGAAGAGTCCACAAAGATTTTGAACTATTCATTGATGACTGAAAGACTTCCAAGGGATCAAGCAGACAGGCTAGCAGTAAGAGAAAAAGAATAATAAATAACTAATAAGATAAAACATATTTACCATTAGCTTGTGAATCGTTCGGTCAACAGTCAAGATTTGGAAAGAACAGAAAATAAATAATATTTAAATATACCTACATGCTAACTCACTTTCCCCATCGAGAAATGAGGTCGATGGATATTTCCATAAATAATGTTAAACGTATGTTGCTGAAGTGCTGACAACATTCACTTTAAAAAAAAAAATTGTTTTTTTGCTTCAATGCAAAATCAAAACACAATGAACTGGTCAAGAAAGAGTTAATTCATGTTTAATTTAATTAGTGAATATCAAGTCTTAGTTTTTTTTCTTCCTCGCTTACCTTTAAAATTGTTCGAGGCTTGCGGAATTCCCAAAACTTGTTCACAAATATTGACTCCGCCATTTGATCTCAGTTTCTGGCGTTAACCCGATGACTGCTACAGAAAATAATTGTTCTCTTCCTCATCAGATCCTAAAATAACGCTAAGTGGGCATAGATGCGCTGTGTTGTAGTTTATTTACGCCTTCAACCCAACACATCCGACGTGGGCACGACATTTATGAGTGTCAGGTTGCTGTCCCTCTTTGATCGCTACTTTGATGACCTCTATTCGTTTGGCCAGACTAGACTTGTTTATCTGTTTCTAGAGGCACCGTGAAGAAGTGGAGTATGGTCAGAATGGTTCTGGTCTGGGTCACGCCTTGTAATCATGGCGCAAGCCATCAATTATGAGTCGCCGACAGCTTCCAACTCTTGCTATCCGGCTCTTTGGCTCAGACATATGTGAGAACAGAATATCGCTTGAGATGTGTGCGTATCTACTTTGGATTAATCGCAATAAAGTGATTATCGGTGAACAAGTTTGGTTGTTGGAAATATATGCGAAAAGGGTGCATAACTTAACAAGCAAACTAGGGGTGTGTGAGTGGGGATGCGTGACAAGAAAAAGTTATAACCAACAGTGAAGAACGGACAATTTACAACTGCTCTTGGCATGCTCCCTTCTGGCTCCTCTTTGTTCTTTTCTTGTCTTTTATTTTCTTTGCAGTACAATTTGTAGGTCGTCACTGATGGAGGAAACCATCCCTCACGTCAACAAAAAGTAATGATGTATATTTGTGAAATTTAAAGGGGTGACTTTTAAAAAAAAGAGGGTAGAGAATCGATCAACAAATGTGAATTAATTTGATCCTACTCTTAACAAATAAAAGTACACCAGAGGTTCAGCTCAGAGACCTGATGTATCACTAATTTCTTGTTTTAATGAATTGAGTGATAGAGTTCCTGTAAACATTCTTTAGAGAAAAACAACATGTATATAAAATAATAAATGAATACGCCTGTGCTGCGAAGTATTAATCAAGAGTGAACAATATTGGGTTTCCTTTTGTGCATTAAAGTTAGAGTCAGATAATTTAAAGTTTAAAAAAATGCATCAGAATGTGCAATAGAAAATGTTGGGTTCGAAGTATGATCTATCACAGCGTTTGTCAACATGGAGACCGACAAACTTGCCTGCCCCAGTTAGGATGTGATGTGTATCTGTGAAAATGAAGTAATAACTAATATGTCACAACACCTCGCTGACTCAATGTTAACTTACATATGTGTGTGCTGCACTACGTAAGCATTCGTTTATGGGTGTCGTCACTACAGAAACTAGTTACCAATTTGTTATGTTATACAGTGTAGTCTTGTTCTTTTTTTTTTTGTATTTTTACACTTTCTCTCTCACGATCATTACACCACATCTATCATAGCTCTTATATCACAATGTTTACACCAAATGTCATATATCATATCGCTTAAAACTGTTCATCGTGTTTCTTAAATCACACTTTTCTCAACTGTTACATCACATCTCGTATATCACATCTCTTAATTCACATCACTCACATCTCTTAATTCACATCTATTACAGCACATCGCTTATAATTTATGAACCAAAATGTAACCAGGATGTTATCTAAATAGAGTTTGTATCGTATACAAATATATATCAGCTTCTAAATGTAGACAATTTTTTGTTTGTTTCCAGATCAAACGTTTCCTTCACTCAGGGACATGTGCCAGGCCAGGTTTGCTGAAGGCTGGTGACCGTCTTCTTGCTTGCAATGATCAGAGCTTGAAAGGTCTCACGCAGGCCCAGTGTTTAAATGTTCTCAAGAAATCTGGTAACTTTATCAACCTGACAATCTTGCGCTTCAAAGGTGACACCGATCAAGGTTCATTAACTGGAGATACGTCTGGACACGTCTCTATATCATCTGATGTTGAATTAAAGGAGTCATTCCTTCATTCAGGCATCAAAAACAATGTGGACAGCTCAGAGAATATTATTTTTGAACAAGAAAATTACTTATCAAAACCGCTAGAGGATTCTTTAATTAATTTTGATGACTTCAGTGACAATGAGACCCAAGATAACTTGACATGCACCATAAAGGAAAATAACAATTTTCTGATAAATTTAGATGATATTCTGTTGGTTGACGCAGGAAGCAACACAGTTACTAACAAAGAAGATAATTCATTATTGGAGATAAATGTGGACGCAGATTTAGACAGTGGTTGTTCTCTGTATATTCCACCGCCAGTTAATTTTTCAGATAGTCCAGAAGATAGTGAGTATCTAGAGAAGCAGGCTGAGATTCCAGTGAGCTTTACCAACATTGATGATCTGTTGTTTGAAACAATAGAAGACTCAGCCGCACCTTCATATAACAGTAAGCTCAAAGTATCAGGGAATTCATACACTAACAGTGAGCTCAAAGTATCAGGGAATTCATACACTAACAGTGAGCTCAAAGTATCAGGGAATTCATACACTAACAGTGAGAAAGATGAGCTCTTGTTATTGTCACTAGACCAGAAAGCAGACGATACCACTAATATAACATTAAATAATACTTCTCCAGTGGACACTGTATTCGCTGCTCAATCTACACAACAATTTTCCACTGAGTGCTTCAACAATATTGATCAAACAAAGAATGAGGCAGAATCAAAGGAGTTTGTAAGGCAAAGCTCAGAACCTACACATGTCTTAGACACCCAGAAACAAGAAAGGTCAGATCTCTCCAATAAATCCAATTTGACCGTCATACCAGTTTCTTCTGTTAGTTCTTCCGAAGATTATGTTTCTAAAATATCACTATCCTCTGTAAATAATAGTTATACCCACAATTCCTCCGATGGCGTGTTGACCCCTCCAATCTCAACAACTTATCCTCCATTTACAAGAAACATTTCAGTTAATTCCAAGGCTGCTGTCAACATATCTCACATTGATGTTCTATCAAACAGGAACACTGTCCAGGAAGATGCACCAGTAGAAGATATTGGAGATGCCACCAATAGTGTTGTTTTCTACATCCAAACAGACAGCTCTTCCAGAAGTTTAAAGTCTGAAACTGCTAGAGTAAGTACCTCTCCGCACGTAGATGCAGACATGGATAACCAGCTGACTCGCCCTGTACTACATACTACTATTGGTGTGACTAGCACATGTAACTCGGGAGAGGAAGAAGAACTTATCAAGCCAATGATTGCCATTAAGGACTCTCAGGGTACACTTTTGTGCCTTCCATCATTACAGCCTGTGACCGAGTGTTCTGAGGAGATCAAAACACTGGATGAAGATTCAAAACGAGAAATAGCAAAAGTTCTATTAGCTCTCACTGCAGATTCATCCAAAAATAATAATTCAAATTCATTGACAAATGGAAGTGAAGAGGAAATACCAGAGCAAGAAATAGTACCGACATTATTAAATAATGATCAGAAAAAAATTGCATTCGATGTGCTCAACAAGTGGAGTCTTGGGGATAGTTCAAGCACAAAAAGTGTTTTCCAAAAGACAATTTCAGGTATGATTAATACTCGAAGACACACTGAAGAAGATATTATTCCTGAAAATTTACTGGAAAGTGCCAATCATGGTTTTTCAAATAACAAAGGCGACAATCTTATTGAGTCAATGGCAGCAGCCAAAGATGATCAAGGAAAGCATTGGTATGTTCCATCAACAAACGTGAAGCCTGGTGGTCTGGGTGTGAGGTTATCTCATGACAATGCAAAGATGGAGATAGCTAATTCAACATCCTCATTCATGACACCGCAATCTGCATTATCACAAATAAGGCAGGGGGAGACTAAGTCAGTGGACCTCATAACAGAGGCTGAACTTGTGTCCAATGTGTTTTCCTATAATCAGAAGCAAACAGCTCAACATGTTCTCAATAATTATGTTAATGAAGAAGCACCTAAGGAGACATCCATTAATGAGTGTGCGGGGGGTGAATCTAAAATGTCTCACTATCTGGACATGACAGCACAATCAGTCAAAACGGAACTGCAAAATGACAAAGTTGATAGTTCCAACTCACATGTAAACCCCCGACTTCATACAGAAGTACAGACAATTGTCCACGTGTCAGCTTCATCAAATATTGAAAACAATCCTGACAGTGCTCATGATACAATCATCTCTTCCGAAAGGTCTAATAATCCAGACATCAAACAAATATCTTCAAATCCTGAAATCAAACAAACCACCAAGTCCAATAATCCTGAACAAATTACTACTGGATCACCTTCAATACAAAATTCTGATCAAGTGGTTTTGAGGCACAAAACCAAACCAGAGGCCAATTTCCAATCAAAAATTGAGTATTTCCAGCAGCCACAAGATGGAGATTTATCATCTAAATCCTATGTTGCTAGACGTCCACGAAGCATGATCGAAGCTTCTCCTTTAACACCATCAGCATCTAGATCTGACGACAAACACATATCATCCACTATAGATGGTAAGGCAGTCCCACCCATCAGGCCACTGTCTGCTGTAAGACCGTTTAGTGCATCTGTGACCGGTGTACATAACCTAAGTAGTGCCCCAGCAGGAAGACCTGCGAGTGGAAGCTTCTCAAGCAGCTCGTTTACATCCAGAGCTAGCAAGTCGGACTATCCAAAGATACGGCAGGAAGATGGGAGCCCATTTCAAGTGGATGTGTTGAAAGGCATTGTAGGACTAGGTTTCAAAGTGAAGGTTACACCAGAGGGACACACACAGGTCACAGAGATTCAGCCTGGCGGACCCATCCACAAAGATGGACAAGTGAAGTAAGCTGTTTCTGTTGTCCTCTAGATATAATCCAAACTACAGTCACGAGTTTCATTGTAAATACTATTTTACCACACAAGGTAGGGGTGGAAATGGGAAATAATTACATATTTTTTGACAACACAGATGAGATATTTTTGACAACACAGATGAGATATTTTTTGACAATACAGATGAGATATTTTTTGACAACACAGATGAGATATTTTTTGACAACACAGATGAGATATTTTTTGACAACACAAATTATATATTTTTCAATTTGTTATATTCATTTTTTGTAAGTGCTGATCATTACTGGCCAACAATTTAGTGAGAAATTCTGAGAGCCTGCTCACGCAAAGTTTATGTTATTTGCAATAGAAAATATAAATAGCGTTTTAAAATATCAAATAGTTGATAAAGTTTAGGACCATCGTCGCAACCTCGAAGGTGCTCAATAGAAAAAAAAAGTAAAACAAGAAAGAAGGATCCACTCTCCCCCCCCCCCCCCCTTTTCCACACCATGTGACACCTATTGGTTTAGTGCTCGTATTTTTAGAAACTCGACTCATTTTTGAATAATTTGGACAGCATTACACCAGCAGTATCATCCTTTCCCAGAAAGAAGTCTATGTCTAGGTCTAGGTTGGGTGAACCTAGAAACCGTTAATGGGACTGTACCTGGTCTCTTGTCTCTGTAGCCCAGCTCACTGCTCATTTAATGGCTCCCAAGGTACTCATCGCCGTTAAACAAATAGTTGTGTATGCATCGCTACAGTAGCTTGCTGATTCATCAAAAAATGGCGTCGTCTATCTTCAATTTGTATTTCCTATGTCCACCCCCCGTTATTCCAAAATCTGTTTCATGGTTGCTGTTACCTCAGTCCATTGATTATCACTGAATAATCTCGTTATACCTAATTTACCAATATCAAGTGCTATCAACTAAGTGAACAATCTAGTCTTTTTCATCATTGTTTAGACTTCATCACATTATTTACATTAAGATTAATAAATACTTTAAAAACAAGTGCAGAGAAAACTAAGATTAAGAGGATAAATGTCAAAAATACAAATAAAATTACAATCAGAGGAGTTGGACTAGAAGAAGTGAATTACTTTAAATACCTAGGAAGCTATATTTCATCAAACAGCGACATTGAGAAAGATATCTCTGCCAGAATAGACATGAAAGCGCAGGCATTCAGTAGACTTAGAAACATATTCAACAGACTTTGAAACATATTCAATAGACTTAGAAACATATTCAACAGACTTTGAAACATATTCAATAGACTTTGAAACATATTCAACAGACTTTGAAACATATTCAACAGACTTTGAAACATATTCAATAGACTTAGAAACATATTCAACAGACTTTGAAACATATTCAATAGACTTTGAAACATATTCAATAGACTTAAAAACATTTGGCGTTCAGGTAGTTTCCACCTCAGAACCAATCTTTAAATGTATATAAGTCAAATGTGTGATCATTATTCTTTTATACAGAAACGTGGAGAATGAACCGTAAAATAGAAAGCCAACTTAGAGGATGCGAATGTCGTTGTCCTAAGACGATTCTAAACATCCGTTGGGATCAATACACCACAAGCAAAGAAGTCGCCAGAAGATCTGGCATTAACAACATCAATCAGGAAGTGAAAAGAAGACGTTGGAAATGGCTAGGCCACGTTCTACAAATGGAACGAACCAGGCATTCACCTAGCATTAGGAGACCGCCTAGCAAACGAAGAATTGACACACCATTAGGGACATGGCGACGAACCTTGCATGATGAAATGATAGAGGCTGGCAAGAATTGTTCCTACTTGATCCAGAACGGATTGGATGGAGGTCTCTTGTGAGTGCCTATGCTCCGATCGGAGTTCAGAGGATTAAGAAGAAGAAAAAAAAATGAATACTTTATCACGAGATATTATAATTAGCTTATGTTGTTCTAGGGTAATCTAGAGAGTTAGTTTATATTTCCCTGAATATGAAGGTTTTCAATGTTTAGCGTATTCGCTCCAACATCTTGCTTCACCAATCCCATCATTACAAAATAGCTGGATTAAATTGTGAGAACATAAAATGTAGACAGAGACCAAACATGTAAAGAAAGTCAAATATGTATTTTGGCAAAAAGTTTAAAACACACGTGCATACACTGATTATATGTAAATATTATGCTACTGGTGAATAGTTGTTCACTTCCGGTCGGTGCGGCGGATCAAGATGACCGTCTAGTCAAATCAGGTTTAGGACTGGTTGGATTTTTACCGCAGTTTGTGTTCTCAAATAATTCTTTCTGGTCTGGGTTTTTGTTTCCCCCGGAGACAGCGGTAGTCCAGTCGCATTCACCTGTCCACGACGTCATACTGTTTTGGCGCCAGCGCATGGAGATCCGTGTTTCAGGTGACGACCGTTTGGGTGAAGTGCAACTATACCAGGCCGTAACGCTGCTCTAGGATAATATGTGTAAACTGTTTGACAACAAATAGACCACCAACTGGACTGCGTTCAAGTCGAGTGTTTCACCGAATGGATGCCCGACTTTATTTGTTGGAACAGTAGTTCTTGAATTACGCTCATTAACTAAGAAGTCTACTCGAATTCAGCGCCGCCCCATGAAAAACGTGCTGACGGCGACGACCAGGAAGTATGCATTGTGAGCTGCGCACTTTTTTTTTTTAGAACACAATACGCTGACTAAAACTGTATGGACGATAAGATAACCACTTAGTTAGCTGCTGGAACGGGGGTGTAGCACATATGGGTATGTCCCGCCTGCAGTGACAATCCGGTCTAAGTAAAAAAAAAACAAAGAGTAAAGAGCCTCGTCACGCCAAGTGACGTATAGGGAATATGGTGTTAGTGACCATAATTGTTACAGACATGATTTTTGGGATAATGTGGTCGGTATTACGCCCGTGCCGCTTTACTTTCCCAGAAAAAAATCCGGTACCCAGTTAAAGCTGGGTGAACTCCGAAGCCGTCGCTTGTCCTTTGTAGTCCATTTCACTAACCACTGAGCTATCGCGGCTCCCAAGTCTAACGGTAGTTCCATTTAATTTATGTTGAAAGTCTGGTAAATGTCACAATAATAAGCATTGGCATGTAAAGGTGATGCTGCAGTGCTCACCCTCATGTATAATCTTTCTTCCTATCTCTGTAATTAAGATATCCATTTACAGTTGTATTAACTGACAAAGATACACAACCAACATATTTGCATTATAAAATCATGACTTGATGAAACAAGAAAATTAGATGCCTTTTTTTCCCTTCGATAGCTAGAAATGTTAAACCATAATTGGTGTTTATAAAGTCGCCGTGCAATCAACATATATATATATATTTTTTTTTTTAATTACGGAACATTGTAACGTAAATTGTTATTATTCATCTAGACACTACTGCTCTTGGCTGGCTTGTATTGGGTAAAGTGGCTTTTCACATGATGAAGTTGTGCTTACAGCGTGTGTATCAAATGTTCACCACGGGCCCCAAGACATTTCTTGACTCGCCTCTTCATATTTTCCATAACCTTCTGGATAATGACCGGTGATATTTGTTGGATCTGGGTGACGATTTCTTCCTTCAGATCAGTAACTATTTGTGGATTATTTAGATAAGCATTTCCTTTCAGTAATGAAACTGTGAGTATAATAACGGCATGTTGTGTTATGTTGCAGCCGGGATTGTGGTCACAGAATATCAGCACGTTAATTTCAGCAATCGGTGACGTAATTTCAAAAATATTGTTCAAGTCACTGCACAGCGACTTCATAAACACCCTGTATAATGCACAAATAATTTGAGTGAGAAAAGTTGACAATTTAGAACATATAGTGATGCTTATGGAGACTATGTGATACATAGACACATATTACATGATGTAGCCTCTCTTATCTCATCTACAGAGTAGGCGACTATCTTTTGTTCATCAACTCAACAGAGCTGACTGGCCAGACAGATGCTAGAGTTCAACAAATATTGAGACTCCTGCCCAGAGGACTGACGAAGTTAGTGGTTAGCAGTTCTACTCCTGCTAGTTGCTCAGGTATATGAGCTTATATATGGGGAATATTAGATAAAGAATGAAGGAGCATAGTTATTATGATTATTGGTTACAAGCACATTATATTAATATTGGTTATGATCCACAAGAAGATAGCATCAAAGAAACCTTGAACAATACAACAGAAGAAATATGAGATATGGTTAGAGGCAGAGATTCTTCCCAACGGACTGTAATGAATGCAGTGTTCTGCAAAGGACATGCAATCAAATGATAATGGTTGTGCATTCTAGAATTCAATGTATTAAAAATAATTAGTGTTAATGCCCTGTTTGTGAGCATGACTTTTTTTTCTTGCTCGTGGACCAACTAAGTAATCCTTTGATTTTAGCTTAACTTTCTCTTGTAAGGAAACAATAACATCCCTTCATCTTACACATTCATGAGCTTTACACATTCATGAGGATCTTTCGCCGGAGTACCAGATTTATGTCTGGTCCAAGTTGTGCATTTCTAGTTTCTTTATCATTCTAAGCACATGGCTAATTCAGCATCAGTATTTATCTGTTATCACAGTTTGCATCTTGGTTGCATTTGTTGAACTGATTTGGTTATTTTGTTTGTCAAAGTATTCCAAGAGTTGTCATAATGCCGATTGTGTGTAAGAGTTTGTGCATTGAAAAGTGATGATAGTGTAATGTTTATCTGCTTTTTCTTTCCTTCCTCGTTTGCCTTTCGGCGTCGTAGGGAGTTATAATTTGCTGTCTTTTGCTCGGCTGTTTGCCTCTCCAGCTGTTATATTTCCTAGTGTTTCTAATATTCCATCAATCATTCCTTTTCATGATCGACCCTTGGATCATTGTGGAGTGTTTTGATCTTTCTGCCTTATCATGTAACCAAACCATTGTATCTGTTGTTTCTTTATGCACTTTGTCGCGGGAATTATTCCTAGTTTCTTTCCCAGTTCTTCATATCTGATTTTACCTCTCTTGCTATTCCTGTCATTCATCTAAAACATTCCATTTTTGTAGTGGTTATTTTTTCTTTTTGTTCTTGCACCTAGGGTCTATTGGTAGCACAACGTTGTGATGAAGAATGTATTGTAGAGTGCCCGTTCTGCCTGTAGAGTTATTCCCTTGGGCAATAGGGGTGAAAGCTGTCTGGTGATTCCACAAGTTTTGTTACATCTTGAGCATATTTCTGCTGCTGGTGAATTGTAGTTTGTCACTAGACTTCCTAGATAATTAAATTCCTCCACTTGTTTTAGTTGTCTGCCGTCTAGACATTAAGTCTACATTATGTTAATTTTCTGTTTTTCTTTTGCGATATAGATTACTTCTGTTTAGTTGATATTGATTTTCATGTTGTACTGGAAGTCTGTGCTGTCTATTTAAATGTTCTTGTAGGTCTATTTTTCAGTGTATTAGTGCTTTATTGACTGCAAATAGAAACTCATTAATCGCCTGTCTACGATGGGATGGTTAACTTACATATGTAGTCCAAGTAACTTATAAACAAAAGGGTAGATAGTAGACGCCCCTATCTTACTCCTGATCTAACTTCAAAGTGATCTGTTTAGCTTGCTGTTCTTACTGTGCAGCTGTTGTTGATGTAAAGACTTTTAATAAGGTTGATTAAATGTTGGTTTACTCTCTATGTTGTTAGTATCCCCCATAGTTGCTCTCTGTATACTCGGTCAAATGCTTTTTCTTGATCAATAAAAGTTATGTACAAATTTGGATTGTGTTCTGTCACCTTTTCTGCCAGTTGTTTCAGAATGAATAGTGCGTCAGTACATCTTGTTTTTTTTTTTTTGGAACCCCATTTGAGAATCGTTTAACTGTAGTTCCATTATTTATCCTCAACCTTTTCCCATAATTTTGGCATATAACTTTCCCACATGGCTAAGACGGGAGATGCCTCTGTATTAATTGCAGTCTCTCTTGATAATTTTCTTTTTCTATATTAGTATGATGATTGACTGTTACCAGTCTTTTTTAACTTTCTGTTTCTGCTATGATGCATTGAATATTCTGTGCCGCCATGTGACTCCAGTTTCTATAGCTGCTGCTATTATTTCTACCGGTGTGTTGCCTATCTCTGGTGCTTTATTTCTTTGGTGTATATTTATTTCATTACTTCTTAAATTTCCTCTTTCATGATGTTGGGTTTAGTGTTTGTGCAGATAAATGTGTTGATGACAAGAGTGATAAATATGACAATAAAGAGAATCATGATTTTTTTGGAAAGATGATAGTCTGACATTGCCTTTCCTGGTGATTTACAATTGTGAACAGGTGTTTGTGTACATTCAACTGGAGCTGAAACATTAGATTTATTATGTATTTATTTTTGCGTACATATGTTTTTTTAGTGTCTAGATATTCCTTTGGCAATTATTAGCTTATTCTATAGGTTTATCAGGATGAAGCTAACAGAGGTGCCTCACTAATTTACTTAGCCCTGTTTCTGCACTATATTGCTAGCAATAGTGCCATCTTAGGTCACTCACTATAAGTTGGACTATCTTGAAGTGTGCACCATTCAGACTCTCTTTGCTGGATATACTTTATGAGTCAGTGTAGATGATCAGACTGACAACTTTACTCATTTGAAAAATTGCAGTCTCAAGACAGTTAAGTATTACAGGGAACCAGTGCATCCTTTAAACTATGAAGTCAACTAGCTTTAGTGCTCTCCCATGCTCACAGCTTCTGATCTCTGACAATCACAACTGATGCTGATTAGTGCCATTTTCACGAAGTTAGATTGTCTAACATTTTTTACTATCTTAAACTTTTCACTCTATTTTTTTTATGTTGTTGTCAACAGTCCTTTATCTCAAGTCCAAGTCACTCAGCAAAAGTGAACTACTCTGACATACACACAAGATATTTTGTAAAGATCTTCATAATAGTACCATAATGAGAATTCTGTTATAAGTTGTCCAAATCTAATATTTTATCAGCAATGGCATTGAAATGTTTCTATGCTCTAATGTTTCAGAATTCCAGCAATTCTTGGACAGCGGCACTCATGGTTCACTGTTAGCACAACAATCACAACACCAGTCCACTCCTAGTGTAGCCAGTCATATTTCTCTGGATACTGTCTATGCAAATAAATCTTACAGCCCTCGGAACAAAGATGTTTCTCATGGCATGGCTCTCTCTGCTATAACTGCAGCAGATGCAGCTTCACAAATGAATGTTTTGGGTAAAGTAGAATCACCAACCACAATTCAGGAAAAACATGACTCTGTAACAGTTCAGAAGCAAACAATTGTTTCATCCAGATCTGAACATGAATTTGTACAGCCAAAGACTGTACTACACCACAAGGTGGAAAAATCAGTCATTGATAGTTGTCAAGCTTCAAATGGAATGAGCAGTTCAAGAGAATCACAGAACCCAATAGACATCAATGTAACTAATAATGGGAAGCCCTCTGTACAGAAAAAAGATGCTGAAATGGAAATTAGTTTTAGTTCAAATCATCACACCATCAGTGAAAATATTAGTAAAGAATTTTATCAGAAGGAACCTTTTGGAAACACTGAAGTTATCTCTCAGAAAATAGAAACTTATACAGTTCCATTGGAAGAGACCAGTCCTGTTGCTAATAAAAACAAAATATCATCACAAGCATCTCCACATGTGATACTAACCTCTAGAGACCCTAACACAGAAATCATAAAAAGCACCAGTGAATTATTTGAAATGCAAGACGCAGTAGGACACACTGAAACAGCTCTACAGATCCCTCAGAAAATAACACCTTACCACACAGTGATAAGAGATACTGCTCCTATTTCTAATAAAGAACAAGTGACATTGCCTGTAGCTGCTCCTCGTTCACCAACGTCCAAGGTTTTCAGTAAAATAGACCCAGCTCAGCCACAAGAAAAAGAGTTATCTGCACCTGAGGAGAAATTGGAATCTGTGAGACCTCATCCTCATAAAGTTCCCCCACCTGTAGCTCCAAAACCGCGCTACAACCCAGCAACTTTGCTGAAGTCAGAAGAAAGTGTGGATGGTGTTGAGTCAATTAAACCTACACCTCGAACAAGTACTGGTTATGAGAGACTGCATAGCAACACAGAGATACAAAGATCCACATCCTTAACTGACAGGACAGGTTCATTTGTTTCATCTGCAACAAAAATATTTGATAATAAAGCAGTCAATAGTGATTCAGCATCAGAGCAAGCATTCATTACTAGACGAATATCCATGAATATGGTAACAAGCAGTGACAACAGAGCAATAAACACATCCCTGATTCCAGTACAAGGCAGATTGAAACATTCCCAAGCTCAAAACCCTGTCCCATTGACACAACCTGTAACCGTGTCACCAAAATCTCTGCCAAGATCTAGAACACTCGGCTATAATGAAGTCATGCATAAGGAACTTGTCTTTCCAGAGAGTCCCTCCAAGAGCAAAGAAAATGCTGATAATAAGACTAATAGTCTTCAGAGTCAAACTCGTCTGAATGCAGCTTTATCACCAAGAAGATCATCTTCATTTGACTCCCCTACATCTCCTACACTCAATTTTCCAATCAAGCATACACCCACTATTAGAGATGAGTCAGTGAGCAAAGTTGTTAATGGTAAGAGCCAAACTTTTCAACAGCCTGGCATTTTTCAATCTACACCTCTCACTTTGGTCACAAATAAGTCACCATCAAATGTAGCACATAAAGTATCCACTTCACCTCACTCTGGTCTAAGTTCACCACATATTGAACATCACCGCAGGTCCTTCACATCTTCACCTGATCAATCTCCCACAGGTTCCACAAAAGAAGAACCATTGCAAGAAACCATGGAAAAGTTTGACAACCTTCTTGTAGACACCAACTCCTCCCACATTGAAACCAAAGCTCATGATCTTTCAGTATCACTTCCTGTTAAAAATGACAGCATACAGCCGTCCCATATTGACAGCGACCATCTGCTCACTGCTGGTGTGAAGAAACCTGTAGCTTTACCAAGAAAGAAATCTGAACCTACTAAAGAGCATGAAATAGAATTTGATGTCTTCAAGAAAGAAGAAGTCACTTTAGTAAACAGCAAAAAGGAGTTGATGATAGTAAAGATGGAAGACAGAAAAAAGGACTTGATTGCTGATGTACTTGAAATAGATGGAGGTCCAGTTGAAATAAACACACAATCAGATCACCCAAACAGTAACATGTGTGACAGTGTTGATTCATCAGATATCCAAGAAAAGATTGTGCACTCATCTATTATAAATACTGCAAATATTCCTCAGGAAGGACACAATATTTCAGAAAAAATTGAAAATGAATGCAACTTCTCAGGAAGAAAATATGAAATAAATAATGAGCAATCTGACAATATAAATTTAACCAATGTCTTTATTAATCAGAATCAGTTAGAGCAAAATGGTGAAAGATTAATAAATGAAAATGTTGTGGAGCAACTGCATGTTCATGTAGAAACACATGATGCTAGCAATTATGAGGCATGCAAAGGTAGTGTTGGTAATCAAGATTTTGTGATGGCCTTTCATGACCACATTAATAATGAGGTATCAGAAGTCAGCAACAACAAGATACAAGGGACAACAGAAGATGATATAGATTTAGACATTTTGAATTACCAGGCTTCTGAAATTGTGGAAGATGTCTTGAACAGAATAAAAAAGAATCCAGATATTTTATTTCAATATCAAAACACAATAATCGAACAAGAGCTCATGTCACAGCAATCAAACACAATAATCAAACATGAGCTCATGTCACAGCAATTATGGGAAGATGATGTACTGACTGGTGGAGCACCTCCACTTCCTGATGCTCCACCTCCCCCGCTAACACTCAGAGATGTAAACCTTGTTAGTGCTCAAGATTTAGTGGACCGGAATGGCTCAACTGCTATGGCAGAACACATCACCAATAACTTAATTGAGAATGAGTCTGAGAGTTTCTTGTTTGAAAAGTCCACTAGTCATAGTCCTGTGAGGTTAGAGGTAAATACATCACACACAGAACTTTTGTTGTCTAGTCAACTGGATCATGCTCAAATAAATGAAGTGAGCAAGACCTCCATGGAGCCACTCAGATCATGGGAGGACAGCTTTCATTGTGTTGTTGATACTAGAGTAGATTCCTCAAGTACTGCTGCCTTGTTAAGTGAAGGTCCAGGTTTGCTTGCAGATGAAGACAAAGAGGTATTAAGTACTAATGCCATTTCTAAGTCTCTAGGACTTGCAGAGGTAGTTTCAGATAAGGATAAAAAGATACCTCTCTCTACAGATGACAGAGTTCAACAAGTCACAACAGCTACAAATGGTGAATCTCACATTAGAAATGTGAAGAGTGCAATTAATAATAAGGAAGTTTTTGAAAGTGATTTCCTCGAAAAAAGTCTCCCTCCACCTTTGTTAGCCACACCCTCATGTGCTAGTGTCACTTCCTGGGAAGCTACTACAAACCACAATGAGAATTTATTATCTCAGATTTCTACACCAACTGAACTGAAATTAAAATCCCAACCAATATCACTGGAAGAAAATTTTCTTGGAGACAACTCAACTGATGAAATCAAAGTACGAAATGGAATATCTTCAGAGTCCAAGGGGGAAATACTAGAAACATCTTTGCAGAGCCAAGAAGCTGATGTTACAAGTATTGATTTAGTCTCACCTCCAGACACACATGTCTCAGAGCAAGTTCTTTCACAAACTACAGAAAGACATTTGCAGACAATTATTAGTAAAAGAAGATGGTTGCTAAGATCCAGCAAATCTATGTCTCCTATCTTGTCTGGTGAAGCCAATGTCCAAGTTTATGCTGAAAACATCAAGGTCAATTTACTTGCTGCTCAGAATGTGAAGTCTGTCATAGACAAAGCTAATGCTGTTCTAGATGCTGCCTCAGCTACAGACATCTTGGCCCTCATAGTGGTACACCTGCATCAAGATGAAAATGAGGCACCTCTGGACATTGACATTAATCTTAAAGAGGGAATTTGGTTTGAGGTAATCTCATATGTTAAGTGAATAAAATAAGCAGCAACACCTTATTTGACAATGTTGGCAAGTCTCAGAGTGTGCATTGTCTTTGTGTTTTACATGGGTGTGTATAGAGTCCTGTGTATATGAATAGACAAAAAAACCATTGCATAAATCTTGTAAGCAAATCTTATGTGTGTGTGTGCTTTTGTATAAATTAGAAAGGCTATTGTGAAATTACTACCTGTTGTAAAATCACATTTTTTTTTAATGGAGGTATTCATGTATGGGACCACTGTTGTGTGAAAATTGTTCTCACATGTCTTATTAACACAAGCGTTTCTTGTTAGGTAAATGTATTAGTCATTATTAGAATGTGTTATTAAAGTGAATTATATTTCAAATGAAAACACAATAATATAGTTTATTTATATAGTAACAACTTTAAATAAGAAATATAACAAAATAATGTAATACTTCTCCCAAAGATCATTATCAAAGAATGGAAATTTGCATTTATATGCATCTTGATGCATCTTTATTCCTTTACCTCTCAATATCAAAGGAAAGCCTAAAAAAAGAGAATGTAAGAATTAATAGTAATGGGAGATGAATCATAAATTTTGCAAATTAATAATATATGAGAAATGCTGAAAAAAAAATGTTCAAAGATGATTTCATTGTTGTCAATATAATAAAAAATGTATGTTGGTGAATTTTTGTTGTTGTTACTGCAGTAGAGCATTTAGAACATGCCATCAATATCATCATCAACAAATATCAAGTCTGTTGGCTTAGATGATCATGTTTCTCCACAACTTTCCATCTCTACGGCTTTTATAAATCCACTTGTTGACTTTCTCCAAAAGCATTATCTTAAAGTTCTTGTATCTATTCTTACTATTTTCCTCTATCTCCTTTTCCCTCAATTTTCCCATTTTTTTCAGCTCATATCATCTAGTTACATAGCCAAAAAAAGATGAATATTTATCCTGATGTTGTCTTTTAGCTTTGGCTCGGGACTCTCTTATTGCAGCTGTCTATTTCAGTGATTCGATTGACCAATAGAGTTTCTCCCCCAGGGAGGTGGGTTTGAGCCACATTGTTCTTCTCAGGCCTGTGTACTGGGGGCAATCCTGTAGAACATGTTTTGTTGTCATGTTATCCAGGGTACAGTGGCATTGGGTGGTAGTTCCTATTTTGAGTTTGGTGAACATGTGATTTCTCATTCTGTTGCGGCCAGTGCGTAGGCGAAGTAAGATGACTTGATCCCTCCTTGATAGTTGGAGGTATCCATCCCTCTCGTTATACTTTGGATGTTCTTGTTTTAATTTTTCATGATACTGGCCTTTGTTGATGGATTTGATTTCATCATAGCTGACCAGATGTTTCTCTTGTGGTAACCTCCCTCCCTCCTTAGCTAGTTTGCACATTCGTTTCCTTGTATATAACAGTGTGATGGTATCCACTGGATGTCCACTCTCTGGAAGTTATTGTATAGTTGGTCTAGGGTTGTTCTCAAGTCATCTAGCTCAATGTTCCTGGGAGTTTTTAGAGCTGTTAGGTCTGACAGTGCGTTGATCAGTATCACCAATTTCTTGTGCATGTTATTTTTGTGTTGGATAGCAAGTTTTGCAGTATCTTCAAGAGCTTCAGTTTCTGCTTTATAGTTGTTTGAGAATTTCCCAGTAGCTATTGTTTTAGTAATCCCTTCCTAGTTATTCAGCCTCAATAATCTCCTACTCTATTTCTGGTGGCATTTGTAGCAGATCCATTTGTGTATATGTGAGATCAGGAGTCCTGTGGGTAGTTGTCTGCGTGTTTTCTGTTATATGCTTTCTCTTTGTGTCTGTTTGGGTGCCTTTTTTCATGATTCCTATTATGTCTTCCTTATATTCTGGTATTTTATATTCCCCTTGGGGAGTCTTCCAGGATAGGCATATAAGTTTTGCTATTGTTTGGGACAGTACTGGATTGATAATTGTCAATTCTTTGAAGATTGCAGTGAAGTTTCTCCTCTTTAGTCTTCATTTTCCAAAACCAGTTTTTCTTTGGTGCATGGGGTGGTTAGGGAGCCTTTACTGTTTCTTCGCTTCTGCATTACTTTAGTTTTCCATCTATCTTCCAAAGCCTGTCACTGTTTCTAGAGTATGTGTAGATTTTATAGCACCAGCGATGATACATGCAGCCTGGATTTGTCTTTAAATAATATGATGTACGCTTTAAATATTCATGATTATAATTTATATGTTCAATATTAAACAATTTTTTTTCAAAATGTTTCTCTTCTAAAAAGCAAAATTATAACTATCCATAATATTATTTGCAGATTTTATTTCATGGTACAAACAGGAAAACTTCATTATGTTTTGTTATTGTTTTTTTTTTACAATTTAGATGTCTGGTGCTACAAAAAGTAGCCCATTATTAGAGAAGTGTGGGACTGAGTCTGGGGATTGGCTGATGTCAGTAGATGATCTTTGGTGTGACAATGCAACTGTGACAGATTTTCAGTCCAAACTGGCAAGTCCAAAGCATGATTTGCTGCTGGTGTTTGCCAGGGGAATGAAGTCTATTAATGTTATAGGTATTTATTTTTAACTTCTTCTAAAATTTGCAATGTTTCTCTTTATATATTTATGTGTATGTTTGTGTGTGCATGCATATATGTTTGCATGTGATAAATATTTGTATCTGCAATTTATGCAGTGTATGTCACTTATAAGTTCTTAAATGTTATGTAGAGCCAGTCTTAACATATGGATGTGAATCATGGACAATAGGACAACAAACAAGAAAATCACTGGAGGCTGTAGAAATGTGATTTTAAAGAAGAATGCTGAAAATACCATGGATAGCTAAGAAGAGTAATGAAAACATTCTGAAAGAGGCCAAAGCCAAAAAGAGAGCTAATTTCCAAATTAAGGAAGAAATCATCATTTTTTGACCATGTAATGAGAAGGGAACAGCTAGAATATATTGTGACAACAGGGAAAATTGAGGGATGAAGAGATAGAGGGAAGCAAAGAGAAAAGATACCAGACAGTTTAAGAGAATGGCGGCAGAAGGTCAGCAACAGAAATGATAAATAACTGTCAAGATTGAAAGTTGTGGAGAGACATGATCACCTACGTCAGCATGCATGGTACTTGATGATGATGACGTTACTTATAAATTATACAGAGAGCTTTGTACTGATACATTACTTTTCTAGTATTTGTTACAGTTCAGGCTACCTCAGTTTAATTGAATTCATATTATTCCTTTATTTTATGTGCAATCACTTAAGAAAATAATCCACTTTTATATGTTCTCTTGAAATTAAACTAGAAAAACCAATACCGGTACCAAGGCTGAGGTCAGTGCACAAAGAGGGAGAAAGTAAACAAGTTTTGAACAGAGTGACAGATAGCAGCATTACTAGCACAGCCATTGAATGTGAGTATGTGTTATGAAGGTATTATTTTTTTTATGTCAATACTATGTTCATCATTATGTGTCATGTACGTAAAGTCGCATGAAACATTTCCTTCCATTGCAATCATTTTTTAAATGTTTCAGTGCTTCAGACATTAATTATTATCCAAAAGTGAAACAGTAAAATTCAGTTTGAGATCTGCACACAGCAGACTTAGGCACCACATGTTTCAGACATTCAGACTTGGAGATAGTAATGTGTTACACTTTTGGTCAATCTCCAGAAAATGCCACAGATTCTCATTCTTGTAACTGTGCAAGACTAATTCTTCATCATCATCATGTGCCATACCGGTTGGCCTTCCACAATCTTCTATCTACAGTGCATCGTATCAGTTCTGTTGTTAACTGCTTTCCATGCCATGACACCAAGCCAACCAGTATTTTCTCTCTTTGTCGTCCGCGACCTCTCTTTCCTTTTATTTTGCCAGTTGTAACCAAGTATTCCAACTTTCCTCTTCTCATGATGTGCCTGAAAAATGTTGATTGTTTCTTTCTGATGTTTTTTAGGAGCTTGCCTTTTTGTGTTGGCCTCTTTGAGAACTTCCTAATTAGTCTTTTTAGCTGTCCAGTGAACTTTCAACATTCTTCTGAGAAATCCCATCTCTGTGGCCTCTAATCATCTTTTCATTTATTTGTCTACTGTCCATGATTCGCTTCCATAGGTCAGAATTGGTTCTATATAGCACAGATGAACTCTCTATCTCATTTCTAATGACATAGATTTGTTGCATAAGATATTTTTTATTTTCTGAAATGCTATTTTGGCTTGAGCTATTCTGCATTTTATTTCTGTGGTGTATCTTCCATCTGATGTTATTATTGTGCCCAAGTATTTGACACATTGCACTTGTTTCAGATTTGTCCTGTTTATTTTTATGCTGCATGCTGGTAATGATTGTTTCTTCGATATGACCATTACTTCCATTTTCTTACTATTCAGACTGAGACCTTTCTACTAATTCTTACTTTTCCTAAATAGCTCAGAAGAGCAAGAACTTTGGATCTTTACATGAGTTGTGGGCCATGATGAAGTATATTGCTGAAATCAGCATTAAAGTCCTCAAGATGGAATAATAATAAAGAAAAATTGCACTTTCAGTTATTTTGGGCATTTGATTTCTTCCCTCTGTCTCCCTTTGTAATTTTATGTCACAAGCTTTTTTTTTTTTTTGTAAACATATAATGTTTTTAAAGTCACTTTCTTAATCATTTCTAATAAATTCTGCTCACATTTAAATTTGTTCTGATATTTTTAATTGTATTTTATTTAATGTAATGATTATTATCAGACAATTTGACAAATAAAGCATTGTCTCCCCTACTCTATCACTAACTTTGAGAACATTTTTTTTTAAATATCATATATAACAGTTACTGTTTCCAGATACAAATTATCAATTTTTTTTTTAGAAACATTAAATTAATATTTCATTTCAAGTAGATGTCACAAGTCATCTTATAGTGTATAAAGTATACATAATAACAATATTTTAATGTGTTTTTCTGCTGTTATCGCTAAACCTGTTAAAGCTTTTTGGGTAAAATATAAGAAAAATAAGATAAATTATTAGGTTTTTGGTTACATCATCCTTTTAAATTTTTAAGAAGCATTTATTTGTGTTTATTCATGTAGTATCTTTATTTCCAGTCTTAACATATGGATGTGAATCATGGACAATAGGACAAAGACAAGAAAATCAGTGGAGTCTGTCGAAATGTGGTTTTACAGAAGAATGTTGAGAGTACCATGGACAGCTAAGAAGAGTAATGAAGATGTTCTAAGAGAGGCCAAAGCAAAAAGAGAGCTAATTTCCAATATTAGGAAGAAACAATCATCATCATTTTTTGGCCATGTAATGAGAAGAGAACAACTGGAATATATTGTAACAACTGGAAAAATTGAGGGACGAAGAGATAGAGGGAAGCAAAGAGAAAAAATAACAGACAGCTTAAGAGAATGGCTTGGCAGAAGGTCAACAACAGAAATGATAAATAGCTGCCGAGATCGAAAGTTGTGGAGAGACATGGTCACCTATGCCAGCAGGCCCGGTACTTGATGATGATGATCTTTATTTAAATGTAGAAGCTAAACACCATCTAAGTGTAAGGTATGTCAGTCATTGTTTTTGTATATTTTTTTTTTACTTTACATTTGTTATATCAGTTTAATAATATTAATTTTTTTTGTTTAAACAGCTACAGATGGAGAAACAATTGATAAATTAGTTGAAAGTGAGAAGACACAAAAGTTATCAATACAATACCAAAATGTTGTATCACAGCTAAGTCTTATGCAAGAGACATCACCTAAGTTACCTGAAATATCACAGTTTTCTTCAAGTCAACTAGACCACACACCACAACACCTAAGCCAAGCAACACCATTACCAGATGAAACACCACCATTGCCGGACCAAGCTCCACCATTGCCAAAACAAACACCAACATTGTCAAAACAAGCTCCACCATTGCCAGACCAAGCACCACCATTGTCAGACCAAGCACCACCATTGCCAAAACAGACACCACCATTGTCAAAACAAGCTCCACCATTGCCAGACCAAGCACCACCATTGTCAGACCAAGCACCACCATTGCCAAAACAAACACCACCATTGTCAAAACAAGCTCCACCATTGCCAGACCAAGCACCACCATTGTCAGACCAAGCACCACCATTGCCAAAACAGACACCACCATTGTCAGACCAAGCTCCACCATTGCCAGACCAAGCACCACCATTGTCAGACCAAGCACCACCATTGCCAAAACAGACACCACCATTGCCAGACCAAGCTCCACCATTGCCAGACCAAGCTCCACCATTGTCAAAACAAACACCACCATTGTCAAAACAAACACCACCATTGTCAAAACAAACACCACCATTGCCAGACCAAGCACCACCATTGTCAAAACAAACACCACCATTGTCAAAACAAACACCACCATTGCCAGACCAAGCACCACCATTGCCAGACCAAGCTCCACCATTGCCAGACCAAACATCACCATTGCCAAAACAAACACCACCATTGTCAAAACAAACACCACCATTGTCAAAACAAGCAGCACCATTGCCAGTGCAAGGGCATCTTCTTGTATCAGATATACATGTCCATAAAGAAAAACCTCAACACCAACAAGAAAAGGCACCAACCTCACCAAAGAGATCTTCACAAGTCTATGAGGAACACACAACAATAATGAAATCATATTCAACTACAACTGGAGATCTAAAGAAAGCAGCAGAAGAACAAATAATCACTCCTGCACCACTAACCAATTCAGAAATACCAGTTACGTCTTCACTAGAAAAATCTGCAAATTCAGCAGATGAACTGGGTCCAGGTATTCATAAAGTGGTTATGATAAAAGGTGCTACAGGAGTCGGCTTCTGTCTTGAAGGAGGCATGGGCTCACCAAAGGGAAATGTGCCTGTTACAATCAAAAGAATTTTTAAAGGTGAGGCTTGATAAAACATAATACTCTTAATAAAAGAATACCATCATCATCATGTGCCATACCGGTTGGTGTAGGTGATCATGTCCTTCCACAATCTTCTATCCACAGTACATCGTATCAGTTCTGTTCTTGACTGTTTTCCATGCCGTGGCACCAAGCTATCCAGTATTTTTTCTCTTTGTCGTCCACGATCTCTCTTTCCTTCTATTTTGCCAGTTGTAACCAAGTGTTCTAACTTTCCTCTTCTCATGATGTGCCTGAAAAATGTTGATTGTTTTTTTTTAAAGATTATAAAATGCTTAAAACAGTGGATGAAAAAATATATGGGAAAGAGTAAGTGAAGTTAAGGAAATGTTTGCAATAGATCTGCTTTTGACAATATGCTGTTAGCATTTAGATTAGAATTATCCAGAGAGAGATGCAATTAGAGATCAAAATCCTGTAGAAAGATCTATATTTAGATAAACTTTATAGCTAAACTTGAATTCAGATTTGAATTTAGCGGCAAGTAAAGTAAGGATTTGTGTTATTCCAAGTGGTTTTCCTGGAGAAAACAGTGTAGTTAGTGTTCATACTTCTCAATCACCATCAGCAAGTGATGTGGTCTATAATCATGCCAAGTCACCATATTTTCCCAGAGAACTAGACATTCTATCTATCTATTGACCTTTCAAGCCATAGCCAGCCCATTGGGCTTAGACCAAGATATTCCTTCTCTTATCTAAATTTTTGTTCTAGCAGTTTTCAATTATTTTAAAGATATTTTATCAAATCTCGCCATTTGCCTCTGTTCTGCGCAAGCAGCTCTATCTCATTGAGGGAGCCGATTCCTGCTGCTCTTGCCTCTCTCATCAATGTTGTTCTCAGTGTCTCTCTGGGACTTCCTCTTATCCTCTTACCTGTTGTTTCCCACATGAGGGCTTGCTTTGTTATTTGGTTATTATCTCTTCTCATCACATGTCCAACATATGACCATCGTCTTTTCTTTATTACTGAAGATGTTAGTGGTTGATTGGCGATTTCTCTAATTTCCTCGTTTGTTTTGAATTCGTTCTAAGCTATACCAAGTATTTTCCTTAGACATTTATTCTCGAATGTGTACTAGACATTAAAACTTGCATTTAAAAATTAGCAATTTTACAAACGTCTATGTAGAGTTTTACTTTATTTTAAAATAAATCTAATCTGAATTGAATTTCATTCACTATCTATCTATGTATCTATTGACCTTTCGAGCCGTAGCCGGCCCATAGGGCATAGACCAAGATACTCCCTCTCTTATCTGAATTTTTGTTCTAGCAGTCTTCAATTCTTTTAAAGATATTTTATCAAATCTCGCCATTTGTCTCTGTTCTGTGCAAGCAGCTCTATCTCACTGAGGGAGCTGATTCCTGCTGCTCTTGCCTCTCTCATCAATGTTCTTCTTAGTGTCTCTATAGTGTCATTCACTATCATCATCATCATCAAGTATCGGTCCTAGTGGCGTAGGTGATTATGTCTCTCCACAACTTTCGATCTCGGCAGCTATTTATCATTTCTGTTGTTGACCTTCTGCCAAGCCATTCTCTTAAGCTGTCTGTTATTTTTTCTTTTTGCTTCCCTCTATCTCTTCGTCCCTCAATTTTTCCAGTTGTTAAAATATATTCAAGTTGTTCTCTTCTCATTACATGGCCAAAAAATGATGATTGTCTCTTCCAAACATTGGAAATTAGCTCTCTTTTTGCTTTGACCTCTCTCAGAATCTCTTCATTACTATTCTTAGCTGTCCATGGTATTCTCAACATTCTTCTGTAAAACCACATTTCTACAGACTCCAGTGATTTTCTTGTCTGTTGTCCTATTGTTCATGACTCGCATCAATATGTTAAGACTGGCTCTACGTAACATTTAAGAACTCTTTTTCTTGTTTCTATTGTCAAAAATGGATTGCATAGTATTTTCCTCATTTTTTGGAAAGCTGCTTTTGTTCCACTTGTCTTTATTTTGCACTGAGGTGATGTCTTTTTCTTTGTTGTTACCATTACCTCTGTCTTTTTGCCATTAAGGCTGAGTCCTTTATTTTTGCTTTCCTTCACTATAATGTCCAACATTTCTTGTAACTCATTTTCACTCTTAGCGATTAATACTGTATCATCAGCATACCTTAGATTATTTATATTATGACCTTCAATTGTTATTCCAGGCATGTCCCTTATGGATCTTAAAATAATCTCACTATAAATATTAAACAAATCTGGTGACAGCACACAACCTTGTCTAACACCCTGTTTTATTTGTTGAAACATTCCCAATTGGTTTCCAGTTCTTATGGCCGCTGTTTGTTGCCAGTACATGTTCTTTATTATTCTTAGATCTTTGCTGTCTACGTTTATGCTTTCTAAAATGTTGATTATTTCTTGGTGCTTTACTTTGTCAAATGCCTTGGTGTAATCTATGAAACATAGGTATAGATCTGTTTTCACCTCTATGGCTCTTTCTACTAAAGATCTTATGATATAAATGGCATTGCTTGTTCCTTTATCTCTAACAAAACCACACTGTTCATCGCTAATTTCTGGACTGATTTTGTTTTGCACTCTTTGCATGATGATTCTTAGTAATATCTTAGTCATGTGACTCATAAGGCTTATTGTGCGATGATCATTGCATTCAATCGCACCCGATTTCTTTGGTAGGGCTATGAATATTGATTTGAGCATGTTATCTGGTATATATCCGCTGTGTAGATATAATTCAATATTTTTGTTATTATTTCTATTCCAAAATCACCCATGGCTTCAATCTCTTCTTTAGTTATATTATCTGGTCCAGGAGCTTTGCCTGCTTTCATATTGCGCAAGGCGTCTTCCACTTCTTCTCTTAGTATTTCTGGTCCTTCTCCATTATCCTTCATTCACTATATATATATATATATATATATTTTTTTTTTATGAGTGTTTTATATTTATCCATGCTACGATAGTTATTAATTTGTTAATAAACCTTTGGAAACACCATTCTCTGCTTTTTTTTTAAATTTGGAATTTTTAATATTAAGAGGTTACAAATGATAAACATTTAACTAATTGTCTTAATTTTTTCTTAAAAAAACTAAGTCATCCAAATGCAGTTAGCTGACTATGTATAAATTAACATTCTGGATTAACTGAATACCTTTTTCCAGGAATTAAATTTGTTATCAAATTATTAGTTACAAATGACAATTCACAAACAGCAGAGATAGACTCAAGATGCATCAAAGCTTGTTCAAATCATTGGTCAGCTGTCACCATTATTGTCCAACAAGGAAATAACTCTGGAGGTCAAACAGGCACTCTACAATACAATCTTCATCCCAACAATGTGCTACCAATGTCAGTCCTTGACCCTAGATGCAAAAACAACAAGAAAAATAACCTCTGCTTAGATGAAGTATGTTAGACGAATGACAGGAAACAGCCTGAGAGACAAGATCAGAAATGAAGAACTCAGAAAAAAGCTAGGAATAACCCCTGCCATGGAATATATAAAGAAACAACAGATAAAATGGTTTGGCCACGTGACAAGGCAGAGTGATCAAAACACAACAGAACGAGCCCTCAATACACGTTGCGAGAACACCAGATCCAAGGGTCGACCAAGAAAAAGATGGATTGAAGGAATATTAGAAGCACTAGGAAACATAACAGCACCAGAGGTGGACAAAAGGCAGCAAATTATATCTCCCCTTGATGCTGAAACGCAAATGAGGAAAGAAAGAAGAAGATCAAATTATTTATCAATGAGACATTTTTCTGTTGAACAGTTGAGCTGACAATTTTTGTTTTTATTTCTGAGATAATGACTAATCTGACAAATATTACATTTAAATACGATAAGATTTGTGAATGTTAAAGTTTGTAATAGGTCATCATATTATTGCTTAACTTCTTGCATTTGATATCTGTAGGTGGCCCAGCAGAGAAGTGTGGCAAACTGAAGGTAAAAGATGAAATTTTAGAAGTGAACGGAACCAAATTTGATTCCATGAGACACTACGAGGCTTGGAACCATCTTAAGTTCTTGGATGATGGTGAGGTCCACATAACAATACATAGACTTTGACAACAAAATCAACAGTTTGTTGCATAACTTTGGATTATGTTAAAATTACTGCTCATGAAGTGACCATTGTCTTCTTTTTGAGATTTCTTTTTTTTTCTTTCTGAAAAAAAATCAAATATTACATTGATATGCTGACATATATTTAGCCAAGCCAGAATGCATGAATGTTCTAAATATGTTCGTCTAATAATTGCATTTGACATATGATTGTAATAAAAATTGTTGATAATTTGTTCCTACTGTTGTGTTTAAATGAGAAAAAACTAATGCTGTATGTGATTAATTGCATATATGAGTGTCCAGAAATTTATTATGAGAATATATACCATATGATACTATCAATATTATTGTTATATACAAAGACCTCAAAGCATTCAATGAAAAATATTGTCATAATAAGTCATGCTGAATGGTGTTGAAGGTAATTACTTTTCAGTTTAAAATTTTAGTACGGCAGTGTTTCATGTATGTGCTATTGTCACAGTTATCTTTTTATTCCCTCCTTATTTTCATCATTTTTGTTACTCTCATTCTCACAAGATTTTTCTCTGACTGTCATTTATGTATCTACTTAATTTTTAATGTTAAAATTTTGTTCATAAAAATGTTTTACAATTTTTTAAAACTGTTTTCCCCTCTTATAATACAAAGTCATGTAATATTTCCAAACTTCCTTTCTTGGTCATTGCACAAGCATTAATTGCAGCCATGGTAACAAATTGGTTAGTGCATGTGTCTACTGATCATGTGGGAGAGATTAATTAAACCAGATGTTTTATTTTAGATCAGGGTGGCTTTGAGGTTCACATAACCAGAAATTGATTGGAGAGATTTCTTCTGGGACAGTAGGTCAGTCTAGAGTGATACTGACAATATCATCTATAAATGTGCTAATGGTGATTGAAAATTACGGGCACTAATGCTACATTCCACAATATGTCACAACTCATAAAAAATACCCCTATATACACAATATTATTCACAGAATCATACACTGGGTAATCTTCCAGTTTGTTTATTCATTTCTTAAGACTTTCATTAAAATAATATTTCAGGGTCCACATTCTCACATTTCAAAGCTTTTCTAATTTATTATAGGGCAGCTTCTTCTAGCCTCTGATACAGATCAACAAAGCAGTAGCTAGTATGCCAAGTACTGAAACTACTTTTAACTTACATGATTCCCTCTTCTGCGCATATTTTGTTAACAAGTACATAGACTACATGAAATTTGACAATGATATAACAGCAGATAGTAAATCATAACTGACTGTTGGCATAAAGATTGATAATCAAAAACTGACTAAAATCTATCACCCATCTCTACATAATGATTCCAGAAACAGGGTATTCAGCCTGGACAAGATGAATAGAAATCAGTGATGGAAAGCAAACCTAACCCACACAAATTTGCAGAGAAGTTGTTAGATTTATCAGGACTAAAAGTGCTAAAATCACATCTTTTGTGTGCACAGCACAACAAGGCAATGGATAGACTAAAAGAATGATACTTGAAACACTAAATTCCTGTAGTAAATATTATGGATGTCACTTTTGGGGAATGAAGATGAGAAGAGATCATTGGTTTCAGCTGCCCAATGCTTTGTAATATATACATCCTCATATACAGAGAGATTATTTATGTGAAGCAATCATTAATTTAGGAGCCGCAATAGCTCAGTGGTTAGTGAACTGGACTACAAAGGACAAAAAGTAAGGTTTGATCCCAACCGACGGCTTCCGGGTTCACCAAGCCTTAAATGGGTACCGGATTTTTTCCTGGAAAAGTAAAGCGGCACGGGCGTAATACTGACCACATTACCCCAAAAATCATGTGCTGAAGGTCTGTAAAATTTATGGTCACTAACACCATATTCCCTATATGCCACTGGGCGTGACGGGACTCTTTACTTTTTTTTACTAATCATTAAATTAAGCAAGTGAGTCAACAAACTCTAGTGCTTCTTATGATAAAGAGCATATCTCTTATAACCATCTAACCATCAATACCTACTCAAAATACAATTAATTTTGCTGCCATATTGGACAAATGATGCTCTCAGGACCAGCCAGAATTTATTCTTATTTTTCAAACTGAACTCTGGTAGTATTTTTATTTTATTGGCGAAGAGAATGAAAATATTTGTTGACTTTTAAATATATGCACAGTATACATGTTATTTACAAACGTGTTGTTCAAAAGCTTGTTATATATTGCTGCATTTATTTAACTTGGAATATATATTTATTATGGTCATGATTATGTATTTATATGTATAATTATTTTGTATTTATGATAATCTAGATATGTAATCTGTTTTAAAATATGAATCCCATGTCTTTGCAACTCAGTAAATATGCTTGTTTTTCATATTATGCTTAACATCCACTGCAATTTCCACAGCTTTATCTTGGATTAAATAATATTAATTTTGGAAACAGATGGTGCCCTTTCTAAAGCAGCCAATTTCAGGGCTGTGTTTTTTTCTTAAGCATTGACTAGGCCTTGAAAAACAACTGTTGATTAAGCCTTGAAGTGCAATTCCAATAAAGGTTTGATCCATCTGCTTTAAGTTTGTAAACAGCTTTAGATGGACATGCAATCTAGCAACAAAGAAGTACAAGAGAACTTTATTTTGTTGCTTGTATTGTTAAGTGACAATGTTGTTTAGGGTGACATCAATAAAACACCTACAGGTTTCTTTCATCAAACAAGTTTACTTTATGTACATGGGAGCCAGTAGTGAGGTGTAATATACGCTCCTCTAAGGTATATTGACAGCTTTATAAAAAAATGAACACAACAGAAGACTGTCGTTTTGGCCTACATGCGGCCTTCTTCAGAAAACGAGAACAACGACAACACATGATAAGGCACAGAAAAATATTACTACATCTAGGATGATTGGGACAAGTAAGTTAAGGAGAAGTAGACGGAGGAATAAGAAATGATATGATGAAATGAGAGAGAGAGATATGCGCTACATATTGGTGGATAGATGAAATGTGGAAATATGAAAGTATAAGTGTGTATATATATATATATATATATATATATATATATATATATATATATATATATATATATATATATATAAAAAAAAGTGTGACTTATCTTGTAGGCAGAATCCGTCCACTCACCGTAACAGATAGCTATCGAATGCCGGAGGAAGGGTCTCCTGGCCGGTTAGTCTCATGTGGTAAGACCAGTGGTCAGCTGGGTAAGGATGCTGTCAAGCATGACACAGGTAAAGACTGAGGGTCCATGAGGGTGTAAAAGTAAGCAGACTGAGCCGATATTTACTTTATGTAGATATCTAGAGTGCAGTTATGGGAAATGTCAAAACTTAATAAATTTGTAAAAAAAAACTTAAATAAACTCACATAAAAGTAAACTCACTGGACGCTCATAGTAATTAGATTTTGTTCAAACAAGAGGTAGAGTTAGTTCCCTTAAAGGCATAAATGTAGAAAATGAGCATAGAGTTGGAAATAACATATCAAAGAATAAATGTAGTGGCTACATTTGATCAGGGCATTCTCATCTCCCCGAGAAACAATATTTACTATATTTTGAAGACATAAAAAATGGGAACACTGTGGCTGCAAGAGAGAGAGTATTTTGAATTATATTGATAAAGTCACTAAAGTGTCAGATACAAATATAAGAAACAAAAGAAGCCTTAGCTGTTTGCAAAATATAAATAATGACAGCAATACAACGAGAAAAAGTTAATTATTTTGGTAACAGTAGAGCAGTAATGTTACATTTAATTATTTTATTTTTTAATACAGAAATTCAATACTAGGTTGTGTTTTGATGCTTGTAGTGAAGATTAACTTCTTGTATTTTAACTGATGTGTGGTGAGATACAATTCGAGTCCTGTGCAAAGTTTAACACTTAAGAGCAAAGATTGTCATAAAGAAAGAGAAAATTTCTGTCTTCTGTGCCACATTCGGCTCAAAAGGACAACGGATAGATTTCATTGTAACCAATGAGAGATAAAGATGACTAGATTTCATGAAAATATAGACAGATGTAACCCAAAGTTGTGTGCAATCATATGTGTCATTTTATAGAAGTTTCAATAAAATGGTGAGGCAAAATAGTTGTTTTAGCTCAGTGGTTAGTGAACTGAACTACAAAGGACAAGGGGTAGGGTTCGATCCCAACCAACGGCTTCCGGGTTCACCCAGCCTTTAATGGGTACCGGATTTTTTTCTGGGAAAGTGAAGCGGCACGGGTGTAATACTGACCACATTACCCCTAAAATCATGTGCCGAAGGTCTGTACAATTTATGGTCACTAACACCATATTCCCTATACACCACCTGGCGTGACGGGGGTGCTTAAATACTTACTTAAAATAGTTGTTTTACCAATTTTCTATTACATCACAAGAGGACCTGCAAAACTGCAACAAGGTCTGTGTTGTAGGCTAAGATCTCCTTGGTATCTTCACACAAAAGTTAAGTTTTAATAAATTGTGTCTGAATATGATGATGATAATTCTATATTTTTAAAAAAAATAATATTACACAAAAAATCTTTAATTAAGTTAATTAAAATACTCTAGACAAACATAAGGTTCCTACTGCCTTTGTGTGTGTACTATGCTTTTGATAAATCATCAACATTATATACTCAGTTATGTATATAATGAACTGTGTTTTTGTCTCTAACCTGATGCACTTGTTTGTCTCATGTTATTGCAAGGTGTGTAAATGTCTAAAAAAGATGATTTGGTTTGTTTCTATGTTTGCTTCATTACCTTGTCAAGTATACATGCTAATGTGTAATAATATACAATTTGATCAAATATGAGTATATATTTATGTGCTGTCTGCAAATGTATATAATTGTATTCAAGTGTGTTGTTCTGTATCTTTAAAAATTGTATTATAATTTGTGCCTAAACAAACAATAGATGCATTTCACTACTGTGTGATCATACAAAATTGATAATTTCAATTAGTGTGTTTTTATAAGTTTAATGTGATGGTTTTTTTATGTTCCATGTTTTTTTATATTAAGTTGTCTTGTTGTGGCCATATATAAAGATAAACATAGTCCCATAACTTGCAATTGTGTAGACAAGTTTTTTAACCTAAAAGAGATAGCCTACAGTATTCAGAGATGATGTCATCTTTCTTTCTCTGTTTGCTTATCATCTATAACTGTGACCCATGTACTCACTTTCACAGCCGGATTGAAGAGAGTATGTCTCATAGCTCTACAAGTCATGTACTTGTAGATGGATTGACTTGCACATTTCTTGAGAAACTTTGAATGGTGTATCAATTCTCACAACTAGATTGACTTGAGATTGTTTCATAACATGACTTGAGATTGTTTCATAACATGACTTGAGATTGTTTCATAACATGACTTGAGATTGTTTCATAACATGACTTGAGATTGTTTCATAACATGACTTGAGATTGTTTCATAACATTGTGAGCAATGTATCCACTTTTACAGTTGAGTTGATTAGACTATTTTATGTAGAAACAAATCTACAATCATTAAATTGTTAAGTCAGCATGCATCATTACAGTAGTGACAGTAATGCATCAACTTTCAGATATGGACATGGAGAGTCTAAAATGTCTTCCTATATGCCTTTTTTGGCCTGAAAGGACAACAGATAGGTAGACACATCAACATTCAGACCTATAACAGTTTTGAGATGAATGTAACAGTGTGGGTAGTGGAGTAGATATGGAACACCTCAAATGCAATGAAACTGATTCCATGAATAGAATAGTATAGTAACCAGTGTTTTTTTCTGAAACAAAAGCTTAGTGAAACTCTATCATTCCATTAAATAAAAACAACAAAAATGTAATGTACCGGGCATCTGATCTGATGTACTTACCTTTATAAAATATATTTTAAATTTATCAACTTACAATATACAATTATATATATTTTATGAAATTTATCAAATAAAAGTTATAAACAGGCAGAAAGTAAATTGTAAAATTCACTGGCCATTAAAGCATCAAAAGTTTATTACATTGTGTTCTGGTTGAAATAACAAATTTTGAATATAACAATAAATAAAAGCCATATTATGATCAGTATTTCATCTCAATGGAGCAAAAGAGAGCTCAGGTAAAAAATGAGTAAAACATGGAACTACTTGGTTGAGGAACTCAGTAGTAATATGGCACAAGTTCATTGTGCCAAACTAATAGCACAATTTCTTTGTCTCTTAACATCCTTTTACTTTTTGAAAATACAACAGCATGTTTTGTTATTATCGATGATGATAATAATTAGAAAAGGTTACTGTCCCAGGTTCTGATGTACATATTTATCATCAATGATAATACTAATGGCTGTAGTAAAAACAACAATGAAAAACACTTTATAAAGTATAAAATAAATAGGAAATGGAAACATTTTATGCACATATTTTCTTTGTTAATTTGCCCTTTGACAAATTTAACTGTTTCAATCATGTTTAATATAAAATATAGTATATAGGATAATATCTGCAGTTAATTTATTAAGAAAATATTTGTTTATGTTTTCATGAATTTTAGATTTTCTAATAATATTAATGTTCTTATAATTCTTTTTCTTTACTAAATTATTCTTATTTCACAATGTCTGAAACTTGATTCTAAAATGTTGACATTTGAAGGTGAACATTAATTATCTGCCTTGAAACTGTGCCTCAGATTTCTGTTTAATATTTGTAGATTGTACTGGTCAGGTTGTTTTTTTTATTCTGACATTGTAAAAAAAGAAATTGCAACATTTAAAATGTAATAGTGGTTTTCTAGTGTACTTGGGTTATATTCTAAAATAGATGATGTATTTGTGGGTTCATTGTGGACTGGGATGAAGATTACAATTGAAACTTGATTGTGGAATCTTGGGGTAAATGTTATATTTAATTAAGAGTTGGTGAGAGAGTACCGAGATAGAAGCTACACCAAAGATTTGGTGAGAGAGTACTGGAATAGAAGCTACACCAAAGATTTGGTGAGAGAGTACTGAAATAGAACTACACCAAAGATTTCTTGAGAGAGTACTGGGATAAAAGCTACACCAGAGAGTTGGCAAGAGAGCACTGTGATAGAAGATATACCAGAGAGTTAATGAGAAAGCACTGGGATAGAAGCTACACCAGAGAGTTAATGAGAAAGCACTGGGATAGAAGCTACACCAGAGAGTTGGTGAGAAAGTACTGAGATAGAAGCTACACCAGAGAGTTGGCGAGAGAGTACTGGGATAGAAACTATACCAGAGAGTTGGCGAGAGAGTACTGGGATAGAGGCTACACCAAAGAGTTGGTGAGAGAGTACTGAAATAGAAGCTACAACAGAGAGTTGGCGAAAGAGTACTTGGGATAGAACTTAGACCAGAGAGTTGGTGAGAGAGTACTGGGATAGAAACTACACCAGAGAAGTGGTGAGACAGCACTGGGATAGAAGCTACACCATAGAGTTGGTGAGAAAGTACTGAGATAGAAGCTACACCAGAGAGTTGGTGAGAGAGTACTGGGATAGAAACTATACCAGAGAGTTGGCGAGAGAGTACTGGGATAGAAGCTACACCAAAAAGTTGGTGAGAGAGTACTGAGATAGAAGCTACACCAGAGAGTTGGTGAGAGAGTACTGGGATAGAAGCTATACCAGAGAGTTGGTTAGAGAGTACTGGGATAGAAGCTACACCAGAGAGTTGGTGAGAGAGTACTGGGATAGAAGCTATGCCAGAGAGTTGGTGAGAGAGTATTGGGATAGAAGCTATGCCAGAGAGTTGGTGAGAGAGTAATGGGATAGAAGCTATGCCAGAGAGTTGGTGAGAGAGTAATGGGATAGAAGCTACACCAGAGAGTTGGTGAGAGAGCACTGGGATTGAAGCTACACCAGAGAGTTGGTGAGAGAGCACTAGGATAGAAGCTACACCATAGAGTTGGTGAGAAAGTAGTGGGATAGAAGCTACACCAGAGTTGTTGAGAGAATACTAGGATAAAAGCTACCTTTGAGAGTTAGTGAAAAAGTGAGAAAGTACTAGAATAGAAGCTACATTTAATTGAGTTGGTGAGAAAGTACTGGAATAGAAGCTACATCCAAGATTTTGTGAGATAATACTGGGATAGAAGCTACATCCAAAGGTTGGTGAGAAAGTACTGGATTAGAAGCTAGATTCAACATTTGGTAAGAAAGTACCGCAATACAAGCTACACATGAGAGTTCATGAGAAAGTACTTGGATAGAAGCTACACCTGAGAGTTGGTGAGAAAGTACTAGGATAGAAGTTACACCTTAGAGTTGGATAGAAAGTATTAGGATAGAAGCTACATCTTAGAGTTGGAGAGAAAGTACTATAATAATAACTACACCTGAGAGTTGGAGAGAAACTACTATAATAGAAGCTACACTTTAGAGTTGGGGAGAAAGTACTATGATAGAAGCTACACTTTAGAGTTGGAGAGAAAGTACTATGATAAAAGCTACAACAGAGAGTTGGAGAGAAAGTACTATAATAGAAGCTACACCAGAGAGTTGGAGAAAAAGTACTATAATAGAAGCTACACCAGAGAGTTGGAGAGAAAGTACTATAATAGAAGCTACACCTTAGAGTTGGAGAGAAAGTACTATAATAGAAGCTACACCTTAGAGTTGGATAGAAAGTATTAGGATAGAAGCTACATCTTAGAGTTGGAGAGAAAGTACTATAATAATAACTACACCTGAGAGTTGGAGAGAAACTACTATAATAGAAGCTACACTTTAGAGTTGGGGAGAAAGTACTATGATAGAAGCTACACTTTAGAGTTGGAGAGAAAGTACTATGTTAAAAGCTACAACAGAGAGTTGGAGAGAAAGTACTATAATAGAAGCTACACCAGAGAGTTGGAGAAAAAGTACTATAATAGAAGCTACACCTTAGAGTTGGAGAGAAAGTACTATAATAGAAGCTACACCTTAGAGTTGGAGAGGAAGCACTATAATAGAGGCTACACCTTAGAGTTGGAGAGAAAGTACTATAATAGAAGCTACACCTTAGAGTTGGAGAGAAAGTACTATAATATATGCTATACCAGAGAGTTGGGGAGAAAGTACAATAATAGAAGCTACACCAGAGAGTTGGGGAGAAAGTACAATAATAGAAGTTACACATGAGAGTTCAGAAAGTACTTGGATAGAGGTTATACCTGAAAAATTATTGTGGACAACTGGTAATGTAAGCTTCACTTGAGACTGGGTAGTAGAGTACTAGGATAAAGGTGTTCTTGAGTGTTGGTTAGGAGTGCTGAAACAGAAATGGCTTTTGAGGGGTTTACTGTAAAGTTCTACAAAGAACATACCATTAAGCTTGACTGTTGAATACGGTCCGGTAATGCAGATTTTACCTGACTAAAGATTGAAATAATTAACTTGTAAGAAACTATTACTAGGCATAAGGACTTACGCCTGATCGAAACCTTGCTCCTCCTCACATTGGGGGCCCTAGAAACAAACAAACCAGCCTTTAGACGGGTATGGCGATACAGCAGGCGAGGCATTCCAATATCTGCTCAGCCCCTCTCTCAGAGTGGACATCTTGATTGTTCATGCTGATGTAGTTAACTTGTTGTGTTTGAAAAAAGGCGCGCAGCTCATATGATGACGCCTATAGCATGAACCTCCATGTGACCTCGTCAAATCCATATAGACATCTCCTGTGCGCGTGCACCAAGAATCGCTGTCTCAGCAAATGAAGTCAGGCTACTACTTCAATGAAACACCGACCCAGGGCAAAGGCGGGGTCTGGTATCGCTCCCTTTCAGTTTCAATCAACTGTCCGTCGCCTGCAGCATAAAACTGCGCGCCACATCTATGTTGACTGTGTAGTCAGATGAATATGGCCGGCCCACCACTGTCTTCATAAAGGAAAATCCAGATCAGAAAGAATCATTTGAAAACACAATGCTGCAAAGATGCCGCCAGTCCTTATCCTAATGTGTCTAGGCGGCCATCTTGGCCTGCCGAACCAACCGGAAACTCAAATCACTCATGTACTCTTGTCAGGTGAAGAAAGATCAAAGATGGAAGATAAATTATGTTCCAAAAACATTATGTGACATTGCTGGATGTGTTGTAACAGATAAAATATATATGTATAATTATCAATAATAAACAATTACTCATTCTATACGTGTATATAGTTTTGTATTTCTCATTATTGCGTTATTGTAATAAAGAACACTATACAAACGTTTGTAGTGGCTGATTTCTGTGCAACTGGTTAACCCTACTAGAGATTATATATTACAAACCCTGTGTTCAAGTTGAGCATGTAACTGAATCTTTGACAGATAACATTTCACAAGAGCAGGTTGCATGGTGATGCCTAGTCAAACTTCTAAACACACAAAAAAATGAAAGTGGACGTGAAATGTGTCGTCGTCGGGGTAACATAGCTTTGTACTTTCTTTCAAAACAGAATATTCAAGAAAACTTTTAATGTATACCTAAAATTTCTTTGCATCTATTGCTAACATGTCTACAACAATTTACTCAGTTCTTGTCCGTAACACTTAAACATGCCTAGGTATGAACACGAAGGCGCGTTAATGAGTTTAACATGTGGAATCATCAGCATCATGAAATTTATTAATGTCCAAATTGACCGCTTGTCCGTAACACGGATACCGCTGCGTTAATGACTTTAGCAGGTACGCCGTCAAAGATCCGTTCCTCGGTGAAATTTTTCGCTTGAGTAACCTAAACCAGCCTAGTCGTCTACTTGGGCTGCGCTAATGAGTTTAGCACCTGCACGGCAAAAGGACATTAAAGGATAAATTGACCGCGAGACTGACCGCTGGGGCGCGCTAATTAGTTCATGAGCTATTTAGTGTTGTGGCGTTGTTTTAGAGAGATGGTAAATTAATGGATTATGCTATTCTTTTAGTGTGTTTATGTAAGATGCGTAACTTTCATGCGTAGTAGTAGTATTTTATATTAGTGTTGTTTTGACAGGGGGACGTAAGTAGCTTTCATGAGTAGTAGAGTTAGGACTTGGTCTGTACTAGAATTCCATCCTTCCCTCCATTGTAACTTGTAGTTGAAGTAGTAGTAGTAGTAGTAGTAGTAGTAGTAGTAGTTGTTGTTGTTGTTGTTGTTGATGTTGTTGTTGTTGTAGTAGTAGTAGTAGTTGTTGTTGTTGTTGTTGTAGTAATAGTAGTTGTAGTAGTAGTTGTAGTAGTAGTAGTAGTAGTAGTAGTTGTTGTTGTTGTTGTTGTTGTTGTTGTTGTTGTTGTTGTTGTTGTTGTTGTTGTTGTTGTGAAAGTTTTAGTGGTAGTTGTAGAACTAGCATGACTTTCGTTTAGTAGAGTTATGACAGAGGCGTAACTTTCATTAGTAGTAGAGTTAGGAGTTGGAGTGTATTCGAATTTCACGTAATTGATCGACTTTACATCTGATCCATCTAGTGACCTCGGTCGTCTTCCTTTTTTGTAGCCATGGTTGGTAATACCTTCGTTTAGTTGGGCTTATGACAGGGACGTTACTTTTTCGTGTGTAGTAGAGATATGACAGAGGCTAATAGTTATTTTTATTCATGACAACTTTATTGTAGTCCTACAATTTCTTTGAAACTAATGGTGGTAACATACAACTTACTCAGTACTTGGCCAACTAATGACCAAGGTCGTACTAATGAGTTTAACAGCTAACCGGTAATGAAATTTCAGGGGCGTAATCTACTTGAGTGCTTCTACAATTAACTTTTTGGACTTTGCAACTAAGTATTTTGCTGAATTGAACACGCACTGGCAACAATAGAATAAGAAACCATATGTTAACAAAATTCAAAGTAGGTACTACCAGCCAATGCAACTGTACACTGGATAACATGACAACAAAACATGTTCTACAGGATTGTCCCCAGTACACAGTCCTAAGAAGGACAATGTGGTCCACACGCACCTCCCTGGGAGAGAAACTATATGGGGCAAGCGAATCACTTAAACTGACAGCTGACTTCATAAGAGAATCTGGAATCCTACTCTGATTGAGACTTGATCGCACAGAGAGAGAGAGAGAGAGAGAGAGAGAGAGAGAGAGAGAGAGAGTGAGAGAGACTACCTTTGTACTTAAAGGTTATAAAATCTGAAGGTCGGTTACAAAATCAGATTTCATGAAAAAGATCGGGTTCGATCCTGCTTCGGACCACTGGCTGTTCTTTGTTGTTTTTTTTCAGTTGATTATTTGTGATCTTTAAAAACATCTCAGAGATGCCAGGCCTAAACATTAATGGAAAGATAATCAATAACCTAAGATATGCTGATGATACTGTTCTACTAGCAGAAAATCCTAAAGACCTACAACAATTGCTTAATGTGATAAACATAAGAAGCAAAAAATATGGACTAGATATGAATATCAAAAAGACTAAAACTATGATCATAAACAAAGAAAATTCTCAAGACCTACAAGTAAATATCACAGTTGAAGGAATACATCTGGAGACAATTCAGAGCTACAACTACCTTGGACATACTATAACCAATGATGGAAAATGTAAAATTGAAATAAACAAAAGAATAAGTATGGCAAAAAGTAATTTTAATGCCATAAAAAATATACTAACAACAAAACAAATAACAGTATGGCTAAAACTAAGAATAGCAAAATGTTACATCTTCTCAATATTTCTGTATGGTGCAGAAACATGGACATTAGACAAGAAAACAAAAAATTGAAGCCTTTGTAATGTGGATTTATAGAAGAATAGGTAAAATTGTAAAAAAGTAAAGTACCCCCGTCACGCCAAGTGGCGTACAGGTAATATGGTGTTAGTGACCATAAATTTTACAGACCTTCGGCACGTGATGTTTGGGGTAATGAGGTCAGTATTACACCCGTGCCGCTTTACTTTCCCAGAAAAAAATCCGGTACCCATTAAAGGCTGGTGAACCCGGAAGCCGTCGGTTGGGATCGAACCCTACCTTTTGTCCTTTGTAGTCCAATTCACTAACCACTGAGCTATCGCGGCTCCCTGTAGGTAGAATTGGATGGAAAGAAAAGAAAACAAACGATGAAGTTTTAAAACAACTAAAAATAAAAAGAGAACTACTAAATACACTTAAGACAAGACAAATGAAATTTTTGGGGCATGTTAAAAAACACAACAGCCTACTAAAAGTAATATTGGAAGGGAAAATACAAGGTAAAAGAGGCAGAGGCAGACCAAAACTAACATGGACGAGTAACATCAAAAGATGGACAAGTCAATCTATTACAACCTGCACCATCAAAGCAAGAAACAGGATGGAATGGCGATCCATGGTAGCCAACCTTCGTTGCGGAGACGGCACTCGATGATGATTATTTGTGATTATTTTCCGAGTGCTGTAAACATGCCTCTTTCCCTAAAATGATTGGCTGATCTATCACCTCGGAAGTTTTTCTCCTTAACAATATGCATTTATTATTGTTTGTTTCCTGTTAAACTAACGGCCTTTGTAGTTGAGCTCGCATATCACTTTTCTGAGTTCTCCTTATTCCCGATTGAGATCCTGTACGGCCATGGATGTGCTGAAAGAGGTCAGTCTAGGACTGATCACGCTGTTCTAGAGACAACGGCCATTTCGGCACTCACTGTAAAACTTTGACGACTTATGAGCTGAATCAAAACATTATTTAAGAAAAGTTGCAAATTAAAAGGGCAAAAAAACTACGAACTGCATACTTCCCATAGAAAGAGAAGTACTCCTTAAGCCCAAGGAAGATATAGACATCCCTTTGCCGTCCAATGATACAGAGACGTCTCCTTAACGTCAAAAGATATGTAAAGCTTCCCCTTATAGACAGCAGCTAAGACAGCGAGATCCCTTTTGCGAGCGCGTATGCAGCGGGTCTTCTATGACATAAATGTGGAGCTCAGAGTGTAAGGGCCTGAGTTTAGTATTTTGCCACGAGTAAAAAAAACTCTGTGACCTAGCCGTACTAACCCGGTGGTGTTGCCGCCGGGTTAATACAGCCCACCCGCTCACCAATTGTGAGAAGAAGCAACATTTTGTTAATAATAAAGATGGCGCGACCGTCTGAAAGAGCCAGGCTCTAGTCGTTGAGGAGATTTCCCCACCGCGCAATTGAAGGCATCTGGATTTCTTCTGGGAAAACCCGATAGTGACGCCCATAGTGTTGCTCGACGTTCTCATGGAATAAATATGTAAAACATTTAGTTCTTTGGCACAAAAGGGGCCTGTAATGCTGCACCTTCTACTGCTGGCGTAATACCGACCATATTACCCCAAATATCTGATGCCGAAAGTCTGTAAAAATTATGGTCACTAACAACATATTACTCTCCATAATACTACTGGTTGTCATTGCGTAGGGCTACTATCTTCATGAATGATTCTGCCACCGGAACGTGCAGTAAACAACAATCCATAGATGTCGCACTACAGATGGCAGGAAAGATAGTGCTGAATCCTGGAGGCACAGATACCCGTTTTGCTCTAGGACTAATGTTCAGTCCACACCCCAATCTAACAGTATCCTCTGTCCGACCTATTTATTATTTACCCCTCCATAATATGTTCCCCTTATCATCATGACTCAGCTTTTCTCATACAGCAGATGTTTCCGTCAAGGCATATTTAGGTGTGCTCGTGCTCTCTAAATCTTCAACATGTCCTCAATAGTGAGAAAGTAGTATAGGAATAGCGTTGCCATATATGAAGTGTTTCTCGTGTATACCAATATAATTCTCATGGCTCCAGTTTGCACTCTTTCAGGTCTGTCAATGGGATTTGAAATAACAGTGGTTTTGGCGTACGCGATGGGCGAATCTCCAATGCAAAAAGCAACCAACTGTCGTGACTCATGGTCAATTACATCTTGTGAGCTTTTATTGTCACATGGTCAATTCTTTGAAACACAGGTTACGATAAAATCTCACTTCTAAATACGTCATCATACTGGTTCTCCCCTCTACACACTTTTATTTTCAACTCCAATGTTAAGTCGGTCCTATTATATGGCTGTGAAACATGAAGAACAACAAAATTGACAATCATGAATATACATACTTTCATTAATGGATGCTTATGCAGAATAAAAGGATGGAAATGACAGGACAAAATCACTAACATAGAATTATGGAAATGTACCAGTCAAATACCAGTTGATAAAGAGATACAGCGAAGACGATGGCGCTGGATAGGACACACACTACAAAAGCCAACTGAGAGTATTACACAACATGTCCTTTTTTGGAATCCCCAGGGGAAGAAACAAAGAGGAAGATCAAGAAATTCTTGGAGAAGACAGATAGAAGCAGAGATGATGGGGAAGACATTGAATGATCTTAAAAGAATGGCAAGAGACAGAACGACTTGGAAAGTGTTTGTTGAAGACCTATGCTCCACAGGAAGCTGAAAGTGTTTGTTGAAGACCTATGCTCCATAGGGAGCTGAAAGGGTGAAGAAGAAGACACACTTTTACAACTGGCACGTCTGTGGTAACAATATTTTGGAGAACATAGTCATTGCTGCTTTTCCAGGGTTGACTAGCGCTTTGAAACTTGCACCACGAAGTGATGCGATCAATGTCGCTTTGCAGAAACTTGTTTCTGTCTTTGCCCTGTCGATACACCAAAGTATCATCAGCGAAGGGGAGTGTTCATAGAATTTGAGAATTTAGACAACTGCCGCCAGGTAAGCGACGAATGCACTGTTTCACAAACTAGTATGAAGTGTTTATGTTATGATTCCTAGTCGTAAACTTGGTAATTTACACAATGGCTTGTCACAGTAAAACATGGGAGCCTCGGTGGCTAAGTGGTTAGTATGCTCGCTTCCTGACCAGCAGGGTCCGGGTTCGATCTGAGCAGTGGTGGAATTTTTTTTCGGACCAACAAGGCTCCGGGGTTCACCCAGCCTTTAAAAATGGGTACCATATATTTTTCTGGGAATTAAAGGCGGCCTGGCGTGATACCGACCACATCACCCAAAATTCTGCCGTGGTCATAGAAAAATATGGTCACTAACACCATATTCCCCATACGCCTAGCAAGGCGTGGAGGGAACCTTTACTTTGTCACAGTAGTCACTTCCACCTCCTCTAGTTTTGATATCTACCACGGCCTCCTAGATGTCAACATTGAATGCCCACTAGGGAACATTTCCATTTGCGATATGTGGATCACAAGTTCACGTCTGAATACAAATCCTGATTAAAGATCTGGATAATGACTAACCCGAAGGTAACTGGATCCTCATCGACTACATCCATTTATTTCACTACAAAAGAGGTACGACTTCTACCTCTGGACAGAACAGACTAGGGTTTAAATCCCACCAAAGGTGGTGCTGATTTTTTTTTAAATATGAAAAATGAATCCGATTCTTCGTGACTTTACCTTCCCCTGATCTTTTGAGTAGTGAGATGCCATGACTATCCCTCCAGGATAACGGAAATAAAGAGATGACCCAGTGTGTGCACTCGGGCACGATAAAGAACTATTGGCAATTAAAGTCCAAAAGAATGGGTCATACAATTTGGCCGCTGTTCGGGCAAAATTATCATCAAGATCCTACCCTCAGCATGGATTCCAGGTCTCGCTACGGAGTTCGTGCACGTGGGCCAGGGTTCTCCTCAGGTTTTCTCGAGGGTCTCGATCAGACCACCTTTGTATTCTTCCGATGTGCATTCTTCTTGTTCTTCTTCTTCTTCAGCGAACAGCTATTGCTAAGAATTTAGACCAGCCTGGGCCACGAACAAAACGATGCGTTTGTGGTCATCACCGGTTCCCCATAGCTTGTCATGTAGGGTTGTTGCTGTAGGTCATTGATTAGAGCGCTGTAGTCATGTTGTCCCACAGGGATGCCAGGCCTACAAATTAATAGAAAGATAATCAATAACCTAATATATGCTGACGATACTGTACTACTAGCAGAAAATCCTAAAGATCTACAACAATTACTTAATGAAATAAACATGACAAGCAACAAATATGGACTAGATATGAATATCAAAAAGACTAAAACTATGATCATAAACAAAGAAAATACTCAAAACCCACAAGTGGATATCAAAATTGAAGGAATAGACATGGAGACAGTTCAGAACTACAACTACCTTGGATATAATATAACCAATGATGGAAAATGTACAACTGAAATAAACAAAATTGTGGGAATGGCAACAAGTAATAATTTTAATGTCATGAAGAACATACTAACATCAAAACAAATAACACCAGGGCTAAAACTAAGAATAGCAAAATGTTACATCTTCTCAATATTCCTATTTGGTGCAGAAACGTGAACATTGGATAAGAAAACAGAACAGAGAATTGAAGCCTTTGAAATGTGGATATATAGAAGAATAGGTAGAATTGGATAGAAGGAAAAGAAAACAAACGATGAAGTCTTAAAACAACTAAAAATGAAAAGAGAACTACTAAGCACAATTCAAACAAGGCAAATGCGATTTTTGGGCCATGTTAAAAGACACAACAGCTTACTAAAAGTAATCCTGTAGGGGAAAATACAAGGTAAAAGAGGCAGAGGCAGACCAAGACTAACATGGACGAGTATAATCAAAAGATGGACAAGTCAATCTGTGACAACCTGCACCATCAGAGCAAGAAACAGAGTGGAATGGCGCTCCATGGTAGCCAACCTTCGTTGCGGAGACGGCACTTGATGATTTATTTTTGTGTGTGTTTGCCAGCTTTTACCTCTGACGAAGTCAGAGACTAAAGATTAGGAACTGTGTTTATCCGTTTTTTCCCTGGCAGCCGTGTAAACAGGATTCGCTCGCCGCACAGGCAGATAACTCCGTCTTCGGAGGTACTCATATTTTTTTCCGTCCATGAGTAATAGACGTTTCAAGCCGTGCCTCGCTGTTGAGACCAGGGGTGGTTGCCACAGAGAGAAATCATCAATAAAAATCCCAACTGATGCAGTCGGGATTTGAACCCACAACCTCTCTGTCTCGAGGCAGGCGTCTTGTCTTGAGACCAACCAGTTCTTTCTCTCTCCCCCCCCCCCCTCGTTTTTGCGCTATTGAATATGAATCAAAATTATCTTTGTCTCCCACCAAGTAATTTTCTACCTGACTCAGAGGAACGTGCTGGAGCTCGCATTCTAGTAACAATTAAATACACTACATTAGGCCCAGTTGATTCATAGAGCAACGAACTCATAAACAAACAAAAACAAATGAAAGTAGCGCTGTAGTACGATGGTTCATTGTTGCTGTCAACGAAGATTACTTTGATCTTGGTCGCTGTTAGAGTGGACTTTGATCGTGTTTTCTGTTAGAATGGACTTTGAATTGTTCTTTGTTAGAATGGACTTTGAATTGTTCTATCTTAAAGTGGGCTTTGATATCGTTCTTTGTTAGAGTGGACTTTGATATAGTTGTTTGTTGGATTGGACTTTGATATAGTTCTTTGTTAGAGTGGACTTTGATATAGTTCTTTGTTAGAGTGGGCTTTGATATAGTTCTTTGTTAGAGTGGACTTTGATATAGTTCTTTGTTAGAGTGGACTTTGATATCGTTCTTTGTTAGAGTGGACTTTGATATAGTTGTTTGTTGGATTGGACTTTGATATCGTTCTTTGTTAGAGTGGACTTTGATATAGTTGTTTGTTGGATTGGACTTTGATATCGTTCTTTGTTAGAGTGGACTTTGATATAGTTCTTTGTTAGAGTGGGCTTTGATATAGTTCTTTGTTAGAGTGGACTTTGATATCGTTCTTTGTTAGAGTGGGCTTTGATATCGTTCTTTGTTAGAGTGGACTTTGATATAGTTCTTTGTTAGAGTGGACTTTGATATAGTTCTTTGTTAGAGTGGACTTTGATATAGTTGTTTGTTGGATTGGACTTTGATATCGTTCTTTGTTAGAGTGGACTTTGATATCGTTCTTTGTTAGAGTGGACTTTGATATAGTTCTTTGTTAGAGTGGTATTTGATATCGTTTTTTGTTAGAGTGGTATTTGATATAGTTCTATATTAGAGTGGTATTTGATATCGTTCTTTGTTAGAGTGGACTTTGATATCGCTCTTTGTTAGAGTGGTATTTGATATTGTTCTTCGTTAGAGTTGACTTTGATATCTCTCTCTTTTAGAGTGGCCTTTGCTGTCGCTCTGTGTTAGAACAGACTTGATAATGTAGGATGACACTAATCAGAGCCTTACAGTATCTGAATATTGAGTGAATGAATTCTAGCACCATAATTAGTACCAACACCATAATGGGCACTAATACCATAATGGACACTAACTCCATAATTGGCACTAGTACTGTAATGGGCACCAATACGATAATGGGCATTAACACCATATTGGGCACTAATACCATTATGGGCACTAACATCATAAATCTTCTTTTTGGGATTGGGCCTTCTTTCTTTAACTGCCTGTAGTAGGCAATAAACTTCTGACCTCATTCCTCCAACTCCACTTAAGCATGTCATTGGTTGATGGTATTTTCTTTCAGCTGTTAACACAATGTTTTCGTGCTGATTGCGCTAGTAGCTCGCTGGCTACACACCTCTCATCTGTTGTTAGCCAGTTCCATTTATGTCCACTCTGCAAATATTTATAATGCATGCGAGGTTATTGTTAATTCCAGTGAGAAAAAACAAGAAAGGGGATGACAAGGAAGATGTTTTGCAACCAAATGTGCCTTGGCTTCCATGTACCAAGGGACAGTACTCCAGCGCAATCTTGCTTGCTTCAACTCAGCTCTAAATTTGCCTCAGATTTGCAAAGTTATTGAAGGAAAAAAGACAAGTGAACAATGATTAATTTATCTCCAAAATTGTTGTTGAAATGATGACATCGTTTCAGACTCGAATCAATTTTTCTTTTTCAATCAATATTTTATTTTACAATATATTTGTTATTTACACATTAATATTCTGTATGTCATTGCCAGTACACTCTATTAGTAAGATCATCTTTCTATGTAATCACCTGTGCTTCCACGTTAAACTCTCCATATATTTCATATCTAAAACGTCTGTTTTTAGTTTGCTGTAGCCCACTTTAATTTGTGTGCTTTTTATTTCTCATCCAACATAGTGATCATGTCTCCCACAACTTTCGATCACGACAGTTATTTATCATTTCTGTTATCACTTTTGCCAAGCCATTCTCTTGAGCACGCTGGTATCTTTTCTCTGTGCTTCCCTCTATCTCTTCGCCCCGCAATTTTCCCCAAAAATATATAATTATTTGTTAGTTCTGTTTCTCCTATCTCTGTTTCTAACAATAATCACCTTTCCGACAATAGCATTCCAACATATATATTTATATATCTAATTTTCGATGTATTATTTTCTTTTAAACAATCATGTACATATTTTTATTTTTGGCGCTCACACAATAACTACGAAAGGAAATTATAGTCCCCTTCCGCATCCGTCCTTAAAATGGCGTTAAGTGACGTAGATGCGTTGTGTTGCGATTTATTTACGCTTTCACCCCAACATGTCCGACTTCAGAGCGTCATTTTTGAGAAATGGATTGCCTTCCCTCTTCGATCACTACTTGCTTAGCGAGACTAGACTGGTTAGTCTGTTTCTAGAGGAACCTGAAGGAGGTGGAGTAAAAGTAAAGTGTCCCCGTCACGCCAAGTGGCGTATTGGGAATATGGTGTTAGTGATCATAATTTGTATAAACCATCAACACATGATTGTTGGGGTAATGTGGTCGGCATTACGCCTGTGCCACTTTACTTTCCAAGAAGAAGTCCGGTACCCATTAAATGTTGAGTGAACCTGGAAGCCGTCGATCAGGATCGAACCCGCCCTCTTGTCCTTTGTAGTCCAGTGCATTAACCACTGAGCTATCGCGGCTCAAAGAGGTGGAGTAGGTCATATAAATATAAATCGTGCGATTGTTAAAAACACACACACACATTAAAATGAGTATGTGTTGGGCATGTTGACCGTATGTATCTCTGATGATGATATTATTGAAGGTAAAGAGTTAATCTCACATCTGTTTACAACTTCTCCCTTTCCAGCAGGATCTTAAGACTCACTTTAACCTTGGCCGACCTTCTCGAGCCACGCATAGCAGTGTACTTTCTCGAAGTCTTCTTGTAAATAACTAACGTCTAATCCCCATAATCCATCGCACTCTGGTTTTCTCCGCGTCCTACGGTATTCCCCCATGTTTGCCTAGACCAGGGGATATCTTCTTGTAGTAAAGACACCTACATATTTTTTTCCGCTTGACTTTTACCTCGGCAACTTTCATCCATCAGTGGGACACAGGCTTACCGAAAAACCGACAACTCTTGATTGTTTAAACAAAGCAACAGAGTTATTCTAAACACGCTCCCATAAGCTTCTTTGTTGTATGAAAATATAAAACCCCCAAATTACCTGGCTAGTCCAGGTTTTTCGCATTCAACATAAGGATTGAATAGAATACTAAAAGCTACACTCGTACGTTATTACTGTAACTAACTGAGCTGTGCTGTGATATACGTAGCCCTGTTGATAGTATATTTCCAGTCTTGAATAAATCATTTCGCGACGACTTATTAATCTTGATATTTTTCCACATAAATTATATTGTACAGTATATGTTTTCCTTGATCGAATGTCTAGGTGATAACATCTGAATAGGTCCCTATATAAAAAAATATATCTGCTATCATTGGCCAGTAAGCGTGTTCAACATTCCAGAGGTTGGCCAATGAAATGTGTTCATATTGTAAATGTTGAAGTCTACGTTAATCTGCCAGAGAATCTGGAATCCCGGGGTTAGCCAATAATATACAGTTTGTTTCTGCTTGTGGTAACAGCTGTATCGAATGCTGATATGATAATGAACGCAGACATCTTTACAATATAATTCGTTAAGGCCGATAACACACATTTAGCAAACGTTTTAATGCAATCAGATCACGTTGTACATTGTCAATCTTGTGAAGTTTCTCACTGACTATATTTTACGAGTAAATTGAAAAGTAGTCAGGAACAACAATTTGTTAATCAGCTGGTGTAGAACTAACTTTGAATTTGTTAGTACAAATACAGAAACCTCCACGGAATGCAGAGAAGAAAAGTAAAAGATACCTGCTAATCATTGCTGTTGATGAGGAATGCTCTTGACGTCTCGGGGAACGTCTCTGACTGCCACGAATCCCAACAAGTAGACCATTAAATGTTGTCATTTGTCGGGAGCTTAAACCAAGAGCATGTTTTCATAGTCAAATTGATGTCGTAGTTCCAAGACGATAACTCTCTTGTTAGGTCAAACGTTGTTCCATAAAATATACTGTCGCAGTGGAGTAATTAAAACATTAAACTTCACAGTACTCTGAATCACAATTGAGGAGAGTGGGCCAGCGATTTATGTTCTCAGCTGTCATTAACTTCTCCAACACAGTGAGCTGGGTACCTGTTAAATCTTCAACTGAGTTGTTAGGAGGACGTCAGATTGGTTATCGAACCCACGTCGACTTTCTCAGCTGGTGCGTTCTCAAGGTACAGATAATATCGACCGTGGTTGCCCGTTTAGCACTGTGAACATCAAACAAGCAAGAAACAGACAGAATAAAAAAAATTGCATTAGCTTATACTTGTTTCTTTTCGAATGTAATTAACTATTCAGCTATTGTTGTCATGTGACAACTCAGCAACACTTGCCTGTCATAAACATTTAATTAAAAGAAAATGGATTCATGTATTTCATTGAAGTTTCATCTCATTATTGTTCTAACTGTGATAACATCTGAAGTGAAAGTGTCACGTTGCCAGCAGGAGAGTTGCTCCGAACACACGTGTCGTCTTCCCTCGTGTAGATGTCCAGCACACAGCATTCCGGGCAATCTTCAGTCTGGAAACATACCACAGATGGTGTTAATCGCCTTTGATGACGCTGTCAACTGGGACAACTGGCACTATTATTTAAGGTATGTTCACATTTCTGTCTGTACGCTATGGGTAACACCCTGCCATTTAACGTTCTAGTGACATGGCGTTGTTTTTTTTTTTTTTTAATAATCTAAAAAGTGAAGTCACATTTGTTGGTGAGGAGAGAAGTGCTTTTTCTTTCTTGTTCTTACTTCCCACATTCTAATAGCCAGTTGTCTACTATTCTCACACTTGGATGTATCTAAAACACATGTTTAAATATAATACCAATTTTGAAATAAAATATATTACAGCGTTGATTATATTTCAAAATTTCTTACTGGTAATTTCTTGTTATAAACATAATAGTTATGTGGAGTGTACGGAGAGACGGCTTCTGTAAGTGAATCGCAGAGACTATAGTTTAGCTTCAATTTAAAGGAACGAGATCGAGAAAATAATTGTTAAAACATTCTATTTCTGTGGTAAGAGAAACTAAACTGTTTTATTGTCTTGGTAAACTAAGATCTAAGAATAATAAATAGCATGTACTGGCAACAAACAGAGGCCATAAAAACTGGAAACCAATTGGGAATGTTTCAAGAAATAAAACAGGGAGTTAGACAAGGTTGTGTGCTGTCACCAAATTTGTTTAATATCTATAGTGAGATTATTTTAAGATCCATAAGGGACATGCCTGGAAATAACAATTGGAGGTCATAATATAAATAATATAAGGTATGCTGATGATACAGTCTTAATCTCTAAGAGTGAAAATGAGTTGCAAGAAATGTTGGACATTATAGTGAAAGAAAGCAAAAATAAAGGACTCGGCCTTAATAGCAAAAAGACAGAGGTAATAGTAACAACAAAGAAAAAGACATCACCTCAGTACAAAATAAAGACAAGTGGAACAATATTAAAACAGGTAAATGAATTTAAATATTTGGGAACTTTGTTAACCTCAGACGGAAGATGTACAAAAGAGGTGAGATGCAGAATGGCTCAGGCAAATGCAGCTTTCCAAAAAATGAGGAAGATACTATGCAATCCATTTTTGACAATAGAAACAAGAAAAAGAGTTCTTAAATGTTACGTAGATCCAGTCTTAACATGTGGATGCGAATCATGGACAATAGGACAACAGACAAGAAAATCACTGGAGTCTGTAGAAATGTGGTTTAAAGACGAATGTTAAGAGTATCATGGACAGCAGAGAGGTCAAAGCAAAAAGAGAGCTAATTTCCAATATTAGGAAGAAACAATCTTCATTTTTTGGCCATGTAATGAGAAGAGAACAACTGGAAAAATTGAGGGACGAAAAGATAGAGGGAAGCAAAGAGAAAAAATAACAGACAGCTTAAGAGAATGGCTTTGGCAGAAGGTCAACAACAGAAATGATAAATAGCTGCCGAGATCGAAAGTTGTGGAGAGACATGATCACCTACGTCAACAGGCATGGTACTTGATGATAATGATGAAACAAAGACTGAAAGTTTAAATAACAAAACATTAAGTTCATTCAATATGGTTTAATCAATATAAGTTCAACATTCCCTCGTAGAACAAATATACAGTAAAGTTCAAATATACTCTTATAGCAAATAGTGTCTGCATTTATGAAATATATCTTGTACACTACATGACGACTGAACTGGGTATGCGATCTTTATTCCCATTACCTCAGTTTACATCACCTCCCCATCCCGATAATATTTCCCAGCAGAAATATAGAACAATTACATAATCAATAATTTTGTGTAGTATTTGTCATTGTCCATTGATATGCACGGCAGAAAGATACCATTTTATTATATATATATATATATATATATATATATATATATATATATATATATATATATATATATATATATATATCTGCGATCAGGACTCAATCAGAGTAGGATTCCAGACTCTAACATGAAGTCAGCTGTCAGGTTAAGTGTGTTGATCGTCCCCACAGGCAGAACGTCACAATTATAGTCTGCCAGATCCACTCTGATTGAACACCCGTTAAAACGTTGCACTGTGTTCTGCGCCAGTGGCCCAGTGCATCCGATTTCAGCTAGCATTTTATTCAGGTTTGCTTTCCTTAGCCTTTGATTGTCTCCAATCTTCCTGCAATGCAGCAGATTTTCTTTTCTGTAGGGGGATTCTGCCCTTAGATGTTCGGCCCTCCTAGGTTTACGAGCACCCCATCTGCCCGAGTCACTAGAGGTGACTAACACAGACATGCACACACAAAGATATGAGATGTGACTAACACAGACATGCACACAGCGATACGAGGCATGACTAACACTGACACACATCAAGATATGAGATATGACTAACACAGACATACACGCAAATATATGACACATGACTAACATAGACATGCACACAAAGATATGAGATATGACTAACATAGATATGCACACACAAAGGTATGACACATGCCTAACATAGACATGCATACAAAGATATGAGATATGACTGACATAGATATGCACACACAAAGATATGACACATGACTAAACACAGACACACATAAAGATATGAGACATGATTAACACGGACACACCAAGATATAAGATATGACTAAGATGACACACACCAAGATATGAGCCATGGCTAGCACACACACACACACACACAAGCTAAGATATGAGCCATGGCTAGCACAGAAACACACTAAGATATGAGCCATGGCTAGCACAGAAACACATTAAGATATGAGCCATGGCTTCACAGAAACACACCAAGATATGAACCATGTCTAGCACAGAAACACATTAAGATATGAGCTATGGCTAGCACGGAAATACACTAAGATATGAACCCTGGCCAGCACAGACACACACTAAGATATGAATCAAGGCCAGCCCAGGCACACACTAAGATATGAGTCATGGCCAGCACATACACCCACTAAGATATCAGCCATGGCTATCGCAGACACCCACTAAGATATACGACTAGGACTGATATACACAGAAAATTGAGCCATGGCTTAATTCAAGAGAAGCAGAAGAGAAGGCAGAAGAGCAGCGATCGCGAAAGGTATCCATATGCTTGGTTTTGTTGTAGTCGGCAGACTCTTCTTAACGTGGGAATCATCGACATACGAGACGCAGGCCCCGGTTAGCTGTTCACAGGTTCCGTTCAAATAGTTGTCTGGAGATTTGAGAGTGCAGTCTGACCCGTAGAACGTTCCCTTGAATGTACAATTCCCGGTTGACTGTTCACAGGTGTTGTTGAAACAGTTGTCCGGACAATTGAGAATGCAGACTGACCCGTAGTTAATATTTTTAGTAGTATGTATGGTAGACGTTTGAATCGACCCTGGACTTATTTAGCTCTATTTTCTTATGCTTTAATGTACTTTTCTAGCTATTATCTAAATTCAATGTTTTTTTTTTCTTCATTTACATTTTAATAAACTTTCAAATGTAAATGGAGTTTTTCACGAGTGTCCATAATATACATTGAAGTTGTTCAGTCAAACTTGTCTCTATTTTATATCTTCGATATTCCGTTAACATAGTGAATGTACTAAACACATAAATGAAAATAAGAAAACCTCGAGGGAAGAAATTTGAGAAATTAACATGACGAATGTTTAGTTCAAAAGAATTAAGGTTTGACTGTAGTCTTGGATTCAAAAGGTTTGACTGTAGTATGAAACTGTCATCTTACTTACGTTGTGTGTGAGCGTGTGGTAGCGTGCATTCACACGCTAACACATGAGTACAAATCCATGACTTCAGTCGAATCTACTCATAAGTATTGTTTTCTTCATGTCTGCCTTGTCTGTCTTTTTAGCGTTCACACAGTTCATGGGCGTGGGCGTGTTGTGTCGCTAGTTGCTGCTTTATAAACGGGTTCAAATACGTCTTTATATGGTGAGACGGAAAACATTTTTTTTTTCCTTTCCATGATTGCTACCTTCAGTATAATATGGAACGGGTATGCGTTCTCTAGCGACAAAAATTAGTGGCCCATAGTTTGCTGGAGGCGAGAGCTTGTGCTTGAAATCTTGCAATGATGCGACGTCTATTTGTTTGTTATTATATCTCTTCAAGATATGTCTAATTATATATCTCAGATACAACACTCGAAATGTACTCATTCGTTTCTTAGGTTAGTTGTACCGGGTCGACAATTAGCTAACACAAAGATTAGTTTATGGCACATATGCTTTTTGTGCAAACAGCAACGGTGGTATTAATATTGCAGTGACGTAGCTTGGATAGGGGCCTGGTGGACTATTGCCCCGGGCGCAATATTCTTACGAATGCATAATTGTATGAAAATATAAAGCCCCCAGCTTTAAAAAAAAGGGGGGGGGGGAATGTATTAATAATAAATACATTAGGAGATTAGTGGACGTAATAATGACTGGACTTGCCCCTGACAACCCGCGGTGTGGCATGAGTTAGTCTATTGATTTTGCAATTATTTACGAAAGTCTGATATTGCCGTTGAGGATGCACTAGAAACCCAGTCAGAGTTTATTCTCTGATGGCGACTATTATAAAATTGTGCTTTGTTGTAGTAGTAGTAGTAGTAGTAGTAGTAGTAGTAGTAGTAGTAGTAGTAGTAGTAGTAGTAGTAGTAGTAGTAGTCTCCGTCAGTCATAGTTGACTATGGATGCGCCCTTAGAAGTGTTATTTTTTCTTTTCTTTTCTTTCGCCGTGTATATTCTCTTTCTCTATGAATCTGTCTGCTTCTTGTTTGAGGTGAACCTTTAGAGTGTGTTTCCAGAGATTGCGGTCTGCAGCTATGTCTTCCCATGTTGCAGGGTTTATGTTCAGAGTCTTAATGTGGCGTTTACACACATCTACAAATCGAAGTTTTGGGCGCCCCCTAGTTCTTTTACCATATACCAGTTGTCCGTAGAGTATAACTTTTGGTATGCAACCATCTCTCATACGGTGTACATGGTCATGTTGTTGTTTGAGCAGCGTGTAGATATTCGGGGGGCCTATACAAGTCATGACCTCCACGTTTGTCACGTTCACCTTCCAGGTGATACCAAGAATACGGCGTAGACATCGCATATGGAATCCATTTAGCCTTCTCTCCTGCTTTACATAGGTTGTCCAAGATTCGCTGCCATACAGGTGGATACTAATTATGCAGGCATTGTGCGACTTTTGTTTTAATTGTCAGTTTGCTGTTTTGTCAGACACTCCTAGAAAGACGGGCAAAGGTGGTAGCAGCTTTACCAATACGAGTGTCAATTTCTGTATGTAAAGATAGTCTGTCGCTGATGATGAACCCCAGGTAGTTATACTGCCGCACGATATCAAGTTTATAGTTGTTGAGAGAGATTGCAGGTGTTGCTTCGACGTCCTGACCGAGTATGTTAGTTTTCTGCAAACTTATTGTTAGACCGAAGCCTCCGCAGGCATGCGAAAAGCGATGTACCATGCTCTGGAATTCATTGTGGTTTGTAGTCACAGATTATAAACTATGCTCGGCTTCTTGAACCAGCACGTTTGGCAATTATAGAATCAAGCCATAGATGTAACAATGAAAATTAGAGAGAAAGAAAGAGAGAGAGAGAGAGAGAGAGAGAGAGAGAGAGAGAGAGAGAGTGTGTTACGTGCGTATCCTGACGAGTACAGGGAGATGTTCTGCTAGATCATTGAACAGATTCTTATCTTGCACCATGGAGAGATTACTCCCAGCTGAATTACCACATACACGATACATATATATGTAATTTGTACTACAACTCTGAACGTATAACACGATGATTTTAGTTTGTCTTTTCTTTTCTTGGCATTCTTCTGTTTGGGGAGTCGATTACTTATGCGGACTTCGTCTACGGTTGGAACAGTGGACTCTAGCTGAGCCAAAGAGTTCACGCACATCACAATGGGCTATGTGTTGATTAGAATTTATGCTTTCTTGATTGTAAAGGTGACATTTGTGTAGTTATTGTTAAGTGTTTTATGGAGATTGTCTACAGGGACATACATAAGTTTCTTCAATTTCTAGCTTTCTGTAGATATGTTGATTGAGTATTTTAAGGTCAGGTTTGTTCTTAGTTCGAAAGATATGTTATTGCCCTTTTATAGAGAGGTGAAAGATAGCATCGTCTCATAAGATAGTTTTAGTTCATTTTGTCGTCTAATTTAGCTTGTCAAGAAGTTTATTTTGTTGAACATTTTGTCTTGTCTTTTTCAAACATTTACTATAATTGAACATTATAAAACAAAAACCAACCGTTTTTTCCACAGATTATTTCCACCAGATGGCCGTAGAAAAAATCCCAACGGTTGTCCGATTTCTGCCACTTTCTTTGTGTCCAACAACTTCACAGATTATTGTATGGTAAGTAAGCTCCACGCCAGAGGCATGGAGATCGGAGACCACAGCGTGACTCACAAGTTGCCAAGATTGTGGTGGACCAACGCTGATAGCGCGGCAATGGAGTATGAGGTAACACCAACTAGATTATCTACTACCATCTATGCGTTTTCTTTAAATCACCATTTCTTCTTATTTTTTTTTCGTATCTCCTGGTACTTATTTCTCTTTCGTACTTTCATTACTCCATTAGCGAAACCACTATAGATTTTCATGGTTCACTTAATTAAGGACCTTCGTTAATGCAGCAGCCCTGAAAGCTTCGCAAATTCAGAAAACTATGTCCCCAGTTTTTTTTTTTTTTCCCCGCAAAACATAGACTCCTTCTCTGTACAATAAGCTCCTGGGCTTAGAGACCTGCCCACCATTTTATATTTCTGTCTCTTCAATTCCAAGTCGTTTATATAACATGACATGCTGTCACTCTATCTTCCTCTTATTTATATTAGTGACAATTTTACCCGCAAAATCTCTTATTTTTCATTTAGCACATTTACCATGTTACTAAAATCCATCCTCTTGTAAATACAATCTGAAAAAAAAAAAATTTCTATCATTTCGAAAGTCTGTTTCTAAAAACACCACAATCTATTTTTAAAACAGCATTTGCTTAAATTGTGTTATCCTTCTTTATTCTTCTATTCAATCACATTCAAGAATGAAATACCTTATTTGTCTATTATCTTCTGCATCAGACTCGATTTGATAAAAGTTAAACATCATAGTATTTATTACAAAGACAATAGTCTACAGTAATAAATAATAGTGACTGCACTAATATCAACATATTTAAAACAACGTTATTTATTCACAATATGAGGTGCTGAATCAAAGACTTAACTTTGTTGAGAAGGCGCACATTCCAGCTGAAGACATTCGTGGTTGGAGAAGTCCGTTTCTGCAGCCTGCTGGTGACGACCTTTTTTCTGTTCTCCATAACAACAATTTCACGTAGGTAGCTCATTGAGTTCTCTCATTGATTATGTCATCTACGCCACTCGCCTAACATGTGTTTTGGGGCCATAGCATGATTATATCCAAGGGCGTATCTCACCACCACAACAGACTTTTCATTGTGTTGCCTAAGATAAATGTAATTTATTCAATGACTAATTGTCCTCACAGTGAGTTTGATCAAAAATGTCTGATGACGTTGTTGTTTCTCTGGAATTTTCCGTCTCTACAGTTGCTTTTCAGTTCTGCTGTTGACTTCATACAATGTCATTCTCTTATCATGTCTGCTATCTTCTCTCTGTATTTTCCTTTCATCTCTTTAACTTAAACAAAAAATATTGTTATATTTATAGACTGGATCACTAATGCATCATTAAAATAAATGTAATGCCATTATATGTGGAACATCATGAAATATGTTGGCTGTCCAATGCACCTAATACAACTTATCCAATCACTATGTCAAAAATAGCAAGCAACTGAGAGAATAGCGGGCGAAATATCAAATTGGTTTGAAGAACAAAATGCAATGAGGCAGGGACGCATCCTCTCTCCATACTTATTCAACATCTATGCTGAGAACACCATGCGAAATGTCAGAAACGATGCCAGATTTGTGAAGTTCGACCCTCTAACAATAAATGGCAACATAATTCCAGAAATCAGATAAGCCAATGGCACAGTCCTCCATTAAGACAGTACAGAAGGATTAAAAGAGACAATTGAGTGTGTTAAAAACACAGTGAAGAGCAACAACTTATATCTAAACATACATAAAACTAAGATAATGTCCATTGGCAAAACAAAAGGCCAACCTAAAATCATCAAGAGTGAAGAACTTGAAATTGTAACAAACTATGAATATATGGGATCTGTAATAACTAACAATGGGGACTACCAGAAAGAGATCAAAAGAAGATTACTAATGGCAACACACAAATTAAACGCCATGAAGAACATGTGGCACAATAGGCCTGCAGGCAAAATGGTAAAATTAAAATAACTAAGGATGATATATAAATAACATCAGATGATGATGATGATGAAAGACGTGTATTTTCCTAATTGTAACATATGGTTGTGAAATATGGACAATCTCGCAAACATCAAGGAAGAAAATCGAATTTTTCGAAGCAAAATGTTACAGAAAAATCTTTAAGATACCTTGGATAATGAAGAAAGCATTGAAGACATGTTACAAAATTCAAACATTAACAAGAATTAGCTTATAAATACCATTCTACAGAGGCAATTAAAATACTATGGACACCTCAACAGACACAAGGGGCTGGAAAGAACATTAATGGAAAGCATGGTTGCGCATCAGGGGCAGCTGAGTGGCAGTGTTTCCTAGCGTTTGGCTTTTCGTGGCAAGGCGCTGTGTCACTGAGTACGGGTTCGAACCTGCTTCAGTCCATATATTGTTCATTGTTTTGTTTTTTTCTGTTGTTGATTATTTGTCATTTTTTCCGAGTGCTGTAAACATACCTCTTCCTCTGAATTGATTCACAGACTAAGAAGAAGGTGATTTAAAGACATCAAGAGACCTTGAAAATGACAACAGAATAAGTGGGAGATCTGACAAGAGACAGAGATTCATTCAGATTGGATGTTGTGAACACGACGTTCTTTGAAGGATATGCGACCTGATGACGATAATGATGACACTCACTGTACAGATTAAAATAAGTTGATGATAGTAAAGAACCTATCTTAGGACATTCGTTTATCTTTAGAACCATCACCAACGATTCCCTGCTCTAAATGTTGCTTATTATTGCCACTACAAGTACTTTACAATTGTCAAGTCTTTTATGTCAACATGAATGTTTCTTTATAAAGTGATGGCTTTTTATTAATGCTTTACTTTGTCAGTTGACATTTTGTGTAGTCTATAGAACACAGGGAGCCGTGATAGCTCGGTGGTTAGTGAACTGGACTATAAAGGACAAGAGGTAGGGTTCGATCCCAACCGACGGCTTCCGGTTCACCCAGCCTTAAATGGGTACCGGATTTTTTCTGGGAAAGTAAAGCAGCATGGGCGTATTACCGACCACATTACCCCAAAATCATGTGCCGAAGGTCTGTAAAATGTATGGTCACTGACACCATATTCCCTATACGCCACTTGGCGTGACGGAGGTACTTTACTTTTTTTTTATAGAACACACATGTTTCCATTTCAAAGCCTCTTTCTATTAAATCAACTTATGATCTATATGCTGTTTGAAAGTCCAGCCCATAATCCATCACATAAAAGATCAACCAGAAAATGAAGTCACGGCTGCAGTCGTACACAAATACAATCCTATATTTTTTGCAAAATAAAGTAATCGACTTCAAGCTGATCGACCTGTCACGTGTAACTAAGGCTACGGATATATTTCAAACGTTAACATACTTCATGGGTTTTGTCATTCAAACTGAAGTTAGGAAGGTCAACTTTCACTATTTAATTGTTCATAAAATATTTTTTTAAAAATAGTCACTCATTATCTCGGCTAACCTGTAATACTCTCAAAAGTCTGAGAACATTTTGTGCGAGCTATCTTCGACATATTTGATCATCTCAATTCTGTAAGGCATCCACTATTGCTTGTAAATAATTTAACCACAACCACAAGTGACAATTAACTTACATTTTGGTCCTGTGGGTCGGATTTTCTGCTTCTTGTCGTTGAACAACTAAAATTGTTCAGGTCCTTTTGTGTTAAAACTTTATTTTTACTGTTGTGAAGCCTAAGTTCTTTTATTGAAAATTTGCACAAAGAGAAAGTCAAAGTTTAATAGAGCAGCATTTTAGAACCAAACTACTAGGCAGATATTTTTTATAAATAGATAAAATACCAACGAATTATGAGATATAACATTGAATGGTTTTGCTCTTTGACATATTTAATGTACATAATTTGAATTTTGTAGAAATTAATTTGTTCATTATTACTGTTTTTACGCTGTAGGTATGACGCAACAATGACCTACTCATTTCCCAAAAATTTGTACTCTCCTGTTCTGTGGCCATTCACATTGGACTACGGCTACACGCTGGTGTGCAATATTGCCCGCTGTCCTCTCAAACGATATCCTGGCTTGTGGATTCTTCCAGTGGTGGTCCTCATGGATTACAGAGACCAGAAACCGTGTGCCTACGTTGATGACTGTGCTAATATGCCAAGAGATAAAAGCGAAGCATATCAGGTAAATCACTTCACTGAATTCGTATTTTTCTCTTTTATTTTTTTAAGAGATGGATCCTTAAAGTCGTAGGAGTTAGTTCGCCAAGCGGAAAATCCAGTTGGAAAAAGTTGCAGCCAGTTCTTGATGAACGGCACCTGGACGAAGAACACTCGTCCTTACTTTTCCAAAAGATGTGCTCAGGAGAGTGGATACCATTCACTCTACTCCCCAATAACATTAATGCTCATCATCATCATCGAGTGCCTTCTCCGCAACGAAGGTTGGATACCATGGATCGCCGTTCTACTCTGTTTCTTGCTTTGATGGTGCAGACTGTCATAGATTGACTTGTCCATCTTTTGATGTTACTCGTCCATGTTAGTCTTGGTCTGCCTCTGCCTCTTTTACCTTGTATTTTTCCTTCCAATATTACTTTTAGTATGCTGTTGCGTGTTTTAACATGCCCCAAAAATATCATTTGTCTTGTCTTAATTGTATTTAGTAGTTCTCTTATTATTTTTAGTTGTTTTAAAACTTCATCGTTTGTTATCTTTTGTTTCCACCCAATTTTACCTATTCTTCTATAAATCCACAATTCAAAGGCTTCAATTTTCTGTTCTGTTTTCTTGTCTAATGTCCATGTTTCTGCACCATACAGGAATTTTGAGAATATGTAACATTTTGCCATTCTTAGTTTCAGCCCTGTTGATATTTGTTTTGTTGTTAGTATATTTTTCATGGCAATAAAATTACTTTTTGCCATACCTATTCTTTTATTTATTTCAATTTTGCATTTTCCATCATTGGTTATAGTATGTCCCAGGTAGTTGTATCTCTAGGCTATCTCCAGATGTATTCCCTCAACTGTAATATTTAATTGTAGGTCTTGAGAATTTTCTTTGTTTATGATTATAGTTTTAGTCTTTTTGATATTCATTTCTATGCAATATTTTTTGCTTGTTATGTTTATCACATTAAGCAATTGTTGTAGGTCTTTAGGATTTTCTGCTAGTAGAACAGTATCATCAGCATATCTTAGGTTATTGATTATCTTTCCATTAATGTTTAGGCCTGGCATCTCTATGTTTTTAAAGATTTGCTCAGTGTATAGATTGAACATGCTTGGTGATAGGATGCATCCTTGTCTTACTCCCCTTTTTTTTTTTATGTCCATTTGCTTTTTTTGCGCATTCATTAATGCAATGGCATACATTTACCAGGTGGGGTTTGGTGATCTGGATGGATTACATCGGCCTCCGGACAGGAAGGACCCGAGTTCAAAGCGCACAAAATTAAAAAAAAATTGTAAATAGAAAAAGATTAATCCGTGGTTTCTTCGTTACTCTCCCCTGATCTCGTGGGTAGTGAGATCCGATGCCCAACCCTCTTAGATAACGGCAATAAACGGATGGTCCTATGTGCACTCGTGCACGTTAAAGAATCATTGACAGTTAAAATAAAAAAAGAGTTGACCATAAATGTGGCCGCTACCAGAGAAAAATTGTCAGAGAAACCTACCAACGCGCGTATCTAACAAACTTTATGAAGGCAACTGTGTCGTCCAAAATGATGAATGTACGGAATACTGGGAAAAAAAACTATCTTTACGACACGTATTGCCATTGCTGGTGTATGTCGGGGGGCAGCGATAGAACCAAATGGATAAAGGCTGCTTGGTCAAGCAGTCGCCACGACGTGTGCGCCTCAGGATTTTTATTTCAGGATTTTATATATATGTCACCATCTTTATCACAAAATGTAATCCCCACCGTTCCATAATTACTCATCACTATATCCTTACTGGTTGGGGGGGGGGGGGGCGCCGCCGCGATAGCTCAGTGGTTAGTGAACTGGACTACAAAGGACAAGAGGTAGGGTTCGATCCCAACCGACGGCTTCCAGGTTCACCCAGCCTTTAATGGGTACCGGAATTTTTTTCTGGGAAAGAAAAGCGGCACGGGCGTAATACCGACCACATTACCCCAAAAACCATGTGCCGAAGGTCTGTAAAATTGATGGTCACTAACACCATATTCCCTACGCTACTTGGCGTGACGGGGGTGCTTTACTTTATTTTTTTACTTTTACGAACGTTATCACTTGTGATTCATATGATGTCTAGAATTGCATGGTAAAATCAGGTTCTCATACCTTGTATTATTCTGTATAATTCTACAGGTATGGTTCCTGTTTCGCAGGCATATAAGAATAACTTTACCAATGTGTTCAAGTTAGTATTATCTACTTGTGACACATTTGAATTGCAAATCCTCAAAATTTAAGTCAACATAGTGTCCAAATGATCTACAGACTTAAGAAATTTCCACTTTGCATTGTCCCTTTTTTGCGCTCTACAAAAATTGCATTTTCATTTCATGAGGACCATTTCGATTCATTAAAAAACGAATGTATTTTATTGCAGATGTTATGGAAAAACTTTCTACGAAACTATCGCAGCAATCGGGCACCGCTTTACTTAAATTTGCACTCCCCGTGGCTGAACACACGCTACCAGCTTGACGCAATGGACGAGTTCATAGAAAAGATTACAACTATGAATGACGTGTATTTGGTGACTGTGTCTCAAGCTTTGAAGTGGCAGATGAGCCCTACGCCACTCGATCAGATCCATAACTTTGAAAGTTGGCAGTGCCCGAATTTTGAACCAAACATGGAAGACAACAAAGTTTGCAAGTTTACATACAAACACAAAACAGCTCCAGGGGGCAGGAACGGAACAGGGGTTAACGAGAGCGTTTCAGACATTTCCATCTCAAACACAAATATTGAGGTAACATCGCAGCAAACACCGGAAGGCGCACACCACAAGACGGCACGTCCCGACATTCCAAGAATCAGCCTGGACAAAACGCCCGTAGCTGATGATGAAGATAAACAACAGGACAGTGATTCCAAGAAACAGGAAGAAGACAATGACAGCACACACCTTGATAACGATACCCGCAAGAAAAGCAACATCCGACATAATCATCATCATAAAACCCATAAGCCGTGGTTCCTGAAGGGCGATTCTGACCTCTGCAAGTCGTACTCCTCGCTGTTGTGTCTCATGGTTGTCTTTTACATTATTGTATCGTGAATGTGGTGACATTTTTAACATGTTGAAAACAATTATTTATATCAACATCGAGGTATGCGCAAATGGCAATCCACATGATATGGCCATGTACTGGTTATACAGAACTGAAGTCGTCAGTTGTTGGACACTGCGGGACTTGCTGAGGAAGGGATCTGAGCACCTATGGACATGTTCGGAGTGCAATGATGATGATCCGCAAATAACTCAATAACTCGTATTTATTATTATTTGTATATTTTATCCTCTCAATCGCCAACCTTACTGCATGGAGTAACTCATAACCTTATGTCCATTACTTTCATACAATCAAACTTGCTAGTGTGCTTTTCCCCAAATATTTATAAATACTCCTAATTTCATGGTGCAATGGTAAAAATGTAACTCTTAGGGCATTAGACGTTTGGTTTTATCAAACTTTTTAATGTAAACTGGCGGTAAAGGGGTGTCATGAGAACATGTAAACGCCTTACTATAGTTAATATAGTGCTGGAACATGTAAATGCTTTACTATAGTTAATATAGTGCTGGAACATGTAAATGCTTTACTATAGTTAATATAGTGATGGAACGTGTAAATGCTTTACTATAGTTAATATAGTGCTGGAACATGTAAACGTCTTCCTATAGTTAATATAGTGCTGGAACATGTAAATGCTTTAATATAGTTAATATAGTGCTGGAACATGTAAATGCTTTACTATAGCTAATATAATGCTGGAACATGTAAACGCCTTCCTATAGTTATAATAATACACATAAATGCTGTACTATAGTTAATATAATGTTGATTTTTATTATTAAGCTAGACAAATATTTGACCTTTATTTTTTGTTTTGTTTTTTTATTTGTTTAACTTTTATTGTAGTTTATTTTTCTTTTTGTAAGTACGAAAGTAAAGGCAAGACGTCTTCCCGTGTATGGGGGTTATGTCTTTATGTCAATGACCACATTTTTATTGACTGCATATGACCTGTTTTTTTCTTCCAAAATATCAATCGGTAATTGTACCTTTAGATATCACTTTGTTTTATCTTCAATCACTGCATTGATGTTGATGTCTTTATTGCGTTAATGACATTACCAATAGGGCACTTTTAAACCAACAACAGTCACAACTTGTATAATTAGTCATTTTACTCATTTCCAATGGATTTGTCTTCAACAGGTTATAATGGTAATGTCTAAAGAATGTTCATAGACAACGATCAAACATTTGTATCCATTTTTATAAGGCAACAAAACAATGTTTTTAATGTACGCGAGATAACATCGCATTTTTGTTATATGCAGCACAAAATATGTAGCAAAAAGCTGTCATCAATCTGTTAGTAATATTTATTTCAGTTTGAACTTGTGTAAACATGTTTCCATATTTACCTCACAGTTTATTTCAATGTTGTTTCCGTTTGCTCGACGATTATTTTTCTATCTCAGTTAATACCTGTGGGCTCTTGAATTAGCTTAGTCGGCAGATTACCCTCACTACTTACCGAACTCCATACGTTCCAAGATCCCATCCTCAGTATGTCTCTCAGAGTGTGGTGATTTGTGATCCCAGTTTTTCTTCCTGCCTAGCATCTCCTCTTTTTGATACTTTTGCAGTCTACTCAAAGTGCATGCATCGCCTGAATCATCTATTCTTTCTCCTTCTCCGAGAGCATTTAGCATGCCAGCTGGGTCAATGCTCATCGACCATTTCTTCTTACACTCGACTGGACTGGCAGAAAGAACAAATGGAATTATTACAGTTTTTACGTAAATGAGGGCACCCACACCTATCCCATCACTCATCTACGTAAAGCTGTGATCTAACCATTGTTTTTTTTCTTTTCATTATTGTCATCAACTTTACAACAGCTTCGCATGTGTATGCCTTTACCCCAGACAAAAATGAAGCAGATATTTTTTTAGTCCTGGCTTTTCCATAGACTGGAATCACTGCCTTTAAGTGAGTTCAGCCAATTACGATCTTCCGAGTATACTCATTGAATCACTGCCTTTAAGTGAGTTCAGCCAATTACGATCTTCCGAGTATACTCATTGAATCACTGCCTTTAAGTGAGTTCAGCCAATTACGATCTTCCGAGTATACTCATTGAATCACTGCCTTTGAGTGAGTTCAGCCAATTACGATCTTCCGAGTATACTCATTGAATCACTGCCTTTGAGTGAGTTCAGCCAATTACGATCTTCCGAGTATACTCATTGAATCACTGCCTTTGAGTGAGTTCAGCCAATTACGATCTTCCGAGTATACTCATTGAATCACTGCCTTTAAGTGAGTTCAGCCAATTACGATCTTGCGAGTATACTCATTGAATCACTGCCTTTAAGTGAGTTCAGCCAATTACGATCTTGCGAGTATACTCATTGAATCGCTGCCTTTAAGTGAGTTCAGCCAATTACGATCTTGCGAGTATACTCATTGAATCGCTGCCTTTAAGTGAGTTCAGCCAATTACGATCTTGCGAGTATACTCATTGAATCGCTGCCTTTAAGTGGGTTCAGCCAATTACGATCTTGCGAGTATACTCATTGAATCGCTGCCTTTAAGTGGGTTCAGCCAATTACGATCTTGCGAGTATACTCATTGAATCGCTGCCTTTAAGTGAGTTCAGCCAATTACGATCTTGCGAGTCTACTCATTGAATCACTGCCTTTAAGTGAGTTCAGCCAATTACGATCTTGCGAGTCTACTCATTGAATCACTGCCTTTAAGTGAGTTCAGCCAATTACGATCTTGCGAGTCTACTCATTGAATCACTGCCTTTAAGTGAGTTCAGCCAATTACGATCTTGCGAGTCTACTCATTGAATCACTGCCTTTAAGTGAGTTCAGCCAATTACGATCTTGCGAGTCTACTCATTGAATCACTGCCTTTAAGTGAGTTCAGCCAATTACGATCTTGCGAGTCTACTCATTGAATCACTGCCTTTAAGTGAGTTCAGCCAATTACGATCTTGCGAGTCTACTCATTGAATCACTGCCTTTAAGTGAGTTCAGCCAATTACGATCTTGCGAGTCTACTCATTGAATCGCTGCCTTTAAGTGAGTTCAGCCAATTACGATCTTGCGAGTCTACTCATTGAATCGCTGCCTTTAAGTGAGTTCAGCCAATTACGATCTTGCGAGTCTACTCATTGAATCGCTGCCTTTAAGTGAGTTCAGCCAATTACGATCTTGCGAGTCTACTCATTGAATCGCTGCCTTTAAGTGAGTTCAGCCAATTACGATCTTGCGAGTATACTCATTGAATCGCTGCCTTTAAGTGAGTTCAGCCAATTACGATCTTGCGAGTCTACTCATTGAATCACTGCCTTTAAGTGAGTTCAGCCAATTACGATCTTGCGAGTCTACTCATTGAATCACTGCCTTTAAGTGAGTTCAGCCAATTACGATCTTGCGAGTCTACTCATTGAATCGCTGCCTTTAAGTGAGTTCAGCCAATTACGATCTTGCGAGTCTACTCATTGAATCGCTGCCTTTAAGTGAGTTCAGCCAATTACGATCTTGCGAGTCTACTCATTGAATCGCTGCCTTTAAGTGAGTTCAGCCAATTACGATCTTGCGAGTCTACTCATTGAATCGCTGCCTTTAAGTGAGTTCAGCCAATTACGATCTTGCGAGTATACTCATTGAATCACTGCCTTTAAGTGAGTTCAGCCAATTACGATCTTGCGAGTCTCTACTCATTGAATCACTGCCTTTAAGTGAGTTCAGCCAATTACGATCTTGCGAGTCTCTACTCATTGAATCACTGCCTTTAAGTGAGTTCAGCCAATTACGATCTTGCGAGTCTACTCATTGAATCACTGCCTTTAAGTGAGTTCAGCCAATTACGATCTTGCGAGTCTACTCATTGAATCACTGCCTTTAAGTGAGTTCAGCCAATTACGATCTTGCGAGTATACTCATTGAATCGCTGAAAAAGTCTATGTGGATGAAAGTGTGAATTGTTTTCGTAACATTGCTCTTGTCATAGGATGATATATGCATGTAAGTCCTGTCAACAAACGTAACTATTTGAGTTGAGCTACCACTGTGTGAAATGCAGGTAACTTGTGGCAAGGCGCTGTGTCGAGGATTGTGAATTCGGTCCTGGATCTGGTTGCCTATGGCTGTGTTTTCTATTGTTGTTTGTCGACTTCTGACTGCTGTAAAATACCCTTGTCTCTGTGTAATTGTTTATCTCTCGCTTCGGGAATAATACACATTTTTTTTTAATGTGTGATTATTGCCATATTACAAGACTTAGACATTGAAAAGAATCAGCTTATAAGCACCATTCTACAGAGGAAATTAAAATACTATGGCCATGTCAAATGATACCGCCGGCCGAAAAGAATAATAATGAAAGGCACGGTTCTAAAACGACGTGACGGGACCAGACCAAGAAGAAGGTTGACAACAGATGAAGTGGAACAGATCTAGATAGATACAGACATTCTTTCAGACGGGTTTTGGTTAATGCAACGTTCTGCAAAGGATATGAGACCTGATGATTGTTATTATCTTCAGGTAATGCATAGTCCAGCATGCCTACCATTTTATGCATTCATGAAAAATGCGGATTGACTCGTTCTGTATTTTTTCCCGTCCCATGCAAGATATTAACTGCAGACATATCATAATCATGTGCATAAAATGCCTTTAGAAGTTCACCGAGACTTTTCTACACAGATATCTGCCATTGCAACATTTCAGTAGTTGATATTTATCGAATGTTGTCATATCGTTCCAAATCAGTACTCAATGCCATTCTCTGCTTCTTGCGCCTCAATAATCTATATTGTAACAAAAAGATTTCTATTCCCTTAGTTTAACAACCACCCACATATATCAACAAACATATTAGTATCAACACTTTGTGTATATATATATCATTCTGCTTATAAATCATGTTTACCAGGATTCTGTGAATGTTTATGTTTTATTGATTCCAAGAACCATTATAATAGCTGTTGTAGTTCTATAAAACTCCACACAAGACTTAGCAATATAGATGTAGGCATTTGGTTACTACTCTCTATTTGCGTTATATTCTACAAGCTTTTGTATTACTTTTTCATCATGTTTTTGCTCACAGGTTTAAAAAAAACAGTAATTCCCAATGCCTTCTGGATTGTCTGCCCACAGCAACCTATAGACGGCTATCTTGTCCTGAGCGACTCACTCTACGAGCGATTGTATCTCTTGTTCTCCACTATTCTTATCCATACAAGTGTTCGCAGCAAACTGCTCTCGTGCATGTTCTTACTTTAGTTTTTATGTCACAATGAAATGCCTTCACTTTTTCTTCTTTTTTTTTTCCTTTCTCATTTGCCTCTCAGCGTCGAGGGGAGATATAATTTTCGGTCTCTTGCTCTTCTCTATGCCTCTGCTGCTGTTATTTTTCCTATTGTTTCTAATATTCTATCAATCTATCTTTTTCATGGTCGAACTCTAGTTCTGTTCAAGCAACGTTTATTAAAGCCTCCTTGTATTGTGTTTTGGTATTTCTGTCTTATCACGTGGCCAAACTATTTTATCTGTTGTTTCTTTATGTATTCTATGGCGGGAGTTATTCCTAGCTTTTTTTTTCTCAGTTCTTCACTTCTGATCTTATCTCTCAGGCTGTTTCCTGTCATTTGTCTAACACATTTCAGCTTAGACAGTGATTATTTTTCTTATTGTTCTTGAGTCTAGGATCCAGGTCTAGCTTTGGTAGCACAACACTGGAATGAAGATTGTATGGCAGAGTGCCCGTTTTAGTTATTTCCTTGTTGAACAATACTGATGATAGCTGTCCGATGATTTGACAAGCTTTGTTGCATCTTGAGTCTATTTCTGCTGTTTGTAAATTGTCATTTGATTTCCTAAATATTTAAATTCCTCCGCCCTTTTTTAATTGTCTGCCGTCTATCGTTATGTTGAAGTTTTCTGTTTCTCTTTTGTGATATTCAGTTTTGTTTTTAATTTTCATGTTGTTTTGGTTGCCGGTGCTGTTAAGTCTATTTAAATGTTATTGTTGGTCTTCTAATCTTCCTTGCATTAATGCCTAATCGTCCGAAGCTCATTAAGATTACTATATACGCTTTCTCTTTGTTCATTCGTCTCTTGATTCTTTCACTGTCTTTCTGATTCGATGTTACTATGCTCCACACTCAGGTATGTGAATACAAGTACTTATGTTTCTCTCTTTCTTTTTTTTTTTTTTTATTAAACCTGCATGTGGGCACTTTAACATCTGTAATTTTGAGGTTGATATTTAATACATTTTGTTGGCTATGTCTGTGTTGTTTGTATGTTTTTTTTTAAATTAGAATATTATTGTATGAACGAAATAGTAAAATGAAACAAAATAAATTGTTCGATAAGGAAAGTATTTTTGATCATATTTTCCTAGGAATATTCTGTATGTCCATTTCATCAATTACTTAACCATCATCATCACCATGTACCATACCGGTTGGCGTAGGCGACCATGTCCTTCCACAACCTTCTATCTACAATGCATCGTATCAGTTCTGTTGTTGACTGTTTTTCATGCCATGACACCAAGCTATCCAGTATTTTCTCTCTTTGTCGTCCGCAATCTCTCTTTCCTTTTATTTTGCCAGTTGTAACCAAGTATTCCAACTTTCCTCTTCTCATGATGTGCTCGAAACATTTTTATTGTTTCTTTCTAATGTTTTTTAGTTCCCTTTTTGTGCTGGACTCTTTGATAATTTCTTCATTGGTCTTTTTAGCTGTCCAGTGAACTTTCAACATTCTTCTGAAAGATCATTTAACAGCAGCAGCAACAAAAAATCATAGGGGCCATTTACAGCTTTTCCATGTTCTGTTAAACAAATTACACCTCTAACCACCGTTACAGAATGTAATGTACTAAGTACATGGACAACTAAGTAAGATTGCCAGAATTGAACAAGGTGTCCCATCAGGTGGAGAGTCCTATCCCCAAAGCTCTTTTTAATTTTCATAAATGACATCGTAATGGGCATTCCATCCAGTATACACTCAGAAATGTACGCAGACGACCTGGTGATATGGGCACGTGAAGAATCTATGTCAGTGGCTAGCTCCAGAATGTAAGATGCCCTAGGAAAACTTTAAAAATGGACGAAGACCTAGTTACTACCAATTAACGAAAAAAAAAAAAACTACATACACAATTTTCAGCCTATCAAGAAACACACTCTCTGCAAAATTGAAGAAAAAACTATACACTTCCTATTGACCAAAACCCAACATATCTTGGCGTTACCATGGAGCACAGAATGACAAGGATAAATCAGATAGACAAAGCAAACAAAAGAGCCAAAAAACGAACAGATATTATGAAGAAATTGGCAGGTACGGACTGGGGAGCAGACAGCAATATCTTGAAACGACTATACGTAGGAAGAGTAAGACCAGTCCTAGAGTATGGAGTCACAGCCTTGGCTACAGCTTCCAAATCACAGCTTAGCAAAATTAACAGAACACAAAACCAGACTGCCCGTATCATCATTGGTGCTATGAAATCTCCCACACTTATCAAGACTCTAGAATCAGTAACAGGTTTACAACCCTTAGAAGACAGATGGAAAACTAAAGTAATGCAACAAGCAGAGAAATATAAAAGGTTCCCTAACCACCCAATGCACCAAAGAATAACTGGTTTCGGAAAAGGAAAATTAAAGAGGAACAACTTCACTGCAATCTCCAAAGAACTGGAAACTAGTGACCCAGTACTGTCCCAAACAATGCCGAAACCCATAAGCCCATCTTATATGACTCCTCATGAGAAACACGAAATAAAAGAACTTAAGGACGACATAACAGGAATCATGAAAAAAGGCACCCAAACAGATACAGATAGAAAACACAGCAGAAAAACACATAAATGCCAACTACCCACAGGACTCCTGGTCACACATATACACAGATGGCTCTGCAACAAATGCCACCAGAAATGGAGGAGGAGGTGTGTTCTTGAGGCTGAATAACCAGGAAGAGACCACCAAATCAATAGCTACTGGGAAATTCTCAAACAACTATAAAGCAGAAACTGAAGCCCTCAAAGACGCTGCAAAACTGGCTATCCAACACAAAAATAACATGCACAAGAAATTGGTGATACTGACTGATGCACTGTCAGTCCTAACAGCTCTAAAAACCCCCAGGAACAGTGAGCTAGATGACTCGAGAACAACCCTAGACCAACTGTGCAATAACTTCCAGAGAGTGGTCATCCAGTGGATACCATCACACTGTAATATACACGGAAACGAACACGCAGACAAATTAGCTAAAGATGGAGGGAAATTACCACAAGGGAACCATCTGGTCAGCTAAATGAAGCCAATTTCATCGTCAAAAGCCAGTATAATGAAAAATGGAAACAAGAATGCTCAAAGTATAATGAGAGGGAAGGATACCTCAAACTATCGAGGAGGGATCAAGTCATCATACTTCACCTACGAATTGGCCACAACAGAATGAGAAACCACATGTTCACCAAACTCAAAATAGGAACTACCAGCCTATGCCACTGTACACTGGATAACATGACAACAAAACATGTTCTACAGGATTGCCCCCAGTACACAGACCTGAGAAGGACAATGTGGTCCACACCCACCTCCCTGGAAGAGAACTAAGGGGCAACCAAATCACTTAAACAGACAGCTGCCTTCATAAGAGAGTCCGGAATCCTAGTCTGAATGAGCCATGATTTCAGAAAAAGAAGAATGTAATGTTCAAGATAATGATTATTGTTACTGCTTTAGTGAATCATGGGCTCTCAATGTTTTCCATAAACTACCTCTGTGAGTGGTTAAAACCATTTTGAAATCAATAAAATGTATGTAAATGGAGAATTTAGCATTTTTTTAAATTTTCAATAGAAAAAAGTACCTTTATAGACCCAGAGAATGTTTTTTTTAATGAGTAATTAAAATAATATTGAATTTTCTGATAAAAATCACAATATTAAAGAACTTCTGCTTTTCATAGGAACAATTAACATAGATTTTATACATACAAGAAAAGAAGGCTTTTCTAAATCATGGATACATGTCAGTTGCTTATTTACAATGCTCACCTCAGAGTCTGTGTCAGTGTGTGCTGCTGAACATTTGGTAGCAGTGGAGTGCTGTGATGATGATCCTAATGTAACATAACCTCACAGCCTTTCATATTCATTTATTTTCAGTTTTTTCTAAGGGGTTTTCTTGCTTTAAACAATTATACACTAACAATATGAAAAAAGAAAGACTCAAATAAAACAATGAAGAAAGTACAAATAGCGTACCAGCTTTTATTTTGACATAGTATGTAAGGTAATGTAGACAAGAGTAACAAAAATTCTAATTCATTCATTCAATATGCTATTTAGGTTAATATCTGGTCCCACAATATCATACCATACAGGTTGAAGTGTTCCAACATCACAGTACTACACCAGTAATTCCTCACTTTCTTAACCTGTATGTCAAGCGTTACATGGAAGATAGGTTGACTAGAGAGTGCCATATTGTTATAAGCAAAAGATTACTTGATTGTGGAGCCAGTGGCACTCCTAAGTTCCTTTGCTTAATTCAATAAAGAAGTATTCACATCTATAGGATAAATAAAAACAAGCAAATAGAATAATGACTGCACAACTTCGAAATAAAATATTAAGACCAACAGATATTAACAGAAAGAAATTGAAAAATAGGTGACTTAGAAAATAACAGCAAGAAGCTGTCAGTAAACATTTGATAAAGGAAGAGTGGATGAATTGCTCTTGTGTGAATCAAAACAACAAAAGTATTGTTACTTAACTCATATATGGAGGGGAACAGGGAGGTAATTAAACACTCTTGCAGAAGTGAGAAGACATTTGATAATAATCCCACAGGTAGCAGTTCTTACATGTAACCAATATTACTTGTTGAAGTGACTCAGATAATTAAGAAAATGTAGATCAAGTTTTTGTTTAAATGAATTGTAAAGAAACTTCACAGGTTAACAGCAAGCACCATAGTTATGGACTGAATACAATTTGTTAGTAATAATACAATGGGTGAGCACATCACAGTGACTACCAACCATTGTGTATGGTGAAATATTACTTCACTATATAGGACATTCCTTTGGTTTTACAGTATGAGACTGATTTTCAAACCATTGTCATCACATCTTGTCAGTCATTAAAACAGATGCTTCAGTACTAGTTTTATTCCATTCTGTACTCTTGGCTGCAATCATCATGTTCTGTTTTAACCTGCAGTTGTTTAGACACCTAACAGAACATGAGCTGCAAAAGGTAAGCAATTTAAAGCTGACTCCTGGCTTCAGGATCAGTGAAAAAGAACAGATAAAGATTCTACTCCACCTCCTTGAGTTAACTCTGAAAACTGACAGGTGAGGTCAAGTGAGTAGGGATCAAAGGTAATATAATTGTCATCAAAATATATCATGCTGAAGTTGCATGTACTGGGCAGAAGGCACAGATTGCTGTAAATCATGACTTAATGCACAAATTAAGCCCACATTACTGAGAATGATGTAAGTGAATAATTAATCAAGTAGATGCAGATGTTTAGGAAAAATAAACCTGTTATTTATATTAACATAAAATGTAAAGGTCCCGTCCACGCCTCTATGGTCGTATGGGGAATATGGCTTTAGTGATATATTTTTCCATGACCACGACACATTGTTGGGTGATATGGTAGGTATCATCGGAGGCCACCTTTAACTTCCTGAAAAATTTCTGGTACCCATTTTTAGAGGCTGGGTGAACCCCTGAGCCCTGTTGGTTTGAAAAAAATGTGCCACTTCTGGGAATTGAACCCGACCATTCTGATCAGGAAGCGAGCACATTAACCACTCAGGTTCCAGATAGACATATACCAAATTGTGATGGGGTTATGTTTTGAAAAACCCATTGAAAGTCTGAAATATAAGTCAAAAGTAGTGTAAAGTTGCTATGAGCCAGGCCAATTTTGGATCAGACTTCTGGAATACCATACAATTTATAACCCATTAGTGTTTTATTTCATTTTCCAACTAGGTTTATTGAAGCAAACATGGCTAAATATAGAAAATGATATCATAGTATTTCCTTTCAATACATGCAATCCTATTATGCACACTCATAACTCAGAAAAATCTCACTCAAATGATCATAACCCACGGTATGGCAGTATATTATAGTTTATGCCTTATTTTCTTGGACCTTGTCCTCAATTAGTAAACTTTCATATTTAATATTGTGATAGCTAGAAGTTACATTTTGTTACCCCTCTCAACATTTGTCTAACTACTTCAGTGAATGAGATATTTAATATTTATGTTTTATTTACTCATTAAGAATTCAATTAACAAACAAAAAGGGGCTTAAATAACTGTTTCATACAACACAATCAGTAACCAATTGACACTTGTGTCACAGATTATTGGTACTGAGGAACTAAACAGTTAACATACAGCTTTAACTCATGTGATTTCATTTCTTGTCATACCCTTTTGGATGTTAAGGGGAATAAACATTTCTAGCTCTCTCTCTCTCTCTCCTAGCAGCCTTAACACACTGACATGTTATAGAGTCCATGCTGATATATTTATGTACATGACTTGCTTATATGACATGAAATTAACAAGACATTCTCTCCAGGTGGCCTAACCAATTTATTTGTCACCATACAGAGTTATAAAATGATTTTATGTTGATCTTTTTCTTAAGGTCTCATTTATTATTTTATCTCTTGTTATCACTTCAGCTATTATTCTTAAACATCTTATCAATGTGGTGGCTAACTTCAAGTTTATGGCTTGTCATAAGTGATACTGGTAGCATATTATTGCAATGAAAACTTGCTTTCTCTGTAAATTCCCTTTTGTAGAAAAGTGACAAGCTGTTCTGATACTTGATTTCATTACCATGTGAAAAAATCAAGTGAAAACATAGTTATACTATTTCCAACAATTATAAATCTCAATTTGAAGTGATTCACTTTGAGTAGTCACATACAAGACAAGCAATGTTGAAAATATGAACTGATCAGTAAAGTTATTTTTACTGTTACATATGAACATACTTCATCAGTGTGAACAAATCATGGTGAAATAACTAAATCGAAGATCATTATAACCCACACTCCAGACATTTTATACAAAATTATGTGCATTGCAGAGAGGAAAAACAATGCTCATCTAAGAGCAATCCAGCAGTTTATTTGAAATTTCTTTAAAGTATGTACAATGCAAATCATATACAATAAATGCACAACAAAAAAGTTTTGCTATGCATAAAAGCTGACAAATTGCAAGTCTTGTAATGTCTGTGTGGTGATGAGTTCATTTAAATTAGTGATAATTATAATTTATCAGCAACCCAAAACCATTTCATGAAGTCTGAAAGAAAAATAACCATAAAGCGAAATGTCATTTATAATTATTGGCATGGGCTTCAATGAAGATGTTGTATAGAGAAATAATGCGAACAAAGAAAGTATTCAGCTTAAGATTCTTAAAAAGATGATTAGTATCTGCTAACCATAAACTACATTTAAGTCACTTAGTACCAAAAAAATACAGTCATAGTTAAGTAACAATTCAGTTAAGAAAGGAGAAGCTAAGACATTTACCATATGCAAGAAATGATGATTTTCTGAACAGAGATTTGAAAATTTGTAAGTTCACATATAACACGTTTTCACCATTTCTAGGGTTCACTAGGTGTTTTCCATGGGGCTGGAGAATACAGCCTGTATACCCAGTCCAGTCATATAGAGATATTCAGGTCAAGGTTTTATTTCAACCCCATCAGAAAAAAATATGTTCTAACTTTACCCTAACTTGGTTCAAACCTAAATTCATTTTATATGGATAATGATAGGTTCTATCCATTTGGCCATCCGTTGTCCTATAACAATAGTAAGTAAAATAAAAACAATATTTTTTTAAAGGCTATGTCTTAATCAATAAAAAGCAGAATAGCTCAGGCCAAAATAGTATTTCAGAAAATGAAAAAGATCTTATGCAGCAAATCTATGTCAATAGAAATGAGAAAGAGAGTTCATCGGTGCTATATAGAACCAATTCTGACCTATGGAAGCAAATCATATGGACAATAGACAAACAAATGAAAAGACGATTAGAGGCCACAGAGATGGGATTTCTCAGAAGAATGTTGAAAGTTCCCTGGACAGCTAAAAAGACCAATGAGGAAGTTCTCAAAGAGGCCAACACTACAAGGGAGCTCTTAAAAAACATCAGAAAGAAGCAATCAACATTTTTTGGGCACATCATGAGAAGAGGAAAGTTGGAATACTTGGTTACAACTGGCAAAATAAAAGGTAAGAGAGATCGCGGGCGACAAAGAGAGAAAATACTGGATAGCTTGATGTCATGGCATGGAAAACAGTCAACAACAGAACTGATACAATGCACTGTAGATAGAAGATTGTGAAAGGACATGATCGCCTACGCCAACTGGTATGGTACATGATGATGATGTCTTAATCTATACAATCTAGTTACAGCTTATGTGCAACCAGAAATAAGTTACTTATACAGCTACCTTAGTTACTTATTTTAGTTCAAGGACAATATGAAAGAAAATGAGAAGCCAACAAAGAAACATTGTCAAGATGAATGTCTCAGCCCACATTTTAGTCATTTTCAAATTTAGTATTTTCATTTATATGTTTACTATTGTCAAATACAAATTGTACCTATCTAGGCAGCAAAATGTCTAGAGATGGAGACATAAAATTAGATATCATGATACACATTATTGCACTGACATAAAATGCTTTCAACAAATTAATGAACATCTGGAGATCCAAAGTCCACAGTAAATGAACATAACTTAAACTGTTCAACTCTTGTTCTATACCAGTGCTAACATATGGATGTGAAAGTTGGAAATCCACCAAGACCTTAGATAGAGAACTAAAGGCCCTTGAAAACAAATTCCATAGGATCTCAAACATAAGTTGGAAAGTATACATTTCAAATGAACTGATAAGCGATGCGCCAAAACAAGAATAAGTGTCGAGCTTTATAACATAAAGGCATTGGAAATACATCAGTCATGTGCTGACAATGAATGAAAGAAGACATCCCTGTCAGGCATTCATGTGGAAACCTTCTGGAAAAAGAAAACAAGGCAAACCAAGAGAATCTTTATGCAGAACAATTAATAGGGAAGGCTCAACCAAGGGACTAAGAAACAACCATGAACTACAAGAACTAGCAGCAGATCGTCAATCATGGAGAACTACCCTATGTGCTGTCTAAGGCCTGAAAGGAAAATGAATGAATGGTCAGATTTATTATGTTTCAGAATATTAATGCAAAAGAAAAGGGTTGTTTGATTCAGTCAAACTCTGTCACTTTAAAGTTGGCTTGTATAAATGTCATTTCGTAAGTGCCTGTGCTGGTGTGGTAAAATGTCATAAATTGTTTTTCCTCATATTCCTAAATATGCATTCACTGAACGTAGTTACAACGTAAACATCTTTGTACTGACCCATACATTAATGGAACTTATTACGTTGACATCAATAAGGTAGACACAAGAAAAAGAAACTTTAAAATATTAATTTAATCAGCTTTTATTGTTTATTGACAGTTAAAGTGGGACAGAATAGACAAGGAAGGTCAATAGGACAGTAAATAAAAATAGTCAATGAGAGTGACAATTTTATATTCTGAAGGGAACAAAAAGCACAATTTTTAGGTTGATAGCTTTAAAGACCACAGGAGAAAATGCCATGGAAATGCAAATAACAACAAGAACACATTTTATGTATTTTAGTTTTAACAACATTACATTTTATTATATAAAAAATAATTATGAAGAAATGAATATATGTTTATATTTCTAGTCTGCTATGGTATACAGTCACAGTAATGAAATGTATATAAGTGTAGATAGACTTTATTGGCAGATTCAGCTATGAACTGCAACATCTCATGTCAAGAATCAAGAACTAAAAAGAACAAACATGTAAATCAGTACAAACAAAAGAGAAGTCAATATAATAGAAGAGATAAGCAAATGATAAACACAGCTGTAGACTACCAAATATAAAACAGCAGAATTAAAATATCTATCAACAACATTCTCTGAAGAAGGTAACATTGATAAATAAACAGCTGATGCAAAAAGCAAACCAAATGTTGGAACACCTACCAGCACAAAGAAACTTTCATACAAAGCATTTTGATATCCATACGAAGCTATCTCTGTCAAACATGGTCATTCACAACATCTGAGAAGAGGAAGCTAGTCACCTTAGAAATAAGAGTTTGAAGTAAAAAGTTGAAGTGATCAGATGTAGCAAAATTTGCCATGAGACTGTAAAAAGTGCAGGGAGAAGTAAAACCTAGTGAGATAGCCTACCCTATATAAATTTTAAAAAAATGGACACTGCAAAATGGAAAATACATTGTAATACAATTTCTTAATAAGTAAGTTAAGAAGGCCATAGCAAAAAACACTGGCCTACAACTAATTGTCAGTGACACATAGAAGACAAATATTTGAATTTGCTAATTTGGAAAAAATACTTTGATTCTTTCAAAGATTATACAAAAATAGGGACAGGTAAGATGAAGTGACAAGATCAAGGAGACTACAACAGCATTTCATAGCAAGGACTGAGGTTACTAGAGGAGTGAGAGGTAGAATTTTATACCTCCCTTGACATCTATAAGGATTTAGAGGATGTGAAGAAGAAAAAGCATAGGTACCTAACTGTGATACTTCAATGTGTATGTTTCCAATACAAGATAATGTCAGGTGGATTCAAATGAAAGCTTGTGGTTTACTACATGACCAGTTATGAGTGACTTTTGAATTTCTTCAGCAATTACAGGTGAACCAGAACCTAATTTATTTGTAATGAAAAATTTCAGGAAAACAGAAAATCCAATGCCACATTCTATCTACACATTGAGGCACCAGGATGGTACATTTATAACTTAATTGCATCTTGGCAAAAAAAAAGATTACTTTTAATTCAGAAATAATGACTGCTTCATGAATTATTCCAATTGAAAGAACAAATAAACAGAGAATATCGGTAGAAGATCACAGCACATGAAGAATGAAGCTAAGATATGGTACAATATTCTAACAAGAATGCAAGTCAAACTTAGAAGATAAAGAGGATGAGGTCAGACTTTACACAATGAATGTGCCCCATTCATTCTACATTCATCTGCTGGACCTGTCATTAGAAAATTGATCAAATCAGCAATATCAGAAGTCACCTAATGAAAATGGTCACATACACATGTGAGAGTGTGTGTGTGTGCATAGACATAAAAAGGTGTATAAAATCTGCTCCTGACTCACAAAGGCATAAATCATTCTACAAGGCAAAGATGCTATGGCTAGTGCAACATTTGCAAGTCGATTAAGGGCTTCAATCGTGTGCACTCAAGTATTAAGATATAACATAAAATAAATGAAAGAAGTCAAAACTACAAGATGACTTTATGTTATGCTTAGCTTAAAATTAAGATGGAGTCATGTTGCAGATCAAGTATGTACAAACATCATTGATATGCAACAAATAGCTGACATATTAACTAAAGCTGTCAATACATGCAATCAAATTCAAACAACAAACTCCTGCAATGAACTCCAAAATAATAGTAATCACAGACAGTGCTTCCAATCTTATGTTTTGGTAATTACTAATATATCATGTTAAGATTTTGTTTTAAATAGTACAACCCCCCCCCCCTTCCCCCAAGTAAAAATACACATATATGTAATTCCTTAGCCCATCAATGAAATAAATAAACACTTGTGTTAAAAGTAAAAGAAAAGCACTGCACAATCACTGGTGGGACTAAAATTCAAACACCAATATTATAATAATTGTGTCCCATTGTTAAACATGATGTATGTCAAGGTAACAGAAATTTATGACAAGACTGTCAAAATGGGGGACTTCTGGATTTGGAAGAATATACCAATTATTCTGGCACCATAATAATTTCACCAATAAACATGCAACATATAAAGTTATGGTGTTCACATGACTGAATACATTTCAGGTATTTCTAAAACTCTTATGTCCAAGCTATTTACAGCGAACATACATTCCACACATATTAAACATATTTTACTGAATAAAGGTATCAAATTTAGTCATCATGTCTCATGTTCTGATGTGCTTATAAATGTGCTGCTCAGAACAATGATGAGCTGAAATGCACAGCCAGGTTTGTTTTCTGTAAGCAAAGGCTCCAAGCTGAAGCTCTCTGATACAACATCTGCTCATATTTACAATATCTCAGCACATGGAGGATGTCAGATTTGGGAAGTGTGTACCAAAAAATGAACATGTCATCAAAGTTAAATATTTTAAATATACAAAACAATAACAGACTCGTTATAAATTGATAAACCTCTGGGCGCTAGTTCTTCATCTTTGACTGTTGTGTTGCTCTAGTTACAACTGTACCAAATCTTCTGTCCTATTACTCATATGTACTTTTAAAAAAAAAAAACAACTAAGAATATGGTTTTTATGGTTATATAAAGTGAGAAATTGGAATAAAGGCCACATAACCAGTACAACCACCATAGTGTACAGGTTAGTATTTGACTCCTGAGACAATAAGCCTTGACAAAAACATGAGTCAAACCATGTCATGATTCACGTACTACTAAATGACAGATTGTCATTAACATGAATACATGCACTCAACTCGTGTATTGGTATTTTCAGAGGCTAAGTGCATTTTTTAAAATTTGAAGTAAATTTGCAATTTACCACAGGAACATATAATTTGCATTAACATATGTCATCTCATTATAGAAAATTATGAAAATGCATATATAATAATTTAATTAATTAAACAAATGAATCAAAGCCAATTATGTTAACTATTTTACATATATATCATTACAACACTGGAACAAAATCAGAAGATTTCAACTTATCTTCTCATGCATGTTACTTTCAACTTCCAGGAAAACAATACATATAAACAAGCTTTGATGAGACAGCTAATTCATGTTCATCAGCTCTGCAGTGATCACATTTAATAGAGAGCTTGCAGTAAAAGTAATTTGAAAATTACCATCAACTAATCTGCAGATAAACAATTGTTTATCTTCACTATCTGGTCCTACAGCTGAAGTGAGAGCAAACCACAATCTTCAGATCCAGAACAAGACATTGTAGATTGAATACCCTCTACAAATTGCAAGTGAGCCAGACATGGAATTGTACAAGCTGACTGGTTTCAAATAAAGAACATGTCCAGCTGACGTGTGAATTTAGAGAGAGCCAAGGTTAGTAACAAATGGCTCTCATCAAAATCTGCTGACAGACAAGTTTTAGAGAGAGCCAAGGTTAGTAACAAATGGCTCTCATCAAAATCTGCTGACAGACAAGTTATGGAGTGCTTATGAAGACCTGCTGCTGAAGGCTAGATTCATGGAGGAAGCTTATTCCTCTATCTGATAAGCTGAGCACAGGAAAATTAATAAGAAGAATCATGAGTTATCTAGAGATATATAAGTTATCTATAAATAACTCTAACTGACCCATACTAAAAGATGTAAATACTAGGGGGTACATTGAGAAACAACATTGCAAATTTCATTCTTAAACTGACTTTGGAATTTCCTGTGTCAGAGGTGATAGATGTAACTAAGTTTTTTTATGTGTCCATTTCAATACACAGCTCATATTTTCTAAGCAGCTAAGCTATTAAAAACAAGAGAAATTTCACTTTCAGAACTTGGAAAATATCTGTTACATTTTTAATCTACCTCAAACTTCGAATCTAATACAAGCAAACTGATAATATGAACATTTGCTCATATCTACCAAGATTTAGAAATTCCGTAGGGCATTACGATACCTGAATATTGATTTTTTGAAACCTCTTATGTTTCAAGGTGTTATGATTAAAATGAAAACTACACAAAAACAATTTTGTGCTTCTTTTCCTATTGCTTAAACTGTGATTATGATTAATGTAGTGTAGATAATGGAGTACATCACGCTGAACACATGATAATTTATCAACAAAATTAGAAATATCACATACATATAATAAAAACTTAAACATAATTTAGAATTAATGTCTCACATAACATAGTATGTGTTCTTAAATGTTTCTTTGACATCACGTACATGATATCTCCAATCTGAAACAATGAGATTAAATGAAACAAACTGTTCATTAAAACAGAAAGATAGAATATTGGTTGAACTCTAAGCGACTAGCTCAAGCATCTGGCTCAGAGTGAGAAGTCATGGAAATTAATAGACAGCAAATTAAAAAGAAGCAACCAATTGTAACTGTCACAGCCCTTAATATTTGAAAATGCTTCCAAACACCCCAATTGAATAAACAAACCAAAAATGAACCCCAGGAGGAAATAAGACAAAAACAAGCTGCCTGGATCACTTGCTCATTGAACTGACTACAGCCCATAATAATTCATTTGTTCCCTCCTTCATACTCTCTGCATCAAAATCAAGGTCCAGTAGCTCTCGCACTCTTTTCATAGCAACCTCATAGTCCTCATCTGAGAGAGGAGCAAATGCATTTTCCAGGACATCAGATGAGTGAGCAAGATATATGAGGGACAACATTCGACGATCCATTCTGTGTGGGTCATTGGTCCAGCGACTCAGTACAGAATCCTGGACACGTTTAATAAGCTTTTGTTTAACAACATTGTCTGTGAGTGGGTGTGTTGTCATGTCAAACAGTAAGAAATTTTGTTTCTCTGTAGTACAAACACCTTTCTCTACCAGGTTCTTGGCAAGCCGCTCTCGAACATTACGCAGCTGATATCGTAGTTTCAGTGGATTCCAGGTTTCACCTGGAAATCATAAACAAAACAGATTAATTACTACCGTAAACATATCCTTTTGAGTTAAGCATATCAATAGCACAGTATTTAAGATATTAAATAAGTCAAAATGTATTTCACAATATTATTAAATTTATTAAAACCAGAATATAAAACAAAATAAACAATAAGAGAGTGATAAGAAACATTTTTTATGCTACTGTTCATTTTAATTGATGCACTATATTTCTATTCTTGAAATGGGTCACAAGACGACCCAATGCCTGGGAGCTCTCATTAAACATTTGATTTCAGTAGGAAATCTCAGTAACAAATTAAATAACATGATATTGATAGTACAATAAACATTCTTGTTTACTGTCCAAACTGAAGAAATTGTTGACTTTCTACAATTTTGATGAATTTTTGTAACAAAGTTGAAGTTACCAAGTTGTTAGTTTATACTTGTTTTTGTTACTGATAGAACTTGTTGAAGCAAAAATGTTGGGAATCAGTGGCCAATATTGCAATGTAAAAATATAATAAATTTGTATATTGTTTGTTTTTTTGTGCTGGTAAAGTGAAATTGGTATTCATATAGAAATATTTTGATTGTGGATCTGATAGCAGAGCAATAATAATTTCATTAACATAAAATACTTTTTTTTAGTATGTTTCAAATCTGACAATGGAATTTAAACAAACATTTTCATCACATTATATGTAATGGAATAAGTAACTATTTCAGTTTATTTTTTTTAAATTATATTTTTTACATTGCTAATTAGGCTAAATTTGTTGTTTTCATTGTCTTGGGAGTAAGGTAAAGAAAACAGTGCATCAGCTCAACAATGAAAAGGTTGTGGCTCTATGATTATAAGTTTAATTTCAAACCTTATGCATGGTGATTAGAATACTATCATAACGTCCTTATTCTTTCATGTAAAACATTAAGTCAAGATCAATTGTTCCCCAAAGTGTTTTTATGCTGCTCTCTTAACATCCATCTATTAGTATCTACGACATGCTCCGATTCATATTTAATTTTCTGTTGGTTGTTTTTTTCCCTAAATGCATCTCTTTGTGGTTTCCAGCTAAGCCCCGTCTGATTTAGCTGTTGGGCTAATCTGCCCAGCTGTACTTTCTTTTGATATTAAGATGCATCAGCCATTTTGCTTTCTTTCATGTCTGCTGTTGGCTTATGTGTCCTGCACATTAGGTTCCAGAAAATGAATTCACATATAAGTGACGTTTATGCTGAAAATATTTTTTTTAAAGTTTTATTAACCCTTAATTACAATACCTATCTGTGATTGGCGTGTTTATGATACCACAGTAAAAATACTATCACTTAAATGTAAATTAGGTTCTCTAAAAACATTATTTTCTCGGAACTTTTGACACACTACAGCCGCGTGTTCACACTAGACAAGACATGGGGAGACTCGGAATTCCTGGCTCAGGTTGATTTATGATCTGAGTTTCACCTCATGGACCAGACGTGTTACAATGTCTATCTGTACGGTCAGAGTAAGTCCGTCAGTATGTTTGGCTACCTCATACCATTATTCGCTGAGTTTCTCAAGTAACAAAGGGTTGTTTTGATGTTAGTGATGACTGAGAAATTTTCCCTGGTTACAACAAAAAAAAAAAAAAAATTAATAAATAAGGGAAAAAAATATATTTTCTTGAAAATTTGATTTTTTTTCCCCCCATAAGAGATCACATCTCATGAAATGGGGAAGAAGAAACAAATCCAAAACTCTACCAGAAGTAGTAATTAGGAAGGTACACAAAAGGGGGGTGGGGTGTTATACCATGGCAAACTGTCAAGTGTAGAAGAATTTGTGTTTTGGTGCTGTAACTTTTACAACGGTATCATAATCTAGGGTTAATAATAAATAAACTGTTTGATTGATTCTCTTTTGATTTTATCCTGATTTAATTTTATTGATCAAGACTAAATTACAATTACAGCAATAAAAACCAGCAAAAATTAATTTTGTGCTAAACTATATCTGAGAACAGAATTAAAGGTAAGATATGAAATGAAGAATTAAAAAAATAAATACTAGCAATAATGCCCACTTCTGAATAGCTTTAAAAAAACAACAAAAGATAAACTTGTTTAGCCATGTGAACTAAATGTGACATGAGTCATAAAAAAATATAATAATACTTCTACTATATCAAATCAAAGGGACAACCACAAAAAGATGAATTGACGGAATATTAGAAACACTAAGAAACAGCAGGAGATGTCAATAGAAGAGAAAACCATGTCTACAAACTATGAATGAGGAAATTTCCCTGGTCACAGCAAAAACAACAAATTGCTTGAAAATTGGCAATTATTTTTTTTGCATTAAACAATATATTTCGCAATCTCAAAAAAATAAAAAAATAAATAAAATCCAACAGCAATGGAAACAAATTTAACACTCAGGGGTTTAGGAAATTACATAAATGGGAGTAATGTTTGAATAAGGCAAAATGTCACATTTTTAGGAATTTGTTTTTTGATGCTGTAATTTTTACTACGGTATCGTAATCTAGGGTTAAGTGATTATTAAAAAGGGTTATGAATGGCGCTGATTCAGAAAATGATCCTTTGATCTATAGGTTGCTATTGTCTTTTAAGGTTGGTCTTATATTTGTGGATCACTCTCTGAGCATTTTCCATTTGTTCTGCTTAGCGTGTTTTATTTACTATTTTCACTGTTTAACTGTTTGCAGGACTGCTGGTGCACATGGCTGGTCTTGTTTTGATATATTATTGCTTTGTTTGTCTGCCTTGTCATTGACAGAGAAATCAATTGGCCAGGGATTCATTGTGTTCTGACTTCATGGGATGTAACAAGATGATTGGAATATAAAGATATATGGATAAGCTCGGACTCACAAACACCACCATCCAATCTCTAATGAGTGGACGATGAGTCTGTGAAGAAAAAATGTTGTGCTTTTATTTCAGTTTCATCATCAAACAATTCATCGCATATTTCTGGACATTTGATGAAAAACCCATACATAGCCTGATTCAAAATGAGTATAGACACTTATTCATTCTTATGAGGTAATTATCAATAGTTCTCTGTTATGAACTGGCTAAGACGTATTGGATCAACACTTTTAATTACATTATAGGTAAACTATGTTTTGACATCAGGTATTAAAAATATATAAATACACACCTGTATAAATATATATATATCTCTCTCTCTATTATATATATATATATATATATATATATATATATATATATATATATAAAATATATATATATATATAAATATATATATATATATATATCTCCAGTTATTTGGTAAGTCAAGAAAACTGGCAAGTATACAATACAGGCAAAGACAGAAATAAATGCACTATATGAGCAAGCATACCACTGAGATACTCTATCCATGACTGGACTGTTTCTGGTGGCTGTGTTTCCTTTATATGTCGCAATGCTTCATCCAGTAATACATCTCCTACTGGTTGATCATTTTTGCATATGACTTTACGATTAGTAAGACTGCGCCGTCTCATTCCGGCCTTCTCAAGTTCAATTCTACCTCTTAGAGACAGCTCAATGAGTATGCAGCCACGCAGTCCAGATGATATGCAGTCATTCCAAAATGATGTGTAACCCTGATGGCAATATTAGTTTCAAATAAGACATTTTCAACTATAATATTAAGTCAAATGAAATGTTTTTTAAAAAAATGGTGGCAAAAATAAAACCAAAAAATTAAAAAGACCTTACAGAAAATTATTATTACATTAAAAGAAATTATGAAGCCATTTCAACAGCTGAATAAAGAGGGTCACATTTGTCTTCATAACTTAGCTCTTTAAATATATTCTTGATGCAGACTACATCATGCCCATATCATGCAAATATATTTAGTCACACTGTACGTCACACAGCGCCAATCTCAATTTATTTTTATTGACCTCAACTTATTATTTATAAATCATTTTAGAAGTTTTAAATTACCTGTTATATAGATTTTTCTTCTTCCATTGTGTTTACAAAGAAATCATGTGATTTTTCATTTGGATTAGCGGCGTTTATCGTCAACAAAAAAATCAGCAGATTGAAAGGGTTTTGATTAGTTTTGATTTTAATGTTGGAATTCAATTGAGAACAGCTGAAAAAGCCAGCAAATTAACTTTTTTTAAATGTTTCAAATAATAATAATAATATCTAAGCATCTAAATACCGACAACTGGAGGAGTTATCTGATTGATTTAGAAAAAAAAATGTTTTAAAGTCTCTTATGTTTGATACTTGTAATCAATAAGATTACATCACCATCATCATGTACCATACATGTTGGCGTAGGCGATCATGTCCCTCCACAATCTTCTATCTACAGTGCATCGTATCAATTCTGTTGTTGACTGTTTTCCATGCCATGACATCAAGCTATCCAGTATTTTCTCTCTTTGTCATCCGCAAGCTCTCTTTCCTTTTATTTCGCCAGTTATAACCAAGTATTCCAACTTTCCTCTTCTCATGATGTGCCCAAAAAATGTTGATTGTTTCTTTCCGATGTTTTTTAGTAGCTCCCTTTTAGTGTTGGCCTCTTTGAGAATTTCTTCATTGGTCTTTTTAGCTGTCCAGGGAACTCTCAACATTCTTCTGAGAAATTCCATGTTTGTGGCTTCTAATTGTCTTTTCATTTGTTTGTCTATTGTCCATGATGATTCGCTTCCATAGGTCAGAATTGGTTCTATATAGCACCAATGAACTCTCTTTCTCACTTCTATTGACATAGATTTGTTGCATAAGATTTTTTTCATTTTCTGAAATGCTTTTTTGGCCTGAGCTATTTTGTTTTTTTATTTCTGTGGTGCATCTTCCATCTGATGTTATTGTGCCCAAGTATTTGAAATGTTGCACTTGTTTCAGTTTTGTCCCATTTATTTTAATGCTGCATGATGGTGAAGGGGGACTCCATATTGGTCTAGAGTCTGTTGCATTGCATTTGCAGTATTGCGTAGATGTCTGCTTTTTAGTAGTCCTGTGCCATTTGGCCTAAATCTTATGACTTTGGTGGTTGACGTTTCCTCTTGGGATGTCTCCTCCCATAAGCAGATTGCCTTTCCAAGCTTTAGGGCTTTGCCTGCACAGCTTTTATGTAGGGTTTCGCTGCCTTGCCCTTGTTCTAGCAGGAACTTCCACAAGGGAGTGGAGATTTTACATTATGTGTGGCCTTCACATGGATTTGCGTTATTTTTTGTTTTTACACCCCACCATCCATGGCATATTCTAGAATGTGATAATGACTCTTGAGAACACTTCTTAAAACATGAGTGAATGAGTGGTTCAACCAAATTCAGATTTTATGAATCTGAAACGATAGGTGTGATTTTTGATCCCTCTGCCTTACTATGGGCAGCGAGAGAGGGCTTTGAGAGAAGGAATAAAGAAAGAAAAATTAGAAAAAAACTAGGGAAAGGTAAAAGAAAAGAACACATGTGATTACTTGGTGGGATTATCGATAATAGATCACCATTGGCTATGCACGCGGTTACAAGGTAGAAACACTAAGAATGGCATATGTGGTAACACTTGAACACAGGGCATGTTTATACCCTTTTGAAATCCAGAAATCACATTAGAATATTTCCACATGAATAAAGAAATCACTATGTTTCCATTTCTGGGAAATAAACATTTCATTTAAAGGTGATAAAAGTGGCTTATCTGCTCTCATTCCTCCCGTAAGTCTCCAGTGGATTGATAATAAACTCCTAGATCTCGACTTTGCAGACAACTTGGCACTTTTAAGCTCTACACATGCTGATGCTCAAGAGAAGACAGAATGACTACACAATATTTCTGGCCAAATAGGCCTCCAGATTGACACGGCCAAAAAAAAAAGTCCTGGATATTACCAACAAAGCCTCTGATATAAAAATTAATTACATTATACAATCAGTTACAAATGTTACCTATCTAGGCAGAAAAATGTCCTGAGATGGAGACATAACATCATAAATCATGACACGCATTGCACTAACATGAAATGCTCTCAAGAAATTGAAGAACATCTGGAGATCCAAAGTTCTTAGTAAACGAACAAAACAAAACTTAAAACTGTTCATCTCCAGTGTGATATCAATGCTAATATACGGATGTGAAAGTTGAAAATCTTTTATAAAGACTTTAGATAGAAAATTAAATGTCTTTGTAGGATCTCAAACACAAGCTGGATAGAATACATTTCAAATGAACATATAAGCGATGACATCTATACAGACAAATTTTTTAATACAACACAAAGGTAGTGAATAGGCATTTACAGCATGCTCGGCAGGGAGAATAGTGAAAGAAGACAGTGGTGCATACATTATGACCACGAGTAGTATGATGATGGAGGTGATGGCAGTGACAAGGGCACTCCTCTGGTTGGAGGACTAAACCCACACCTGCACATTAAGTGATTTGATGAACATGATAAGAAAGTGGAGGCGGGCTCTGTTTGCAGGCAATGTGTAGTCATTGCAGAAGTCAACAATAGGCAGAGTCACCTTTGTACTAAGTCCCTGGAAATGCAGGAGTACAAGGAAATGAAAGAGGGGACAGTCAACCAATGGACTTGGTGGACATCATCAATGTCCTCCGAGATGTGGGAAGGGCACAGGACTTCGACAACCATGGTCCACATCACTACTTCAGATGAAAGATATGGGAGTTAAGATGGGCACAGCCAGAAATAAGAAACTTAGTGTGCGTACAAGAGGACTTATCAACCAACACAGAACTAGAGTCGTCAGTTGCTGGGATCTGAGTACCAATGTTCAGAGTGCAATGATGATGACCTGCAAATAACTCAAAAAGAAAATAATCAAAACAAGAACATGTGTTAAGTTTTGTAAGAAAAAGGCATTGGAAAAACATCGTCAAATGTTTAAAATGAATGAAGAAAGACTCCCTCCATCAGGCATTCATGTGGAAACCATCTGGTAAAAGAAAACAAGGTAGATCAAGAGAACCTTTACGCAGAAAAATTAATAGGGATGGCTCAAACATAGAATTAAGAAACAACCAAGATGTTCAAGAACTAGCAGCAAATCATCAATTACTGAAAACTATGATGACTTTCACCCTATGTGTCATCTTTAACCTGAGAGGAAAATAAATTAATGAATTTACAAGTTTAACGTCCTAAACTATTTCTGTTTGAAGTAAAATCATCATGCACTTTATTCAGTCATTCTCTAATCTGTCATTAGAAGACCCCTGGATTAGGTTTAGGAATACCTAAAAGTGTAGTCAAAATGGGGAGATAATTCATTTAGCATAAATAATCTAGGACGTTAAACTTGTAATTACCATTATAATGATATTATTTTTTAAAAAAAGGATTTCGAGTAACTATGGATGCGTCATGATGGCCACTTTGCATTGCTATGATTTCATTTCTGGCACTTATAGCAAAACAGATTTTGGGCCAAATATAGAACATGTCATGATATATCCTTTCCATAATGGCGAAGCTTAATCAGCTTTGAATCTACCGATCTTTATTAAAAATCGTGTTCTAACACCATTGAACAAAAATCTTGTTTTTTTCTTAGTAGTTATATGTAAAAAAAAAAATAATTGGTGCGCATATTTAGATTCGCCGTCATATTCTAACATAAATATGAGAAGTTTCAAGTTTATGTTTGGTTACAAAATACTTTTTGAAATTTATCCTCCAAGCGATAATTCATATGATATAGTATTCAAATTTGTAACGCAATTTGTCACTGAAAATTATTTTTTTAATAGCTCAATTCCCAAAGAGTCATTAATTTGGATATATGATTAATTATAATTATTCATTTACAAAACTCTGGTGTTATATGAAAGCTATGTTTAAGCTAGGAGCTTAGTTACTGAATTTTATTAGTGGGACGCTGACCTCCCAAATTGACTCAATGCATAACACCATTATACCATATGATGTTGTTTTAGTGATTTATTACCGTAACTGGGCGATTCTTTACGGCATGTTGCTGACCTAGATTTGGATCCTGGATTGCATATTATTATAATTATTTTTAACACCTGATCTGTTTTGTTTGTTTAGGCTGTCAGAAATGGTCAGAGGGGGAGGGGAGGCGTACATTTAAATCAAATGTGATGAAATTTATAATAAATTTTTACAAGCTCAGCATGTGGTGATAAAATAAATGACACTTAAATTAAATTTTTTAAATAAATAACGTACAGTACAGTAGTCCTACAGACTACGCATATCAATGGAGCATACATTTTTTTTTTTGCTCTCGTCAACGGTCACGGGCTATCTTAGAAAGATAGTACATGTAGTTAAAGTATCTAGATATTAGCAATTATAATTTTATCATTTATAAAAATGGTTGAAATTGTTATTAAAACATGATGATGAATGATGACGAGAAGAAGAAAACATCTGACAAATGAGAATTTTTAAATTACTTGACTTGGTAACTAAAGTGATTAAACTACTAAGTAGTAAGTAACTTCATTTGATTGTTGTCATTTGATTGTCACTATGTGAGGTGAGGTCTTCTTTTGTCTTCTAAGTTATAAAAAAAAGTCATGTTATTTTTTTTTTTTTTTACTCGACTTCTCAAGTAGCTGCATGAACATATTATAATATACTATACTAATGTAGAAATCACCTCCCGATCCTTCAAGCCTAGTAGCAAAACTTCCTCCATAAGAGTCAGACGCGTTTCTTTAGAGTCGTGATCCTCTTCGACATTGACATCTCTGTCGTTTAAATTGTCTTCCTTTTCGTCGCTATTTCCCTCTGAAGAGTTGTTGGTAACCGTTGCAGTTCGTCTCTGAATAAGACCGCTTGACCGAGAATAAGCGCCTGACATTGTCGGAAAAAGAAAATGTACCCTACAAATATGAATATATACAATTGAGGTCGATGACACTATATTCCCAGATCTTGAAATAACGGAGTTCCCGAGCCAAAACACTAAAAGATGGCCGCTAATGTTTCTACGTCAAGACTAACGAGATTTAACGAGATCGAGTCCTGAAGGAAGGCAACTACTATCTGGACATAGGAATATTTAAAAAGGTCACGTTAATATTCGTCCACAGTTCAATTATGTTAGAAAACTTAATACAAAAATAAAGCGGAGTAGTAAAGCATTTTGTTCATTCTATTCAGCAGTTGGTCACAAACATAGATATTGAATATGAGATCATCATCAAGTACCATAGTTACCATGCCTGATGGCGGAGATGATCATTTGATCATGTCTCCCAACATTGCTCTATTTTCTATCACTACAACTGTTTGTCAATTCAAAGAATTATGTTGTTGATTTCCTACCAAACCATCCTTTCAAACCGATTTGATTGAAATATTTCTCTATGTTTTCCTCTGTCTCTTCTTCCCTATTTTTTTTTTCGAATTGTCACAATGTATTCTTACTTTCCTTCCTCATTTGCCTTTCACCGATGCGGGGAGATACAATTTGCAGTCTTTTGTTTTTCTGTTCGCCTCTGCTACTGTTATGTTACCTAGTGTTTCTAATATTCTGTCGATCCATCTTTTTCGTTGTCGACCCTTGGGTCTTGTGTTCTCGCAACGTATATTGAGGGCATAACACGTGGGGGTCATAATATAAATAACCAAAGGTACACTGATGATAAGGTCTAAATAAAAGCAATGTTAGGCATTATAGTGAAAGAAAGCAAAAATAAAGGACACAGTCTTAATAGCAAAAAGAGAGAGAGGTAATAGTAGCAAAATGTTCTTAAATGTTATGTAGAGTCATGGACAATGGGACAACAGACAAGAGAATCACTGGAGGCTGTATAAATGTCGTTTTACATAAGAATGTTGAGAATACCATGGACATCTATGAAGAGTAATTAAAACGTTCTGAAAGAGGCCAAAGCAAAAAGAGAGCTCATTTCCAATATTAGGAAGAAACAATCATCATTTTTTTGGCCATGTAATGAGAAGGGAACAGCTGGAATATATTGTAACACCTAGAGAAATCGAAGAGCGAAGAGATAGAGTGAAGCAAATAGAAAAAATACCAGACAACTTAAGAGAATGGATTGGCAGCAGGTCAACAACGGAAATGATAAATAACTGTCGAGATCGAAAGTTGTGGAGAAACATGGGCACCTACGCCGGCAGGCACGTACTTAATGATGATGATGGTGAATGGTAGCAACAAAGAAAAAGACATCACCGGCAATGCACAATAAAGACAAGTGGAACAATATTAAGCCAGTTAAATGAATTTAAATATCTGGGAACAATGTTAATCTTAGATGGTTGATGCACAACAGAGGTGAGATGCAGAATGGCTCAGGCAAAAACAACTTTCCAAAAAAAATGAAGAAGATACTGTGCAATCTATTTTGACAATAGAAGCAAGAAAATGAGTTCTTAAATAGTATGTAAAGACAGTCTTAACCTACGAATGAGAATCATGGACAACAGACAAGAAAATCATTGTAGACTGTAGAAATGTTATTTTACAGAAGAATGTTGAGATACCATGGGCAGTTAAGATGAGTAATGAAAACGTTTTGATAGAGGCAAAAGCAAAGAGAGAGCTAATTTCTATGTAACAAGAAGGGGACTGCTGGAATATATTGTGACATTTGGGAAAGCTGAGTGATGAAGAGATAGAGGGAGGCAAAAAGAAAAGATACCAGACAGCTTACGAGAATGGCTTGGCAGAAGGTTAACAACAGAAATGATAAATAACTGTCGTGATCGAAATTTGTGGGGAGACATGAAAACTAGGTAACGCACCAGGTACGCATTAGGTAACTACGCCAGCAGGCATGGTACTTGGTGATGATGATGATGATTAGTAGAATATCGTGTTGCCTCCTGTTACAAAAATGTTTAGTGTATTATACTCATTTGCATTTTTCCTATTAGAGCATTAGCCTAAGCCGCCCTACCAGCCTATCCCGACAGATCCCAATAATGGGAAACTGCATTAAAAGAAAAACAAGTTTTTTTTTTTTTTGCCGCTAACTAAAACTTTTACAGGGGGAAGGCAAATAATTGCAATGCTGCGGTAAAGCGGGTAGCGAGGAGTCAGTGGTGGGGTGTACTAAACACTCCAAAGTATGGTGACAGCCATACAAGGAAGGAACACAACATAATAATGACGTTTCGGCCGAAACCTTGTATTCTGAAGAAGGCCACAGGCCGAAACCTTGTATTCTGAAGAAGGCCACAGGCCGAAACGTCATTATTGTGTTGTGTTACTTCCTTGTAAGGCTGTCACCATACTTTGGAGTGTTTAGTACACCCCACCACTGGCTCCTAAAAATTTCACAGCCTTTCTGACTTTTGTTCGTTTTGTCTTTTGTCTCTGCAGCGATATTGGAAGGCGTAATTTATAATGATATGATCATTATGATGTGAGAGTCTGGAATCCTACTCTGGTTGAGTTCTGATCGCAGACAGACATATATTAATAATAATATATTGACTTAAGTGCTTGCAGTTTGAGATAATTAAACCAAAGCGTCTGTGACTCCATCTTATTTTACAAAATAGATTTTACTTAGAAACAAACTCTTGTCTCAACAATTTTATTCTGCGATATTCATTGACAGAAGTTTGGCGCAGAGCAGCAACCACTATTAACTCCGTAACTATTGTTTGTTGTTAAGGAAAACAACTTTATGCTAATTCAGGCTAACTATTAATCCAGTATTCCAAAATAAACTACCGACTTGTGGACTACAATTTCAAGTCACAGGCGTCAGTCAAGTCACTTATTTGCTTATAGTAGAGTTAAATTGAATTACTTTATTATAGTTAGTTTTTCTCCTTATAAAATAATAATTATTAATTTGTAAATTTGTGTGAGATGGCGCACGTAAGAACATACAATCCATCGGTTCGTGTGGGAAACTGGAACGAGGACATTCAACTGGAGGAGGTAAGTTTAACTTTAGTTTGAGTATGAGTATATGATTCAATATTAAACAAAATGATTCTACTGAGTATACTATGTGATAAAAATTTTAATTTAAGCTCCATACCGGTTGGCGTGGGCGATCATGTCCTTCCACAATCTTCTATCGACAGTGCATCGTATCAGTTCTGTTGTTGACCGTTTGGTTTTCCATGCCATGGTTAAGTAGTATTTAGTATGAGCAAGCTATCCAGTATTTGAGTATTAGTATTTTCTCTCTTTGTCGTCCGCGATCTCTCTTTCCTTTTATTTTGCCATTGTAACCAAGTATTCCAATTTTCCTCTACTCATGATGAATGTGCCCGAAAAATGTTGATTGCTTCTTTCTGATGTTTTTTAGTAGCTCCCTTTTAGTGATTTAGTGTTGACCTCTTTGAGAATTTCCTCATTCTCATTGGTATTTTTAGCTTGTCCAGGGAACTTTCAACATTCTTCTGAGAAATAATCCCATTTCTAAGGTGCATCTTCCATCTGTTGTTATTTTTGTGCCCAAGTATTTGACACGTTGCACTTGTTTAAGATTTGTCCCATTTATTTTTATGCTGCATGATGGTGATGATTGTTTCCTTGATATGACTACCATTACTTCTGTTTTCTTACTATTCAGACTTAGATTTAGATATACTGAGTTACAGTAGTTACACTCTAACTTAGAGTGAGTAACTCTTAGAGTTACACTCAAAGAAGAAGTAATACAATAAGAATACGCAGAATACAACTGAATTTAAAATCCTGAGATTACACTAAAACTCTACTCTAAGAAGACACATAACAGTACAGACAGTCAAAGACTAAAGAGTCCAACATTAAAAATGAAATTCTGAAATTTCTGTCAGTAGCATCATTCATAATCATCATAATCATCATCGTCATCATCATCATCGTCATCATCATCATGTACCGTACCGTAATAATAATATCTAAGCATCTAAATACCAACAACTGGAGGAGTTATCTGATTGATTTAGAAAAAAAAAAATTTTAAGTCTCTTATGTTTGATACTTGTAATCAATAAGATTACATCACCATATCATCATGTACCATACATGTTGGCGTAGGCGATCATGTCCTTCCACAATCTTCTATCCACAGTGCATCATATGAGTTCTGTTGTTGTCTGTTTTCCATGCCATGACCCCAAGCTATCCAGTATTTTCTCTCTTTGTTGTCCGCGATCTCTCTTTCCTTTTATTTTGCCAGTTGTAACCAAGTATTCCAACTTTCCTCTTCTCATGATGTGCCCAAAAAATGTTGATTGTTTCTTTCTGATGATTTTTTAAGAACTCCCTTTTTGTGTTGGCCTCTTTGAGAACTTCCTCATTGGTCTTTTTAGCTGTCCAGGGAACTTTTAACATTCTTCATTCAACATTGAGAAATCCCATCTCTGTGGCCTCTAATCGTCGTTTCATTTGTTTGTGTATTGTCCATGATTCGCTTCCATAGGTTAGAATTGGTTCTATATAGCATCGATGAACTCTCTTTCTCATTTCTATTGACATAGATTTGTTGCATAAGATATTTTTCATTATCAGAAATGCTATTTTGGCTTGAGCTATTCTGCTTTTTATTTCTGTGTTGCATCTTCCATCTGATGTTATCACTGTGCCCAAGTATTTCAAACATTGCACTTGTTTCAGATTTATCTTGTTTATTTTTATGCTGCATGATGGTGATGATTGTTTCTTCGATATAACCATTACTTCTGTTTTCTTACTATTCAGACTGAGACCTTTCTTGTTGCTTTCTTTTACTATTATGTGTATCATTTCTTGTAGTTCATTCTCTGTCTCTGCTATTAAGACTGTGTCATCCACATATCATAAATTATTTATGTTGTGAATTGACTTCAATTCCTTTTTTTGTCTACTATTGATCTCATAATATGTTCACTGTAAAGTGAAAACAAATCTGGCGACAGAATACAGCATTGTTTCACTCCTTGTTTTATAAATTGAAATTGTCCTGTTTGGTTGTTAATTCATATAGCTGCTGTTTGTTGCCAGTACATGTTTTTTATGATTCGCAGATCCTTGCCATCAATGTTTAATTTCTCCAGCATATTTATTATTTCCAAGTGCTTTGCTTTGTCAAATGCTTTCGTGTAGTCTATAAAGCACTTATATAAATCTTTCTTTACCTCTATAGATCTTTCTATCAACGTTCTTAAGATGTCATAATCATCACTATTTATAATTATTCTATTATTATTATTCAAATTCAATTTTCAAATTAAGAAGAAACATAAGCAAAATAACATTTATTTATATTTATACACTGTTTCAAGGAGGACTGATCATGGGGATAAGAACCTAGGTACTGGTAATAGGGAGACCTTTTGAAGAACAGATTGGATTATATATTCAGGGTAAAGATGGAGATGAAAGAATTCCAACATAAGGTGGGCTTGATGGAGAATGTTACCGTTTTGGTCACATCTAAGGTTCAAGAGTTGAGAAAGAAGTATAGAATCATGGCTGGTGCAACGGTGCGAAGAGGAATTGAGAAGGTAGGAGTGGGCATTGGTAGGTTTATATAATATGAAGGTGTGTAGATCTGGTAAGTGAAGAGAGATCAAAATGTCTGAAAGGTAACCGAGGATGTAGAAAAAGCGTATTAAATCCTAATGGAGCGGTTAAACAAGCCTGCATACTCCAGAACTTGGTAAAGTCATGTTATGAATGATCAGACACACCAAAATCATCTTTGATGTATCTGTAATACATGAGGGGTAGGTGGCTGTTAGAAGAGGAAAGAATGTGGTGTTCTTAGGTGACCCATGATAGTATTACATCCTGATTTTTTTATAACAAATGGCAAGTTATTAAAGGAACACATACAATATTTATTAATGTTAATTATATTATTGTATTTATATTATATATATTATTGTATTTCTTTCTCTTTTTGATGTTTATTCTATGACTACTAAAGGAATTGATAGTCCTCTCCATCAACCATCCTTAACATATTCACAACCAAGGGGTTTAACTTGATGTGGCCGCACTAATTTTTGGAATAAAAAAAATTTGAAATAACAGTGAGAAAATAAATGAACATTGATCTAAAAGACACAATATGTTGGGACAATTTGTTCATGTAGAGAAAAGTGGTTAATAAGAGAATTACAAGGTTTTAGTGGAAATAATTGTAAAAACATTAATAAATTAAAAGTTGCATAATGCGACTCTTAGGCTTGGTGTGCCGGTGAGGTGACTAGAGGGGTACGGAATGTGTTAAAAGAGCATTAAATGGGCATGCATTACGTTGTGGTTTATTTGTGTCTTTCGGCTAAACACATCTGACTTCAGCATAGCATTTTTTATTACCTCATTGTCTTCTCTCTTTGATATCTTACTTGCTTGGCCAGACTAGACTAGTTAGTCTGTTTCCAGATGTGCCATGAAGAAGTGGAGCAGGGTCTACATGGCTCTAGTTGACTGGTCTTGGCACAAGCCATCAGCTGTGAGTCAGTGACAGCTTCCAGTTTTGTTACTGTCAGGCTCCCTGTCTCCTATTATTGTATTTAATTACAAAGAATTGGTAATTTGTTTTGAGATTTAAAACATTCAAAATCTTAACTGATGTCGTGTTGTTTTAACTTCTGGTATAACTCCATAACATTACAATATTTTAGGGCACACTCACAAACAGATGTAAATATGGAGAGTAAATGTTTATTTGTTGACTGTTTTTACTTACCAGGACACTCTGAAAGATTTCCTCACTAAGAGAGCCAATGGTCAACTGCTCATTCAAAGATCAAGTGGTATAATGAGCAAGATGTCAAATTCAGTGAGTGAAATTATTCTGTATTAATATTTACAATTTTAAAATGAACTATTCTGAAAAATTTAAATACATGGGTTCAGTTTTGTTTCCTCATCAAAGTTTTAATACAAGAGTTTTTAACATTTTCTGTTTCACTTCCTTAGTTGCAGATTTTTACATGACAGTTATTTGTTTTTCTTTTGATGTTTCTTCTAGTCTGTTATATTTCCACCTTTGAAATCCTTCTTTGGGGTATAAACCATCAACAAAAGATTACCATCCCTTTCTGTTCTTTATTGTTTCTTTTAATCTTCTTCATGTGTAATTCATCTTTGTGATCACTGTCTCAAGGTTTCATCTCATGTCCTTTTTATTTACTTTCCATCAGTAGTAATCTTGATCGCATGTTTCAATGTTTTCTTGTAGTATGATATTTAAACAGTGTATGATAATACTTATATCTGTTATATATTTGTAATTTAAAAAATAATAAGTGATTTAAAAAAATCCCAATAAGTAGAATTTGTTAAAAATCTTTTATATTTGTTTTTATTTCCATGAAAAATGGGCTACTAAAAATAACAGATTTGTTTTAAATGGAAAAAAAACTTTATTTAAACTTTATAGTCTCTAAGGTTTAACTATAATTTGCCTTATCACTCAGGTTGAACTAAGCACCTCATCTGATGGCACTATCAGGTTCGGAGATACTGTCATGGTTGTGAACAGAGGTGATTTTCAACTTTTATTTAGAGATTAAAATATATTTATACACATAAACGTGTTTGTGTGTATGCATGCATGTGTTGAGAAAATTTACATTCAGTGAGAGATAAATAGAAAAGAAAAAAATTATTCCTATACACAATAAAAAAAAAAAAATTAAATATGAGAAAATCTTCTGGAAAAAGCAATGAAGAGAAATTTACATGCAGTAAATAAACAACGTTTAAAAAAAAAGAAAAAAAAAGAAAGATTATTCCTTTATAAAAGGAACATGTAGTTGGAGACAAATAATAATAAATTAGTATTATTATAGAGGGAAACATCCGAGGCGATAATTCAGGGAATGATAGGAGGAAGAGGTTTGTACTACAGCACTCAGAAAAAAATGACAAATAAACAACAACAGAAAAAAACAAAGAACAATATATGGTCCGAAGCAGGATCGAACCCATACTCCATGGCACTGCGCCTTGCCACGAGAAGCCGAATGCTTAGGAACACTGCCACAGTAGTTGTTGAAGATTGAATACCACATCACTCAAATGTAAGGTGTGCAAACTAAACATGGAGATAGAACCAGCTGTAAGTTATTCTTTCTGTCTTCCTTACATTTGTAGGGATGTAAAATTTTGGGTCATTCTTTTGGACCAGTAGAATTTCTTAGGTGAAGAAAAATTATAATCATACATTTGTGTATATAAGTGCTTCTTCTTCTTCTTTTTAATCCTCTGAACTCCACTCGGAGCAAAGGACACCCACAAGAGATCACAAGCAGGACTTGACAACCTCTTTAATTTCACCTTTGAATTGTTCATCATAATATTCCCAATGGTCTTCCTCTTCTTCGTTTGCCAGATGGTGTCCATGTTAATGCTAGGTGCAGATGTCTGTTTCGTTCCATTCATAGAAAGTGACCTAGCCATTTCCAACATCTTCTTTTCACGTCTTGATTGATATTGTTAATGCCTGATCTTCTGGTGTCTTCTTTGTTTGTAATATGTTGATCCCAACAGATGTTTAGAATCTTCTTAAGTGTTCAAATCCTCTAAGTCAACTTTCTGTCTTATGGTTCATTCTTCACATTTCTGCTGCATATAAGAGTACGGATCACACATTTGACTTATAAATTCTAACTTTGATGCTGAAATGGAGACTCTTTGATTGCCAAATGTTTCAAAGTCTATTGAATGCCTGGGCTAACATGCTTATTCTAGCAGAGATATCTTTTTCAATGTTGCTATTTGATGAAATATAGCTTCCCAGGTATTTAAAGAGATCCACTTCTAGTAGATCCTCAGTGGCTGAGTGGTTAGTGTGCTCACCTCAGTGGCTGAGTGGTTAGTGTGCTCGCCTCAGTGGCTGAGTAGTTAGTGTGCTCACCTCAGTGGCTGAGTGGTTAGTGTGCTCGCTTCAGTGGCTGAGTGGTTAGTGTGCTCGCCTCAGTGCTGAGTGGTTAGTGTGCTCACCTCAGTGGCTGAGTGGTTAGTGTGCTTGCCTCAGTGGCTGAGTGGTTAGTGTGCTCACCTCAGTGGCTGAGTAGTTAGTGTTCTCACCTCAGTGGCTGAGTGGTTAGTGTGCTCGCATCAGTGGCTGAGTGGTTAGTGTGCTCGCCTCAGTGGCTAAGTGGTTAGTGTGCTCACCTCAGTGGCTGAATGGTTAGTGTGCTCGCCTCAGTGGCTGAGTGGTTAGTGTGCTCACCTCAGTGGCTGAGTGGTTAGTGTGCTCGCATCAGTGGCTGAGTGGTTAGTGTGCTCACCTCAGTGGCTGAGTGGTTAGTGTGCTTACCTCAGTGGCTGAGTGGTTAGTGTGCTTGCCTCAGTGGCTGAGTGGTTAGTGTGCTTCCCTCAGTGGCTGAGTGGTTAGTGTGCTTGCTTCCTCATCAGAAAGGTCTGGGTTCAATCCCCAGAAGTGGCTAATTTTTTTTTTGCCTTACAAGGTTCTGGGGTTCATCCAGCCTGTAAAAGTAGGTACCAGATTAGTTTCTGGAAAGTAAAGGTGGCCTTGCGTGATACTGACCATATCACAAAAAATGTGCCGCAGTCATAGAAAAATATGGTTAATAACATCATATTCCCCATATGCCTAGCAAGGCATGGAGGGAATCTTTACTTTACTACTTCTTCCAGCCCCACTCCTCTGAATGCAACTTTCTTTGTATTTTTGGCATTTATTCTCATAATCTTAGTTTTCCCTACATTTATTTTCAGTCTTACTGTGTTAACAAACTGACCTACTCTACCTATTTTCTCTTGTTTGTCTTGATGACAGTGGGCAAGAAATCCAACATTTGCAATCATCTGCAAAGTCTGTATCTTCAAGAAGTCCAGTATAAGACCTCATGTAATTCCTAAGTGTAATTCTTAAGTGCTACTTAGATAAATTGGAGCCGCGATAGCTCAGTGGTTAGTGAACTGGACTACAAAGGACAAGGGGTAGGGTTCGATCCCAACCGACGGCTTCCGGGTTCACCCAGCCTTAAATGGGTACCGGATTTTTTTTCTGGGAAAGTAAAGCAGCACGGGCGTAATACCGACCACATTACCCCAAAAATCATCATGTGCTGAAGGTCTGTAAAATATAGGGTCACTAACACCATATTTCCCTATACACCACTTGGCGTGATGGGGGTACTTTACTTTTACTTAGATAAATGTAATTTAAATAATGCAAAATTATTCAATAATATTTATCAGACCAAAGAACTATTTGCAAGAAAAACTATTAGTTCTATTTGATCTGTATAATTTTTTGGTAAAAAAATGATTATCAGGACATTTTCACACACTTGTGAATATAAGTGTTACTGAGATAAATATTTATGAGAGAAGCTACATTTATTCAATGAAGGGAAATAATTATGATTTCCTGCGTGGAAAGTAAAGTACTGATAAAGTAAACATGACTTTTTCAGGTAACCCAGATCGCACCGTATACAGTGCTACTTTGAGACCTAGTGATGACAGCTGTCTAGCTATTCATGTTCAGGATGTCACTGCTTCAGACTCAAACCCAGCACCTCTGGCTGTGACAGGCACCAGGAAAATGATACCTTGCTTTCGCACTGCTTTTAAAATCATGCCGTATGTTTTAGTTGATGTGTTACAATGTAGAGTTGCAATATACTTTATCAAATGCAAGTTTATTATAAACATTAAATATAGGCTTTGGAAGAATTCATGCATTCAAGAAGCCTGAGAGACAAGATCAGAAATGAAGAACTGAGAAAAAAGCTAGGAATAACTCCCGCCATAGAATATATAAAGAAACAACAGATAAAATGGTTTGGCCACATGACATGGCAGAGTGATCAAAATGCAACACAATGAGCCCTCAGTAAATGTCATGAGAACACAAGGCCCAATGGAATACCATGAAAAAGATGGATTGATGGAATGTTAGAAGCACTAGGAAACATAACAGGAACAGAGGCGAATAGAAGAGCCAAAGGCTGCAAATTATATCTCCCTTCAGAGCTGAATGAGGAAGGAAAGAAGAAGAATTCATGCAAAAATGCATACAGAAGATGAATGGGGTACACAATAAACACACTTTTGATTACACAGTGCAACACAATTTGTTGATAGTCAAACAAGAAGAAACATACTTATGAAAAAAAGGGATGTTCTTTTGAAAAAATAATGAATTTGACATGTTAGGTACATCATAACATAAAATAGCAATGATGTGACGTTGATAGACAGTGGCAAAAACAGAATGTGAGTGAAAATGTATGCATATTGTAAAAGATCAACAATGGAAATTGTGAACAGTACTAATTATAAACCATTCTATTCTTGCTTTTGTAACCCTTCATTGGGACATATGATATTAACAAGAGTTGTCCAATAATTTCTCTCCACTATTGTCACTTCTAATCTTCTCAAAGTATAATTCAGCATTGTAATCTCTATCTCAAGGTTTCGTCATTTTGTATTTCAAGTTCTTCATTGTTTCTTCTTTTTCAGTTTGCTGCAGGTGAGAGCATGTCTGGTAATGATTGTTGGTTTTTGAAGTCTGAGTCCTATATATCCCCCAATTTTTTATGTAATTTAATCTGCAGTGGGTTTATTTACTGAGACATGATGTTGTGGAATCCTTTGATCTGTTGTGTTTGTCAGCATGCAACCTGTTTGGAATGGTCAATTATATAAGAAACATCATTGTGATTATTATCGATCTTCCACATCTCTTAATGAGGGTTATTAACAGAGATCTCATTTTAATCAACAGAGGATTGATACAAGTTTATTGTTGTTTTGTTTCTTTATTGAGTTTAGGAAATTGTGGAACTTGTCTCTTGATAGAAAAGGAATTAAATCCCCTTGCCCTGTAAATGTGATAAAATATAAAATGTCTGATAAAACAATGATGTCATTTGGGCGAGATACAGGTACCATAAAAACTAACTCATTTTCTCCCACTCCCTTTCCTTCTCCCAAGCACAAGTATAAAGTTGGAGTACCAATCACAGCACTACAATTATTTGCAACTAAAAGTTGACTGCTTGTGTCATAATCAGTGAAGCAGAACTGGTCAAGATCATAATACATGTTCCTGCTGTCTCTCTGGAAACAAACTAGCCTGTATGGTTAAACGCAAAATGGGATTGAAGAGGGAAGGCCAACTGGTACTAAAAATGCAATGCTGAGAAGAATGTATTGTGCCACAAGGTCCACAATATCACAGCTTGATATAAAGATAAGAAGCCAGCCAACTCCAAATCTATGTGGTGCAGACCTGAGTCTGTATCCATGAGGTCACAGGTTAATAGTAATTTGGCTTGTTCACAAGAATGGGCTTCTTAAGTTGAGAGTTTGTCTAAACTAGAACACAAAAGGTGAATAAAGTTAAAGATTGAAGATTTGTTAAAAAAAATGGGAACTAAAATTAGTAGAAAATCAACAGAGTAAATGAAGAAGAAAAATGATTAAATAATTCGTCAGAAGTGTAAAAAATGCTACTGGTCATGACAAAATGTAAACCATACATTAAATATGTTATTTAACTAAAGGGAAATTGGAAATAAATTTGCATATCTTGTAACTCTCACATATAATTCTAAAGACTATTGAAGGGAACTTTAACATTATTTCTGAAACTATAGAAATGTTTGAAGTGAACCTTTGAGTTTTTTTATGTGAAATAATTCTATAAAAACTAGTTTTCTATGACTTGATATCTTATTAGTTGAATACTTTATCTAGAGGTGATGAATTTGCAAAAATTGGTGACAAGCTAAGATATGGCCAGCCATTTATGTTGATGACTGCTGCACCAGAAGCCGGCAATGTAAGTTTCTTTTTTCTTTACATATTTATGATATATCACAAATAATTCAAAATACATTACAAGAGACCACCATTATCATCACAGGCAGAGAAAATGTATCTTTTCACTCATAGAATGAGTTGTTATTTTTAATGGACAAGAATATGTATTAATTACTTTTGTTTAAATAATCTTGCCTAGGTAGTGACCTTGTTTAACTATCTAATTGTCAACTTTGAAGGGTTCTTAAATTTTCCAGCTCCAACACAGTAAATATGTTTTTATAATCCATCTTCCATTGGACTAGACACTCAATTTACACAGTCCTGACATCAGAGTTAATTCAGGTTTTGAATAAAAACATAAAACAGGGAAGTCTTTTCTTATTCATTATCATCCTTGCACTTATATATGTTAATTATGTGTCACTATTACAAAATCATTTTCATTAACAATTAAAATATGTAGAGCAGCCTGGGCAAAAAATAAAAAATAAAAAACCCCAAAAAGCTGGGCATAATTCCCATCATTGAAATCAAGAAACAACATATAAAATTGTTTGGCCATATGATAAGACAAAAAGATCAAAATATGACACAATGGGTCTTCTTAAAATACTATCAGTTTACCAGACCTAAGGCCAACCATAAAAAAGATAGATTGTTGGAGTTATAAACATTAGGAAACATAACAGCAGCAAAGGCTAGCAGAAGAGCAAAAGACTGCAAATAATCTCCTTGTCAATGAAAAGCAAATGTTGAAGAAAAGAAGAAGAAAATGAAGTTCAACAGTGGTTTCCAAAGTGTTTTCTGTGGGAAAAATGGGGCTGGTCTGAAGGTTATTTTTATTTGTAGCTATTTTGATAGGAGGATTTGATAGGAGAGAATTGTTTAGCACAGTGATAGTTTTTTTTTAATGATAGTGATAATGAATCCCTTGAACAAGAAACTTAGCAATACTTTCCTGAACATACAAAAGAGAAAGCTACTGTTACTGGTGTGAAACCAATTGATGAAGTAAAGGGCCTGCTTAAACCTACAAAATGATTCATTGGTATATAGTTTTATAGAAAATTGCTGACTCATTTGTAGCATGTGATTAACAAAATGATACACCATTTGAACCTGCTTGCCTAGAAAAATGAGTAATTCTTTTATTAAATTATAGTAAGTTAATTAAATATCAGGTTTAAATTTACATTTTTGAAAAAATGTATTTTGTGTATTGTGCAGTAAGAAGTTTTCACATATATATTCACATAATAAAAGGGGTTTGTGACTTTGTAAAGAAGAAATTTAGAGTAACAGATGGTGGATCATAATATACCGAAACAACAAAAAGCATTTAATTTATACAGATACATAAAATATGAACATTTGACTTAAATGATGATTGTTTCCTTCTGATGTAGCAAATTAGCTTTTTTTTTTATATTTTACTTTTGGACTCTTCTAGAACTTCTTCATTACTTATTTTAGTTGTCCATGGTGTTTTTTCTCAACATTCTTCTATAAAACCAAATTTCTTTGGCCTCCAATGATTTTCTTGTCTGTTATCCTATTATAGTTGAACGCATTCGAAAATAAATGTCTAAGGAAAATACTTGGTATAGAATGGAACGAATTCAAAACAAACGAGGAAATTAGAGAAATCGCCAATCAACCACTAATATCTTCAGTAATAAAGAAAAGACGATGGTCATACGTTGGACATGTGATGAGAAGAGATAATAATCGAATAGCAAAGCAAGCCCTCATATGGGAAACAACAGGTAAAAGAAAAAGAGGAAGACCCAGGGAGACACTGAGAAGAACATTGATGAGAGAGGCAAGAGCAGCAGGAATTGGCTCCCTCAATGAGATAGAACTGCTTGCACAGAACAGAGACAGATGGCGAGATTTGATAAAATATCTTTAAAAGAAAACTGCTAGAACAAAAATTCATATAGGAGAAGGTGTATCTTGGTCTACGCCCTATGGGCCGGTTACGGCTCGAAAGGTCAATAGATAGATAGATATCCTATTATCAAGGATTCATGTCCATACATAAAATCTGGCTCAATACAACATTGAAGCACTCTTTTTATTATTTCTGCTGACAAAAATAGATTATGCAAAATCTTTCTCATTCTTTGAAAAGTTGCCTTTGCTTGGCCTACCATGCATCTCAATCATCCAAAGTTAACATCAATTCCAAATATTTAAATTCATTTATCTGTTTTAATACGGTCACAAGTACTTTAATTGTGCATTTAGGAGATGTTTTTTCTTTGTTGCTATTATCACTTCTGTCTGTTTTGCTTTTGAGGTGAAGGTCTTTAATTTTAAATTTCAATACTATAATGTCAATCATTTTCTGTAAGTTGCTTTTACTTTTAGCAAATAAGATAGTATTATCAGCATAATTTGTTTATATATTATTACAAATGACTAATATTCTGGATATGTTTTTTATGGATCTTAGTATGTTCTCATTATACATATTAAATAAGTCTGATGATACAGTAGTTCATACCCTTGCTTAACACTTTGTTTTATTTGTTGAAACTTTCCCAACTGATGGTATAGATCTGATTTCACTTCATTGGCCTTGTCTACTAATGATCTTATTATGTATATGGCATTGTTTTATTATGTATATGGCATTGTTTTATTATGTATATGGCATTGTTTTATTATGTATATGGCATTGTTTTGTACCTTTACCTTCCACAAATTCACACTATTCATCACTAATTTCTGGCTTGATTTATAACCCTATTTCCTTGTGGGTAAGACCTTTCTGTCAAAGGTTAGAGGATTCAACCATAAACAAAACCCTCAGAAAGTAATGGAAATCAATATCATAATTTCTTTGTATAGTCATGGATTGCCACAACTTTAGATCATCAAATAATGATGTTAATGGAGATTCTAATGTAACACCCTTATCCAGAAAGAGACATTGTGTTTAACCATGACCTACTTGAGATCTAAAGTAGGATATGGTTTAAATATAGGCGTTTAAAATTATAAAAAATACTATAGACCTACTATTCATTATGTTGCTCTCTCAGGCTTTGATTCTCTTTGGTGACTGGGTGCTCTAGAGGTAAGATGTCAGCATTTGGACTTTGAACCTGTGGTTTTTTCATGGCTTTACCGTCCTCTGGTCTCTGGGTAGTGAGATGAGTTGTCTTGCTTTCTTGGATAAAGGTGAAAAACAGGTGGTCCCATGTGCACTTGCAATGTTTAAAGAACCTTTGGCAGATAAAAGTCTAAAAGAGTTGGCCAAAAATTATCACTGTTCAGGCTAAATTGTCAAGCAAATCTCCCATACCAAATATGGATGTGTTGGACTGAAAGATGCAGATGCTGCGGTTTGCCACAAACTAGCGACACAATAAATCCAAGCCCACTTAATGGGTGAACACTAATAAAGGAAAAGTTTCATCAAATGTGTTATCAACTCTGTAAATATTTTTTAAAAATTAATTGTTTCATTAAAAATATGTCTATTTCTGAATTTTTGCATTCTGTTTTTTACATTTTTTTTTTTAGCTTTATCTGTATTCAGATGTAGCTCTGTTCAGTCGATGTGCAGAGAAGTCTCGCCATCAGATTATACAGCTTGTGGCAGAGAATTCATTTAAAACCATGTGGCAAGTGGAGCATAAAAATCCCATGGTTAGATTGGAATATGAACATGAGCCTGTCTTGGTAAGTTATTTTTTTCTGGCATATGTTATAGCTCTTCTTTTTTAAAGTCAAAACAAAAACAATATATTTCAATGTGATAAGCATTTAAAGCACCATGTTTAAAAGAAGAAAAATAATAAAAGATGCTAAAAAGAGATTAAACATTAATGCTAAATATGGCTGGAGTAATCTGAGTTCAGAGGTTTCCCGGATAAATGAATTTTTTTTTTTTTTTTCCTAAATGTCACTCAACCAACTATCTTTTAATGTTAGGCATAACATTGGCTCTTAATGAAAGAACAAGTAAGGTGACAATGTGACTTCTACATGACAAACATAGAGAAATAGACTAACCAGTTAAGGGCATCAGAAAAAATAAAGTGAAACATAACACAGATCCTGGAAACAACCCTCAGAAATCTGGAACCTCAACTCATCCTATCTTTCAGGTTGATAGAACTTAATGTGTTTGAGGTAGCCATACCAATCTGTTTGGAAAACAGATAATTCAGAATAGAGATGAAAATGCTGTACAAAATGTATCCCATGTCAAGACAATCTCAAAACCTTTTTATTCCTCTTCTTTTCTTTGGGCACAGACCAGTAAAGGGGTCAAAGCTGGAACAAATTTCCGGGTGTCCGGTTAGCGCAATCGATAGGCGGTTGGCTTACCACGGCAACAGCCGGGGTTCGTACCCTGGCGAGGACACCTGGGTTTTACTAATTCCCTAAAAATTAGTACCTCTGAAGTCGGAGTAAATCTGCCTGCATGGCAAGGGGCATCCTGTAATGGGATAAAACAGACTTTACACGCAAAATTCAGTCTCACAAAATTGAGTGGGTGGGACTTCGTCAGAGGTCAAAGCTGACGAAAGCGAACGAACGAACGAACAAATTTCCTCCACTTTGTCTGGTCCATGGCCATCCTTTACACAATGCCTTGTGCTGGAACAGAATATTCAAATGACTGCCTGTATGCAAGTCTAAGTTTGCATGTTCAACCTGCAGAAAATGGTGGCTTGTTGTCGTTGCCAAAACAGGTGTCCTATTTAAATAAATAGAGTTGTCAACCTATACTAAAACTACTAAAACCTGGTGGACCAAGCTGCCTTTGTAGTATTTTCCTTACTCTCTTAAACTTGTCAGCCCAATATTAAACTCATCCTCCCCCCCCCCCCCCCCTCAATCTAGTGAACCAGGGCGTCTCTTTTTAGCTCTTACTTAAACACTCAAACTTGTAGAACCTGCCAAGAACACTTCCGATTAACCCTAAATTACGATTCTGTAGTAAAAATTATCACTTCAAAATACATCTTTTGGAGTTTGACAGTTTTCCAAAATACATTCCCCACCCCCCTCTTCCCACAATTATCACTTCTGGTGACCCTTGAGTATTTGATTTTTTTCCTTTGATTCAAATAATGGATTTTTTTTTCTTTCATGTAGTAAAAATACCACAGTAACGTAAACATGTACATTTTTTTAAAAAATCAGCCAATTTTTAATTTGCCTGGATATTAAAAACACTTGGAAACATAACAGCAGCAGAGGCAAATAGAAGAACAAAAGACCGCAAATTATATCTTCCCTCGATACTGAAAGGTAAATGGGAAAAGACGAAGAAGAATTTGTAAGAAATTTCTTTTTTTTTTCTCATAAGATATGTCCTCTGCCATCGGCATGACATCAAAGAATCCTTTATAATACGGGAAGTCTATGAACAATGCAAAGAGGCCGTTGAACACACAGGCTAAAATTATGGCTGGTGGCAGCCGTGTGAATAGACAATGGTAGTTGACAGGGCTATGTGGTTGAGTTTCAGGCTAAAAATGGACCATAATCAGAAAATGATTATCACATCCGATCCCCATTTCTCTCTCATTCTATGTAAACACACTCTGTGTAGCAAAAATTCAAAAATAGTTTGAGAAAATTTGATTTCCTAAACTCAAAATGTAACTTTTAAGTGGTAGTAATTTTTACTACAGAATCGTGACAACGTGAGTCACAGGTATATGAATCGTAATATAGGGTTAAATTGTTTTTGGAGTGATCGGGAAGCTAAAATTTTTTAACTTGGTCAACATATGAGCATCTATAGACACATGCTTGTGCTTATTTATTAGCTGTAAATGGGTACCTGACTTATAAAGTTCTTGAAGTCAATATATGAAGGCTTTAATAAGTATATAAAGCAAATGACATATAAGGTTTTTTCCACACTTAAGTCATTGTATAAGAAACTGAATTACTGAATTTAATACATATGCACACATACGCTCAAACATTTATATATGGCAATAACATTAGAATATAACAATATTTTTCTTTACAGGCAAACGAGGAATGTATAATCATGCACTGTAAGACACACCAGAACTTGTGTGTCGAGGAGAAACATATTATCACGTAAGTACTGGATAACAATAATATTGTCAGGTCGGGTAATTTTCCTGCTACTGTATGTAGTAAACAGTACAACCAGCGATGATGATAGGAAACACCTGGTTTAAGCAACATCCAAGACATCTGTGGACATGGAAAAGCCCAAAAGACAATGCATGTAATCAAATTGATTACATAATGATAAACAATTGATTTAGAAACAGTGTATGTGTGAAAATTAGACCTGTGGCAGACGGCAATAGTGACCATGTACCAGTTGTGGGAAAGCTTAGAGTAAAATTAAAAGCAGCAACATGAGCCTCAGTTAATATCAAGTTAAATTTAGATTTACTCAAATCAGACAAGAAGTTGCAAGACAAATATAAAATCACAATTCAGAACCGGTACAATGCAACAGAGAAGATACAAATCATTGATGAACAGTGGGAAATGCTAAAAGAATCAATGCAACAAACATCAAAAGAGTTCATACCACCAGTGAGGACAAATTCAGAAAGAAATGGATGACAGATGACATTTTGCATCTAATTGATACATGAAGAAGATATAAAGAAAATAAAGATGAGTACAAGAGATTAAATAAAGAAATTGTAATAAAATGCAATGAAGCAAAAGAAGCATGGCTAAAAGATAGATGCAAAGAGATTGAAATGCAACAAAAAGGAGATGCCAAAGCTATATACAAACAAATTGAAGAATTAACAGGAAGAAAGACGCAATAAAAAACTGGATGTTTAAGATCAAAGAACGGGGGATTGTTGATTGAACAAGAAAGCATAAGGGAATGATGGATAGAATATATTAAATATCTTTATAATGATGAACGAACAGATGTAAATATTAAGGTTAATGGAAAAGGACCAGAAATACTCAAAGAATAAGTGAAAGAAGTCTTATGCAATATGAAAGCAGGAAAAGCTCATGGACCAGATAATATAACTAAAGGAGAGATTGAAGAGCCAGTGGTGGGGTGTACTAAACACTCCAAAGTATGGTGACAGCCTTACAAGGAAGGAACACAACACAATAATGACGTTTCGGCCTGTGGCCTTCTTCAGAATACAAGGACAATGACAACAAACGGTGAAGCACAATTATCTATAACTACATGTTAGATGATCAAGTGGAGGGCGAGGAAAGTAGGATGTTAAAATTAGAAAGGAGAGGGAAGAGAGAAATGAATACTATATGAGGAGAGGTAGGATGGGCGTCAAGATATATAAAATAGAAAAAGAGAAAAATATAAAAAAAGAGAAAAATGTATCATAAAATGCACTTAGCTTAAAACAGAAAGTCTGCCCTCCTTGCTGGAACACACCAGAATGAGAATCACTGAAAGATTGAAGCCATGGGTGATTTTGGAATAGAAATAATAACAAAAATATTGAATGATATCTACAACAGCGGATATCTACCAGATGACCTGCTCAATTTAATATTCAGAGCCCTACCAAAGAAATCTGGTGCAATTGAATGCGCTGATCTTCACACAATAAGCGTTATAAGTCATATGACTAAGATATTACTAAGAATCATCATGCTAAGAGTGCGAAACAAAATCAGTCCAGAAATTAGTGATGAACAGTGTGGTTTTGTTAGAGGTAAAGGAACGAGTAATACAATATATATCTGAAGATCTTTAGTAGAAAGAGCAATAGAGGTGAAAACAGATCTATACCTATGTTTCATAGATTATACCAAAGCATTTGACAAAGTAAAGCACCAAGAAATGATCAAAATTCTAGAAGGCATAAATGTAGACAGCAAAGATATAAGAATAATAAAGAACATGTACTGGCAACAAACAGCAAAAAAAATAAAGGACTCAGCCTTAATAGAAAAAAGACAGAAGTAATGGTAACCTAAAGAAAAAGACATCACCTCAGTGCAAAATAAAGACAAGTGGAACAATATTAAAACAGGTAAATGAATTTAAATATTTGGGAACTTTGTTAACCTCAGATGGAAGATGTACAACAGAGGTGAGATGCAGAATGGCTCAGGCAAAAGCCACTTTCCAAAAAATGAGAAAGATACTGTGCAATCCATTTTTGACAATAGAAACAAGAAAAAGAGTTCTTAAATGTTATGTAGAGCCAGTCTTAACTGAATCATGGACAATAGGACAACAGACAAGAAAATACTGGAGGCTGTAGAAATGTGGTTTTACAGAAGAATATTGAGAATACCATGGACAGCTAAGAAGAGTAATGAAAACGTTCTGAAAAAGGCCAAAGCAAAAAGAGAGCTAATTTCCAATATATGAAGAAACAACCATCATTTCTTAGCCATGTAATGAGAAGAGAACAACTGGAATATATTGTAACAGCTGGGAAAATGGAGGAATGAAAAGATAGAGGGAAGCAAAGAGAAAAGATACCAGATAGCTTAAGATAATGGCTTGGCAGAAGGTCAACAACAGAAATGATAAATAACTGTTGAGATCGAAAGTTGTGAAGAGACATGATCACCTACGCCTGCAGGCCCAGTACTTGATGATGATGATGACTGGATAACATTAACCATTTTACAAAAGATTATTTTTCTGTAAGACACCTTTAACATATCAAAAATGTTTTTTTTTTCCGTTCTCCCTCTCTTACATTCTCCTGATGACTAAAAGAATAGGCAGTTCTCTTTGTTATCTACACTTAAAAGGTTGTCATTTTGATACAAAGTGCTGTGTTTCTGTTCGCATTAGAGCTGTGATATTTGTGCTTTTCAACCAAACATCCAACTTCAGGTTATTTTTATTTAATAACGCATAAATGTATACAACAATGTTTTATCCCCTAGAGTGTGGCAGCCATGCTCTAGTTTATCTGAGAGTATGCTGCATATATTGCATTGTAGCAGAATTATATTGAAGTGAAAGTGAGATATCTTCTACAAAGCTTGAAGAAAAAGTACTATTCTTATAATTAGACTAAATGTGTTTTAAAGTAATAAAAATGACAAGTTTGCTGTTGTCATTTTCAAACATCAATAAAAATATATACTAAAATAGGAATATAATATTTCATTCATAGATTATGAACTTCAAAATAGTTCTGTCACATATGACCAACAGATAAGTAAATTCAGGTCATAGTCAATGGTTAGTGAAAAAGATTGGACCAAAATAGAGATTCTAAGATATCATTAAAGGAAGGAGAGACTTTGAATTTACAGTCTCATAATAACCTGTTACAGCAAAGAATTGGAAGAAAACAGTAGGCAGGATCAATGGAGATAGGCACAGATATATATTGTGTGAGGCAGCTGCAAAGCTGGATGAAACGTAGAAAAATAAATGTAAAATTTATGTGGCAGTTTTGTTGAGATTATTTTATGCTGTGTTTTCTCAGTAAAGTTATCACATACAATTTCAATTTCACATTTATTTAGCTAACATTAACACTACCCAAAAGATTCAGCAAGATAGACAAGGCATCATACATATAGACTGTAACATGTCAATGATTGTTTGCAAAATAAATATATGGTTAGATTGGTTAAATAAATGTTAACTTGCTAAACATTTCTGCAATATTTTATATCAAAGTATATTCACTATTTAGTGAATTAGTGGTTTTGCCACTGAAAAGAACTGTCTAGGTTAAATTATCAAATATGACAATTTTATTTTCAACAAAATGGCTTTGAGATTCATACAGCCTCTGAAAATATATATCAGATTTTTATGTGAAAGTAGAGTGGCTTGGTGTAATACTGGCCATATTACCTATAAAATCTGCTTATGGTCATTGACCAATATGGGCACACTAGCACTATATTCCCCAAAAAGGTTTTAAATCATGGAGGGTACCTTATATCCATCAGTACAACATTTTATCTTGAAGGTTATTGAGCAAGATTATCTAACTCTTTGCTTTTACTGAAAGAACTTAATATACTACATCATGTACTATTTCTTTGTGATAACAATCAAATTCCTTAACAATCACAAGTTAAGTCTATTCCTTTCACAATCAGATTATATAACAGACTTTCACTACATCACTTGATTTTTGTTTTTCTAACCATTTCATTACATTTTTTCAGGTCTCTTATCTCTGACTTTATTGGTTTCATTTATCATCAATTGTTATACATTTTCACTAGTATTTTTCTCATATTCCTTTGCAAGTTTGTTCAGTTTATTATTGCTTGTGTTCTCATTGTTGTAATTATTTCATCATACAATTTATTAACCTTTATACTATTTATATTGCATTAAATGTAATTTGTTAAGACAGTGTTAAACTATTGTAATTATACAGGTTGTGTCCCTTGCTAGCAAAGATTGCCTTAATAACACCAATGAAGATATTGCAACAAAATTTGAATAGGGGTGTGCAAGAAATGTGCTTGTAGTGTCTGAAGCACGTAATTATTGTGGCACTGAGTAGCATGGCCTGCCTAATGTACCTCTCTGCTGATCTCTGTCATTTGGTGAGGGTGCCTACACAATACAGTTAGGTTAAGATCATCATTACTACACTGGACTTATTCATTGGTATTCCAATTTTCTCCTCAAAATCTTGAGAGTCTCCAAGGAGAACGCTGACCCTTGTGCACTTACTGCATAGCATAGCCTGGGATCCATCTCTATGGGTAGATTTTTGCTGACTAATTTGCCTTGGCAATAGCCATTTTTTTGTCCTATTATTTTTAATTATTAACTGCCAAGGGTTCTTTAATGTATGTGAGCGCACACAGAACCTCCTATTTTGTTGCCATTATCTGAGAGGGCTGGACATTGGATTTCACTACTCAGAGACCATGGTAGAGTAAAGGCATGGAGATACTGCTGATTCAATTTTCGTTATTTTATAAAAATATTCCCACTCCTGGAATTGAACCAAGGACATTGCTGTCCAGATGCTGGCATCTTACCACTAGATCATCCAGCCTTAACAATACAGTTGTTGTTCGTGACTTTTGGTATACATTATTTGTGAGCTTGCACATTGTGTTAGTATACTCTGAAGGAGCAAGTTTAGTGGTAAAACCGATTAAAGAAATGCCATGTTCGGTAGTGAGTTAGACACTGTATTTAGCAATATCTATTTGTATAATTTTGCAGCACTCACTTTGGATATGAATATGAGATCTCAGCCAACACAAACTTGGACTGTCACAAGGCTGACCTGCATGTTAACAGGTGGATGCTAGTGATGGGTGTTGCTGGAGACAGCAGTTACCCAGTGTCACTTAGTGTCACAGGAGATACTGTAGCTGCAGAATTGAAGCCTTCTGTTTAGCTATTAACTATTTAATTAAATAAATATTTACTACCAGGCATCACTTGAGCAATGATTTACATATGTGGAATATAATCTACTTAAATCACAAATAGTAAATGCATTATATGGTGAATGTTAGAACATGATTGTCTGAGAACTAAACATTTCTGAGAACTAAACATTTCTGTTAACAATATATTTGTTTATTTATATTTAATATTTATATTTGCCTACAACAATAAAATATATGATGAAATGTATATTTAAAATAATAAAACACATATTACAGGTGTTTTAAAAAGTTATTTATTGCTTACTTGTTGTATAATTACAAAAAAATTAACACATTTTAGTATTTGTTGCCTTAATATTTGACATGCAACATAATTAATTATTTCCAACATTTGCAACTTTGTTCTATACACACTCACCAATGTTACTGTTTTATTTGTCTTCCATTTTGTAAAATAATAGTTGCTAATCTCTAGGGGAAGCTGGTATTGATAAATTTGTACATAGAACAATATAAACTCAGTTTTAAATTTAGATTATTTGCAAAAATTATAAGCTATTAGCACAACTACATACTGGTTGTGAATATGGTTTAAAATTAAAAAAGGCAAATTTTAACAGAAAATATTGTTGAACAGAAATATTATTGTGTTGTTGGCTGTCATTCTTATATTAGTGAATAGTTTTATTTGTTCTTAGTTATGAAAGACAAAGTAGGCAGTAACAAACATGTCCTATAGCATCCTGCTGGAAAAATACAAAACTCATCTTGATTTCTCAGATAATTACTGCTAAAGCAAAACACAATTCTGGTTCTTACTGTAATCTCAGTTTTGACTTATCTTCATCATGTTGTCTGTCAACTTACTGTAATCTCAGTTTTGACTTATCTTCATCATGTTGTCTGTCAACTTATTATATAATCTAAGTTTTGACTTATCTTCATCATGTTGTCTGTCAACTTATTATATAATCTCAGTTTTGAATTATCTTCATCATGTTGTCTGTCAACTTATTATATAATCTAAGTTTTGACTTATCTTCATCATGTTGTCTGTCAACTTATTATATAATCTCAGTTTTGAATTATCTTCATCATGTTCTCTGTCAACTTATTATATAATCTCAGTTTTGAATTATCTTCATCATGTTGTCTGTCAACTTATTATATAATCTCAGTTTTGACTTATCTTCATCATGTTGTCTGTCAACTTATTATATAATCTTAGTTTTGAATTATCTTCATCATGTTGTCTGTCAACTTATTATATAATCTCAGTTTTGAATTATCTTCATCATGTTGTCTGTCAACTTATTATTATATAATCTCAGTTTTGAATTATCTTCATCATGTTGTCTGTCAACTTATTATATAATCTCAGTTTTGAATTATCTTCATCATGTTGTCTGTCAAAGATCTGTTCTCTTTTGCCTCCCCTCCCTCCTCAGGAAACACAGTTTTTGTTATGGTTTCTGAATTTATTATGAGTATTGAGTACCCTACATATCTCTCTATTGCCTGTCTGTTATCAATATGTTCATTTCTATGTTTGTATTGATTGAACTGTCTTTGCTTGCTTACTTTGTTTGGCTGTAAAGTCATAACTTTAATTAAATTGTATGAAGGAACCCATAATGATTCTTATTATCTTGTTCAATAGCAATGAATTTCATGAAGTAGAACTGAAAGAGCACATTTTCACTTTATCTTTAATTTGGTTTTTGTGTTGTACTGAGTAAGTCTGTAATTATTGATTCTCATAACACAATATACAAGTATTTCATACATAAATGCAAACTTAATGAAAATGGGTTTATAACTAATATTAAATATTTCTATTCAAATATTTGAGTTACATTATCATTTTTTCCCTGAAAGTGCTGACATTATATAGCTCTCGTTTTTCTTAAATTGATTTTTGTGTTGCTTGTGAGGAGCCCATATGTTTAAATTAAATTGGGAAAAGCTATTCTGGCTTTGTTAATCCATCTGTTACATCATTGGTCATTTCCCCCATCTGGTGTTATTATGCTTACCAGGTAATTCAATGTATTAACTGTTGCTAGCCTCTGGTTCTCTTTTTTTGTGACAGGTATAGCAATTTTTTCTTTTTATATTTAATGGCGTGACTGGTTTTTTTTAAAGATTTATGTTCAGTCCAGGATACTAGCTACATATGTGCAGTTTGTTTATTTATCATTGAGTGTGCTAATAGTATTAAAATGTCATCTGTGTATTCTCTTTCCTCCTGAATTGAGAGAATAATTCATCATATTCTTCTAGGATTACTCTGACATCATCTGCTTGAAGAGAATAATGAGTGGGGAGCTCTTCATACACTTCTGATTTTTTTTTATAAACCATTTGGCTAATTTAACAAAAAACACATGAAAGTTCAATATATAGACTTTTAAAAATTACTTGAACTATTTCATCACAGATGAAACAGAATATTCTTGAAGCTGAAATGAATTTTGAATAAATACATTCACTATTTTTTTTATATAAATACATACACTATTTTGATATAAATACATGTACTATTTTGGTATAAATACATACACTATTTTTTATATAAATACATACACTATTTTTTATATAAATACATACACTATTTTTATATAAATACATGCACTATTTTGATATAAATACATAAACTATTTTGATATAAATACATGCACTATTTTGATATAAATACATGCACTATTTTGATATAAATACATACACTATTTTGATATAAATATATGCACTATCTGACATAAATACTAACACTCTACAGAAAAAAGTAAACATAAAGTCATAAAGGATTAAAGAACAGTAAATAGCCCGACATTGATAGTTTACATGCAGAACACGCCATTAGCAGCCAAAATTGTAGAATCATTTGTCTCATAATGGTGACTACACTGCTGAAAAAAATACAGAAAAGACGTCCCCACAAACTGTACTATTGGAAAGAAATTTATCTACTTCCAACACCTCCTTGTTGTTATTGATTCAGCAGCCTGTGAGCTGACACCCTTCCGTCCAACGCCATGTAATGATATATGCAGATATTTCTGATTTCCTTTGTAGTTCCATACAAGGTTTTGCAATTATGGCGTCTTTAAAGAAGTAGAGTTGCTCTGATGTCAGTGAGGTTTGGACAGTCAAATAGGCAATGTTCTACTGTTTCATGTGTGTGTTCACGGAGGGGACATGTTGTAGCAAGGTTTTATTATATTCTATTGATGTTGTTGCTGAGTGTATGATTCATGACCTGTTCTCAATTTAAAAATGGTAGTTAGGTCTCTATTTTTAAGGTTGTTATTCTTGTCGTTCATCAACATTTTTTGGGCACATCATGAGAAGAGGAAAGTTGGAATAATTGGTTACAACTGGCAAAGTAAAAGGGAAGAGAGATCGCGGACGACAAAGAGAGATAGTACTGGATAGCTTGGTGTCATGGCATGGAAAACAGTCAACAATAGAACTGATAAGATGCACTGTAGGTAGAAGATTGTGGAAGGATATGATCGCCTATGCCAACCAGTATGGCTGATGATGATGATTCTTGTCATTGGGGTTTGGCTTTGACATATATTTAAAAAGGCCTCTCCCAGTTTTTCCCATGACTGTTTATACAGCCCTTCTTCTCCAGTGCTATGGTTTATAAGAGGTAAAGGCATCAAGATGCACCAAGATGCGAAGCTGCAAAATGGTTTATAATTTGTTTGACTGTGTTTAACGAGGTAACAATGTGAAACTAGATCTGTCTTGACCCTCTCTTAACTAATATATCTGCCTTATCATTTCCTGGTGTGTTGTAGTGTTACGCAATCCATTGTGTCACTTCTTAGCAAAGTACTTTGCAGGACCAGCATACAAAGACTCTCAGAGCATTAGAGGCAAGCTTCATAAGCAACAAGCACTTTCAGGTTTAAAAATAGAATAAACAGTTTTTTGCTTTGAAAAACAAAATAGCTCAGGCTAAGTGTCCTTAAGAGTTTTGCATCTTCAGTAATGCACAATCCATTCAGCCCTAGACCACATCTTATATGTTTTATTAGATGGCAATTTCCATTTTAAAATTCTTGTTAAAACTACATTCTTATTAAGTTGAAAAATATTACTGCAGTTTTAACTAAAACTTCTTAAGGGAAAGTAATTCAGCATGTCAGAAAGAAAGTAATTCAGCACGTCAGAAGGAAAGTAATTCAGCACGTCAGAATGAAAGTAATTCAGCACATCAGAATGAAAGTAATTCAGCACGTCAGAATGAAAGTAATTCAGCACGTCAGAAAGAAAGTAATTCAGCATGTCAGAAAGAAAGTAATTCAGCACATCAGAAAGAAAGTAATTCAGCACGTCAGAAAGAAAGTAATTCAGCACGTCAGAAAGAAAGTAATTCAGCACGTCAGAAAGAAAGTAATTCAGCACGTCAGAAAGAAAGTAATTCAGCACGTCAGAAAGAAAGTAATTCAGCACGTCAGAATGAAAGTAATTCAGCACGTCAGAATGAAAGTAATTCAGCACGTCAGAATGAAAGTAATTCAGCACGTCAGAATGAAAGTAATTCAGCACGTCAGAAAGAAAGTAATTCAGCACGTCAGAAAGAAAGTAATTCAGCACGTCAGAATGAAAGTAATTCAGCACGTCAGAATGAAAGTAATTCAGCACGTCAGAATGAAAGTAATTCAGCACGTCAGAATGAAAGTAATTCAGCACGTCAGAAAGAAAGTAATTCAGCACGTCAGAAAGAAAGTAATTCAGCACGTCAGAAAGAAAGTAATTCAGCACGTCAGAAAGAAAGTAATTCAGCACGTCAGAAAGAAAGTAATTCAGCACGTCAGAAAGAAAGTAATTCAGCACGTCAGAATGAAAGTAATTCAGCACGTCAGAAAGAAAGTAATAAAGCACGTCAGAATGAAAGTAATTCAGCACGTCAGAATGAAAGTAATTCAGCACATCAGAAAGAAAGTAATTCAGCACGTCAGAATGAAAGTAATTCAGCACGTCAGAAAGAAAGTAATTCAGCACGTCAGAAAGAAAGTAATTCAGCACGTCAGAATGAAAGTAATTCAGCACGTCAGAAAGAAAGTAATTCAGCATGTCAGAATGAAGTATTGACATGAATTTGATTTATTTCAGAAAGAGCTTTTAACAACATACTAACATCTTATGAAATTTCCTCAAAATAGTAACAATTTTTGGTTACAAATTTTAAAAACATACATGAACATTTAAGTTGTAATAAAAGTTTTGCAGTAAAATTAATGCAATTATGTAGAAATACTTGATCATGCACAATACGTCACAGATGAAATAATAAAGAAAGACACATCTAATTTTGTTCTTGATGTTTTCACAACCTGTTGCCATAGCTCTGACAGAAGCCTGAATCAAAGTGTATACAATTATTCTTAACAGTCCCTCTTTACACAAGCACACACAAAAGACCAGAATTATGTAAAGTGGATATCTTTGTAAAACAAAAATCAGTCTTTTTTAATTCTGCAAAATAATTTTTCCACAAAAAAAAATAATAAATATAACGTGGTGTATAACTTATACAATGGTGAAATACAAAATTTGTCAAACCAAATTTAAGTTTCAATATTTCTATTCTTTCTAAAGTGGAAGATGTGTAATAAAGTAATATATTGATAGATTGTTACCATAGTAAATACATGTTTATGAGAGTGATTCTACTTCAGGCTCACAGGGTACTGGTTATATTGTAAATAGTTTGTAAAAGGCAACATTTATATAGAGCAGGAATACAGTTTTAATCATTTATATAGAGCAGGAATACAGTTTTAATTCAAGTTTCATGTAGGGTAACCATGTGAAATTTTACTAAGCATTGAAAAGAACTGGCTTATAAACAACATTTTAAAATACACTGTGTGTTGGAGAAAATAAAAATGGAAGGTATGGTTGCAGGAAGACGAGATGGTCAGACAAAGAAGGTGTTTCAAGACATTCAAAGAGACATTGAATATGTCATCAGCAGAAGTGGCAAATTTGGCTAGAGGCAGATTTTCTTTCAGACGGACACAAACTTTGTAATCAGATGATGGCCAATATGAATTTTTTCAAATGAAGAACATTCTCTTAGAAAATGATCCAAATATGAGGGTTATATCAATGGAGGGCCAAGTTTTAAGTAAAAATAGCATCAATCATAGTTTCCTCTAAGTTGTGCAGCCGCTATATTGGTGGTGCGCACATAAAAAGAATTGTCCGTTATTTTTAAAAGTTCAAAATACGATTGTTTTGGTCAGCGAACATTTTCATGCTTTACTCATTTAAGGAAATGGTGATAGGTCATGTTTAGCAAAGCACAGCCAGCTATATTAGCGAGGCCAGCTGGATATGGAAATCTCTAGAAAACCTCCACAATCATGACGTTTTCACCTATACGGGCTATTGACGGTTGACGTCATTCTACCCACAACCTCTAAAAACATGATAAATTTGGGTTAAATTATGTTTTCCCGCTGGCCTCACTACTATAGATGGCTTTGTGAGTAACAGTAAACAATGATCATTCATGCTTAGGTTGTTATTCTTGTCATTGCATAGCTTGCCCTGGGAGTCATATTGTAGCTATGATCGGGGCTCCCTCGCACCTCTTAAAACAAAAATAATACCAGGACGTCTCTTACATTATCCACTTTTATTGATTGATTTTCAGTCTTATATATACAAGAGAGAGAGAGAGAGAGAGAGAGAGAGAGAGAGAGAGAGAGAGAGAGAGAGAACATTTATGTGATACCGTCAACAAAAAATTGCGAGAAGACTGAAAATCAATCAATAAAAGACACACTGAAAGTAAGTTTGCAAGAATGACTTTCATACTTCATCGATTCCAAAATTGAAAAAGGAAAGGCCGTACCTGGGAGTACGAGGAGCCTTCAGTTTAGTCTCGCGCTATCTAATCTTTCAACCACAAGGATTCACATAAATAATTAATGTAGCCACTTCATATTTTCTGGTAAAACTCGATAAAAGTTCAACACCAACTAAAGTACTGGCCACTTTCGTGCACATTTTGTTAGGATGACCTGTGCGGTCACCGTTTACATGAACTACTGTCTGTGTAAGGAAAAGGCTGTCTTGGAGCATCAAGTTGCTAGTCGTTTGAGCACCAGTATTTTATTTTTTAATTATCATTATTTATTTCTGTATTTACTATTTATTTCGAAGACGTATTTAATATGTCACCTACTACCAATTACACAACAAAAACCTCACAAGAAATCACAAACACTGAATCCAACATCATGAAAGAGGAAATCGAAGAAGTAATAACATATATGCACCAAGAAATAAAGCAGCAGGGATAAACAACATACCGGTAGACGTAATATCAGTGGCAGGTGAAACAGGAGTTACAATGCTACACATACTATTCAATGCAGCATGACACCAACAGAAAGCCACAGAAGACTGGCAACAGGCAATCATGGTATCAATATGGAAAAAGAAAGGTAGCAAGAGAGACTGCAATCAATATAGAGGCATCTCCCTTTTCAGCCATGTTTTAACTTCATGATGGCGGAAAAGAGGCTCAGGTCAATAATAGAACTACAGCTAAGCAATTCTCAAATGGAGTTCCGAAAAGAATAGATGATGTACTGACGCATTGTTCACCCCGAAACAGCTAGCAGGAAAGGCGATATAACGCATAGTTTTGCATAGCTTTCATTGACCAGGAAAAAGCATTCGACCGAGTAAACTGAGAACAACTATGGGGGATACTAACAGCTTACAGAGTAAGCCAACATCTAATCATCATCATTGTGTGCCGTCTCCGCATCGAAGGTTAGCTACCATGGAGTGCCATTCCGTTCTGTCTCTTGATTTGGTAGTGCAGGTTGTCATAGGCTGACTTGTCCATCTTTGGATGTTACTCGTCCATGTTAGTTTTGGTCTGCCACTGCCTCTTTAACCTTGCATTTTCCGTTCCAAGATAACTTTTAGTAGGCTGCAGTGTCCTTTCAGAGCTACAACTACCTTAGACATACTATAACCAGTGATAGAAAATGCAAAACTGAAATAAACAAAAGAATAGGAATGGCAACAAGTAATTTTAATGCCATGAAAAATATACTACCATAAAAACAAATAACACCAGGGCTAAAACTCAGAATAGCAAAATGTTATATCTTCTCAACATTCCTTTACGGTGCAAAAATACACTTTAGTGTTTAAAATGCAACAAAGTTTGTAATTTCATCGTAGAGCTATAAACACACTAATGTCCAAGGAAATAACCCTAGAGACAAAACGGGCACTATACAATTACAATATTCATTCCAACGTTGTGCTATCAATGCCAGAAGTTAGTCTGTGTCGTCCACTTATCACGTAAAGCTTCTAACATACCATTTTTTGTATTTTTTAATTTGTCCTCATATTCAGCTTTACTGCAGCTTCGCATTTTAATGCATTCATTTGCATTTCTTTGTCTTAACCCCTTATCAATGCCAGACCTTGACCCTAGATGCAAGAACAATAAGAAAAATAACCTCTACTGAGAGTAAATGTGTTAGACAACTGACAGGAAACAGCCTGAGAGTTAAGATTAGAAATGAGGAACTGAGAAAAAAGCTAGAAATAATTTTCGTCATATAATACAAAAAGATACAGCAAATTTTCAGATAAAATGGTTCGACCACGTAATAATGCAGAAAGTTAAAAACACTACGCAATGAGCTCTCAATAAACATTGTGAGAACACCAAACCTAAGGGTCGGCCACTAAAAAAATGGATTGATGAAATATTAGAACAACTAGGAAACATAACAGCAGGAGAGATCAATAGAAGAGCAAAACACCGCAAATTATATCTCCCCTCGACGCCGCAAGGCAAACGAGGAATGAAAGTAGTAAAACGTGCAAACTTACATAAGTGTAAATGATATCACATTGTCAGTATATGGTGTGCAGAAAGGTGATGTCTCGTGTGGTCTCTAGTCACGTGAGAGATGCGCATGTGAACTACTTGCAAAGTAATATTTTTCCACCATAGAGAAAACATCTTTTCCCCTTTAGTTGGAGGTGGTGGGGGAAAGGCAAATGGGCTCCGGGCAATGTTAATTATCATTGTTACTTCTAGTGGCAAGGTGCAGTGCTGTAGATTACGGGTTCGAATCCTAGTTTGACTTTTGTTTTATTTGGTTACCCGTGGATTTTACAGAGGGTTGCTTATATTCAAATGTTGATGTGTCATCGTGGGAGAAAGCAATCGCCTTATTTCACTGTTATCCTACTCCAGACATAGCGTTCATGAAATAAAGCATAAATTTAATCATGGCCGGATTTAGGCCTAGGCTAAATAAGCTACAGTGCAGTTCGCACAGAGGCAGGATTGAGTGAATGGTTCCAGATTGATACCGGAGTGAAATAAGGATGCATTTTTATCTCCCTTGTTGTTTGGAATTGCCATCGACTTCATAATGCAGAAATGCTGTACAGGTAAAAAAGGCATTGGATGAACACTTGGATCTCAATTAAAGAACTTTGATTTTGCAGACGACATGGTCCTTATCAATAGCAATGTGGGCATGATGCAAGAAAAAATAAACCTCCTGTCATCAATGGCTAGAAAAATAGGACTTGAGATCAACCAAGATGATTAATAACAAATATCTTCGGACATAGAGTCAAGAATTTCTGCCCTATGTGTAGTCGAAAGGACAATATATATATATATATATATATATATATATATATATATATATATATATATATATATATATATATATATATATATATATATATATATAGCTACAGCTTAAGGGCTTGCAATCCGAGAGGGTTTTTTTTTATTTGCTTGTATTGTAGTGTATGATATAGATCTTTTGGTGGCATTTTTTAAACAGGGGCCTCAAAGTTTCATTTAGCTTAGTCTCCTCTGGACCTCACCAAGTGAAAATCTGGGCCAGCATTTAATAAAGTATTAACGATGGAGTTTGGAGGCCCGAGCTCGGATGCCATGAGCTGTCCACTGATGGCGAGCAAGTGCGTCAGACCTGGTGTACCGCTGTAGACAGCCTTCTGTGACGCACACGTGAACCTTCTTATCTGAAGTGTGCAGATGTGTTGTTTGATGCTGTAGAAATATAAATAATAATATCACCATTAATTGTTTGTAAAATTAGTTGATATAAACACAAATAATGGACACTTAGCTGTTCTGTTTCTACTTTCGCTTCCAACTCTACACGACGGAATATAGTAGTGATTAGATTGTTTAAAAAGTGGCCTTGAGATCCCTTGCGCTGCTGTACATTATGTTGTTGTTGTTGCTACAGTTTTCGAACGAAAACTGCGATCACACTCATATTTGAGAGTAGCAAGTGTGTCTCTTCATATGTCATAAACATATCAGTCTTGTTTCAATTCTTTTAAGTAGTTCTTTCTAGATTACAAACAAAAAAGTAATTAAACTAATTTAAATTAATTATTAAGATTAATTTGTAATAGAGGTAAAACTATGTTATTGTTACTTGTATGTCTTTCTGTCTTGTTAGAAACAATCATTTACTGAGAGGGAAAGCGAGGGCCGAACCTGCCGTGCTCCAAACCAGGATAACACGAGTTCGAATCACGGTGGAGTCAATGTTTTTTGTGTGTTTTTTAATCGGAAGTGAAATAAAAAGTCAGACCAGAACACCTCTCGTGACGACTTCACTGTACAAGCGACCGTTGTTCTCCGGTCTTATCAGTTCCTTCGCACAAACCCCAGAAATAAGACAATGACGTACAAAATAGTTTTTAGAAAAAAAAAGTCATTTACTAAATGCATTGTCCTTAGTTACATTGCATCAAAGTTGCCAAGCTGGGCACATCATTACGCTACTTCCGGAGACATGTCCGTACTATTACTATATACATGTCCGGACTATTACTATATACATGTCCGGATTATTACTATATACATGTCCGGACTATTACTATATACATGTCCGGACTATTACTATATACATGTCCGGACTATTACTATATACATGTCCGGACTATTACTATATACATGTCCGGACTATTACTATATACATGTCCGGACTATTACTATATACATGTCCGGACTATTACTATATACATGTCCGGATTATTACTATATACATGTCCGGACTATTACTATATACATGTCCGGACTATTACTATATACATGTCCGGATTATTACTATATACATGTCCGGACTATTACTATATACATGTCCGGATTATTACTATATACATGTCCGGACTATTACTATATACATGTCCGGATTATTACTATATACATGTCCGGACTATTACTATATACATGTCTGGATTATTACTATATACATGTCCGGATTTCAGAACAATAAGCCTAATGAGCCAGGTAACAAAAATTTTACTAAAAGTTATACAGGGAAGGATTCAGAATAAAATCAATACTGAATTAGATGAGCAGCAATATGGACTCAGGAAAAACAGTGGCACAAAAGAAGCCATATTTAGCATGAGAACATTGATTGAAAAGTACATAGAAGTAAACAAACCAATATATGCCTGCTTCATAGACGACACCAAAGCTTTCGATAACACCATAACCAACTTACAGACTGCCTAAAGGATATAAATCTGGGCGACACAGACATACGACTAATATGTAATTTGTACTGGGAGCAAACAGTAATAATAAGATATAACAAGGATAATTCTACACCCATGGACATAAAAAGAGGAGTAAGACAAGGATGCATCCTATCACCAAGCTTGTTCAATCTATACACTGAGCAAATCTGTAAAAACATCTCAGAGAAGCCAGGCCTACACATTAATGGAAAGATAATCAATAACCTAAGATATGCTGATGATGCTGTTCTACTAGCAGAAAATCCTAAAGGCCTACAACAATTGCTTAATGTGATAAACATAACAAGCAAAAAATATGGAGTAGATATGAATATCAAAAAGACTAAAACTATGATCATAAACAAAGACAATTCTCAAGACCTACAATTAAATATCACAGTTGAGGGAATACATCTGGAGACAGTCCAGAGCTACAACTACCTGGGACATACTATAACCAATGATGGAAAATGCAAAATTGAAATAAACAAAAGAATAGGTATGGCAAAAAGTAATTTTAATGCCATGAAAAATATACTAACAACAAAACAAATATCAGCAGGGCTGAAACTAAGAATGACAAAATGTTACCTCTTTTCAATATTCCTGTATAGTGCAGAAACATGGACATTAGACGAGAAAACAGAACAGAAAATTGAAGCCTTTGAAATGTGGATTTATAGAAGAATAGGTAGAATTGGATGGAAAGAAAAGAAAACAATTGATGAAGTTTTAAAACAACTGAAAATAAAAAGAGAACTACTAAATACAATTAAGACAAGACAAATGAAACTTTTGGGGCATAAAAGACACAAAAGCCTACTAAAAGTAATATGGGAAGGGAAAATACAAGGTAAAAGAGGCAGAGGCAGACCAAGACTAACATGGACGAGTAACATCAAAAGATGGACAAGTCAATCTATGACAGCCTGCACCATCAAAGCAAGCAACAGAGTAGAATGGCGCTCTATGGTAGCCAACCTTCGTGCGGAGAAGGCACTCGATGATGATGATGGTCCGGACTACAATGATAGTAGTTACGTTACATAACCCAAGAGATAAAGGTGGTAGTGGCATTACTGTTTGTGAGTATCTTAGATTGGCAGGTTGAAATCAAAGTAATCGCACTCCTGACTGAATGTGTCCTAGCACGTCTGTCGAAACATAAATGTCCTTACAATATCCTTACAGCTTCTGCTTCCTCAGCTAAGTGGGAGTGATTTCACTGTATCACTAGTTTACAGCAAAGTCGCGATATCTGGAACATTCAGTGCGACGCTCTTCGCCATAAGTGAGTTGCTCATATATTTTGTGATTTTGATCTGGCAGTGACTTTTTGACATATCTTGTCGACATTTTGACGTACTCTTGTCGACATTTTGAGGTGCTCTTGTCGACATTTTGACGTACTCTTATCGACTTTTAACTGTTAACGGTTCTTTAACGTGCGCAGAGTGCAAACAGGACATCATTTTCTCGCCGTCATTCGAGAGGGCTAGACATCAGACCTCACAACGAAGAGAACAGGCAAGGTTAAAGCCAAGAAGAAACTCCGAGTCTGGAGAAAAGAATTCTCAACACCTGGGGCAGGTTTCAAACCCAGAACCTTTATTGTTCAAAGACCGACGTCCACCCCATCCCCAAGCTATAAAAAAACGCTATGAAAAGAGACCGAGAGGGCGTCATTGGAGTAAAAATGGATATAAAAAATACTAAAAACAAATGACAGCAGAAGAAGCTAAACGAATAGCAAAAGCCTTCAATATATTTCTCCCTTTGACGTTGAAAGATAACTGAGTTTTCTCATTAAGACACTAAAATAGAGCACGGGAGTGGGTTAACTGCACAGTAGTATTAAGCGTTATAGTTATAGTTAATCGTAGGCCCCGGTATCACTGCAAACGAATTAAAATCCATAAGTGCTCAAGCGTCTGTGCCAGTGGAATCATCAGAACTAACATTTCATCGAATATAAAAACAAAAAAAAGAAGTTGCAGTCCCTATCGTAGCAAACATAGCACACGTCAAAAGACTTGAGGCATAGTAGCACCGATAGTGAACGCAACTGTACTGTCCTTCGTCATACATCATCATTCATCGTAAACAATCTGAATATAGAAACACCATCCGATGAAACACACAGCTCACGGTGTGCACAGAGCACTAATCTCAGTAGCTCCTGCAGCAAGCCAGAGTATTAAGCGTGTTTCCTGACAAACAATCTGTATCAATAACTGTATAAAAACATGCACCTGGCAGATGAGTCATGGTAAATTTGTTAAAACTGGACATATTAATATGCATTGAGATATATCCCATAGTCCACCGGAGCTACCTGAAACTCTAAGACTTCTTACAAGAGATGTTAAAGTTAATTAAATCATGAAAAATACAGATTTGCAGAGTTTGTGGAACAAAAAAAATAATAAATTATAGAAACAGGTCATAATAGCAAAAAAGGGCACTGGCTGCATCACTTCAGAATATCATGCTTTAGAACTTGGAGGTTAGAGGCCTTTACACTTGTATTGCATGACACATCATGATGGCACAACACATGCTCTTCTCATGAACACATACACACACACACATACGCACACAAGAGAGCATTGACCTGAACACGCAATTAACCATTGACAATGAAAAGCAACAAAGGTTGAGAAAAGGTAAATAAATACTGCATGATCTCCCCTGGGTTTACATTTATTTACTTTCTTGTAAGAAAAAAAAAATGCTTAAAACTTGATGCTTGTTCTCAGGCTTTTTTTTTTTTTTAACTTCAGACCAACTCTGTTTGAATTCGGTTTGAGTCTACAAAATAAATTCTATATAACAATGTTGACAGTCTTGTGTCTACAACCACTCTATATAATACTGTTGACAATCTTGTCAATTGAGTCTACTACAACTCTATATAATACTGTTGACAACCTTGCAAATTGAGTCTACTACAACTCTATATAATACTGTTGACAACCTTGTAAATTGAGTCCACTACAACTCTATATAATACTGTTGACAACCTCGTAAATTGAGTCTACTACAACTCTATATAATACTGTTGACAACCTTGTAAATTGAGTCTACAACCACTCTATATAATACTCATGACAACCTTGTAAATTGAGTCTACTACAACTCTATATAATACTGTTGACAACCTTGTAAATTGAGGTTACAACCACTCTAAATAATACTGTTGACAACCTTGTCAATTGAGGTTACAACCACTCCATATAATACTGTTGACAACCTTGTAAATTGAGTCTACTACAACTCTATATAATACTGTTGACAACCTTGTAAATTGAGTCTACAACCACTCTATATAATATTGTTGACAACCTTGTAAATTGAGTCTACAACCACTCTATATAATACTGTTGACAACCTTGTAAATTGAGTCTACTACAACTCTACATAATACTGTTGACAATATTGTAAATTGAGGTTACAACCACTCTATATAATACTGTTGACAACCTTGTAAATTGAGTCTACTACAACTCTATATAATACTGTTGACAACCTTGTAAATTGAGTTTCCTACAACTCTATATAATACTGTTGACAACCTTGTAAATTGAGTCTACTACAACTCTATATAATACTGTTGACAACCTTGTAAATTGAGTCTACAACCACTCTATATAATACTGTTGACAACCTTGTAAATTGAGTCTACAACCACTCTATATAATACTGTTGACAACCTTGTAAATTGAGTCTACTACAACTCTATATAATACTGTTGACAACCTTGTAAATTGAGTCTACAACCACTCTATATAATACTGTTGACAACCTTGTAAATTGAGGTTACAGCCACTCTATATAATACTGTTGACAACCTTGTAAATTGAGTCTACTACAACTCTATATAATACTGCTGACAACCTTGTAAATTGAGTCTACTACAACTCTATATAATGCTGTTGACAACCTTGTAAATTGAGACTACAACCACTCTATATAACACTGTTGACAACCTTGTAAATTGAGTCTACTACAACTCTATATAATACTGTTGACAACCTCGTAAATTGAGTCTACTACAACTCTATATAATACTGTTAACAACCTGGTAAATTGAGTCTACTACAACTCTAAATAATACTGTTGACAACCTTGTAAATTGAGTCTTCAACCACTCTATATAATACTGTTGACAACCTTGTAAATTGAGTCTGCTACAACTCTATATAATACTGTTGACAACCTTGTAAATTGAGTCTACAACCACTCTATATAATACTGTTGACAACCTTGTAAATTGAGTCTACTACAACTCTATATAATACTGTTGACAACCTTGTAAATTGAGTCTACAACCACTCTATATAATACTGTTGACAACCTTGTAAATTGAGTCTACAACCACTATATATAATACTGTTGACAACCTTGTAAATTGAGTCTACTACAACTCTATATAATACTGTTGACAACCTTGTAAATTGAGTCTACAACCACTCTATATAATACTGTTGACAACCTTGTAAATTGAGTCTACTACAACTCTATATAATACTGTTGACAACCTTGTAAATTGAGTCTACTACAACTCTATATAATACTGTTGACAACCTTGTAAATTGAGTCTACAACCACTCTATATAATACTGTTGACAACCTTGTAAATTGAGTCTACAACCACTCCTTATAATACTGTTGACAACCTTGTAAATTGAGTCTACTACAACTCGATATAATACTGTTGGCAACCTTGTAAATTGAGATTACAACCACTCCATATAATACTGTTGACAACCTTGTAAATTGAGTCCACAACAACGCTATATAAAACTATTCAAAACCTTATTTAGATGATCCTTGCGCCCAAAGGTCTTCCCGCACAAGGAGCAACGAAATGGTCTGTGCCCAGAATGAATGCGCTTGTGTCTGGTAAGCTCTTCCCTGCGAGTAAACTGACGACCACACTCACATTTGTGTAGCCTCTCCACTATGAGAGTGAAACATATTTAGATCAGTTAATGCTGCATGCAAATGTCTGGTGTTTTGTAAAATAAAGTAAAAACATATATCAAGCGCATAACTGTGTTTATTATAGTTTATACCATATAGTGCACAGATACACAATCATCAAGTATGTAGCGTTGACTGGTGTAAATTTGAACTAATGTCAACTAATGGCAAAAACCGTGTCGAGAATATAAATGAAACAGAAGAATAAAATGAGGATTTTGCGTGGACTAATCTACGTACATGCAATAGTATCGGCGACAGAGCAAGAACTTTGATGTGAAAGATATGATACTATTTTAGAAGGAAAATAGCCAGTAATATTCAGAAAGTAAGCGGGAGAAAAAGTAAAAATAGTAAGCGATACATTTGACAGGAAATTATGAAAGTGCGGAAATGGAGAATAAAATGAACATTAACTCTATAGAACATCAATTAAACTTAAGTAGGTTTAATCATTTTAGTTTGTAATGATTGTATCAATCTTTTGCTGATTATTGTGGATTACTGAAAGATGTCAGATTTCAAATCTGTTTGTTTGGCGCTGGAGCACCACAGGAAGACAACATAGAGAAAGTCAACATATGAAACGACTGGAGTATTAAAAGATGCGGTATTAAAACAGAGAGCGTAAATAGAAGACAGTGGTTATGAAAAATTAATCAAGTTGTTCAGGCGCAATTGAAGAAGATAATGAAAATCGAAACTCGAACTGTCCGATATACAGATATCGTGATAGGCAGTTAGCATACATTGAGTGTCGAGTTGCTCGACTTTTAAAATTATTTTTACAAGTCACAGAACTGAGAACACATGAAGATGATCTACCAACTAAATGATAAAGGAAAGGTCTAAATAAACAAAAACTCGATAGAACAAAATATAAATGTATAATTAGTAATCATGTTAGTGAGAACAATAGAACAACAGACAAGAAAACCACTGGAGTCTGTAGAAATGTGGTTTTACAGAAGAATGTTGAGAATACCATGGACAGCTAAGAAGGGTAATGAAAGTGTTCTGAAAGAGATCAAAGCAAAAAGAAAGCTCATTTCCAATATTAGGAAGAAACAATCATCATTTTTTAGCCATATAATGAGAAGAGAACAACTGAAATATATTGTAACAACTGGAAAAATTGAGAGATGAAGAGACAGAGCGAAGCAAAGAGAAAAAAAAAATAACAGACAGCTTAAGAGAATGGCTTGGCAGAAGGTCAACAACAGAAATGATAAATAACTGTTGAGATCGATAGTTGTGGAGAGACATGATCACCTACGCCAAGAGGCCCGGTACTTGATGACGATGATTAGTGAGAAGAGCCCCGTTGTTAAGTAGTAAAATAACATAATACAGAACACGGAATCATTGAATATTATATTTTAAAACATGAATTATATTTATTAACGTTATATTTTGCAAAAAAGTTAACGTCGATAACAAAACAAATAAAATAAAATAAGGTAGAATTTATTATGTGCATCTTGTTCAAAACACCATCTACTGATTGTAAAAAAATCTAACTTGAAGGTGCTTGTGAAGAAAAATATGTAGTTTAAGTTTGAAAAAGGAGAAATGAAACAAAATATATAAAAATGGTCTGGTTAAAGCTTTACGTAATTAATGGACGACACAAATTTGAACAACGTTTCAGCTCAATCGGCCTTCAGCAGGAATAACAAACAACACATACACACACACAGATATGTAAGTAAATAAAATTAGCCCCATATAGCTAACTAATAATGAAGTATCTAAAACAAAATAATTTCGAACTAGAATGGGAAATAATAATACCACAGCTGGTGGAATGGTCATAAAATAGTTCAGCCGAGTAAACAGCTTGAAATTTTAAAAATATATACTAGAGTAAACACGTAGGACGATATACAAACACGGAGTAGCAGCGATTTTGTACTAGTGTGGAGTCAAGGCAAAGAAATGCATACACATGTATATGACCCTTTTCGTCTTGTCAGACGGTCTAGTGGAGGCTATTGCGTATTTTTTTGAGGTATTGTTTTTGCCGAACAGCTTCTCTCGTGGCTAATTCTACCAATGTTTGACAAACACACGCGGTCACATAATGAACAGGTCAGGCTCGCTGGTCCACAGGGTTTACCATCCTTTTTCATGAGTCTCTTCTCTTCTAAGTCCAGTCTTAGAACAGTCTCAAATGTTGTTATACCGTTCCTTATACGTGCTCTCCATGATGTGCGATCACTTGCCAGATGTTGCCAGTCGTTTTCACAGATGGAGAAGTCTTTCAGAGATGATTTGCAGATATCTCTATATCGTAGTTTAGGTCTGCCGATTTGTCGTTTTCCGTGTTTTAGCTCACCATATAGTATTTGCCTAGGAATGCGTTTTTCTTCCATCCGTTGGACATGCCCCAGCCATCTTAGCCTTCGACTTCTGAGCATCGACATGATTGTTAGGGTCTTAGCACGTTGCAGGACAGTTAAGTTGGTTATTTTGTCCTGCCATTTGATGTGCATTATTTTGCGGAGACATCGCATGTGGAAGACATTTAGTCTTTTTTCCTGGTTTGAGTATGTTGTCCAGGTTTCGGATCCATATAGTAGTGTGCTAAGCACACAAGTTTGATATATTAAGAGTTTAGTCTTTTGAGTTAGTTTCGTGTTGTTCCATGCCCTTTTTGTGAGTTTGCCGAAGGTCGTAGCTGCCTTACCAATTCGACAGTTTATTTCTTCATCGAGAGAGATGGTTTGCGTAACTGTGGATCCAAGATATGTAAATTTCTGTACTGATTCTAGTGGGCAGTCTTTTAGAGTAATAGATATAGGTTTGAAGTCACCTTGATTTAGTATTACTGTCTTCTGAACATTAATTGACAGTGAAAAAAGGTCGCATGCTTTATCCAGGTTGTTGATCAGCGACTGTAGGGTGGCCTCACTATGAGCGACTAGGGCTGCATCGTCAGCAAATAAAAATTCTTTAAGTAGGGCAACATTTGTTTTGGTTTTTGCTCTTAGTCGTGCTAGGTTGAACAGTGAGCCATCTGGTCTAGTGCGAATGCAAATATCTCCTGAGCTGTTTTCGAAGGTGTAATTTAGGAGGGCAGCAAAAAATATACCAAAAAGGGTGGGGGCGAGGACACATCCCTGTTTCACTCCTTTGTTGACTTTGAAATTCTCTGATGGACTCCCATCAAAATGGACTTTGCCATTCATAAAATCATACACATGTGAAGCTGTAGTAAACATTTAAGTTTTGAAAACCAGCGTCGCATTTGTCAAAATAGGACAATTATGTATTTAAAAAAAAAAAACAAGTTATACAAAATGCAGTACAAACAATAAAGTTTACACAATAGCACAGTACAAACAATAAGCTTTACTAATAGGTAAGTAAAAACAATACACTTTTCAGAATAGTGTAGTCTTTTTCTTATTCTACCTTTCAGCTCTCTGTGGAGTATATATCTTCAAAAAACACTTTCCAAGTCGTTCTGTTTCTTGCCATATCTTTTAATATCATTTCATGTTTTCCCTATCATCTTCACCTCTGCTTCTATCTGTCTTCTCCAAGAATTCCTTGGTCTTCCTCTTTGTTTTTTTCCCTGGGGATTCCAAAAAAAGACCTGTTGTGTAATACTCTCATTTGGCTTTTGCAGTGTGTGTCCTATCCAGCTCCATCGTTTTTTCTGTATCTCTTTATCCACTGGTATTTGACTGGTACATTTCCATAATTCTATGTTAGTGATTTTGTCCTGTCACTTCCATCCTTTTATTCTGCGTAAGCATCCATTAATGAAAGTCTGTATCTTCATGATTGTCAATTTAGTTGTTCTCCATGTTTCACAGCCATATAATAAGACTGACTTAACATTGGAGTTGGCAATTTTTATTTTAGTATTTAACCTAATTGCTTTGGACTTCCATATGTTTCTCAGTATAACAAATGCTCCTCTTGCTTTTGATATCCTTATTTTGGTATCATTCTCTGTTCCTCCCTCTTTGTCTATATTACTGCCCAGATATATGTAAGATTGTACGTCTAGTAGAAGTATTTCTCCTAGTTTTATTTGGTTATTGTCAACTGCATTAATTCTCATAATGTTGGTCTTTTCTCTATTTATTTTCAGTCCCAATTGTTGTGATCTCTCATCAAATATACTCATTTTATCCTGCATCTGTTGATGGCTGTGTGATACGAGAGATATCAACAGCAAAGTCTCAATCATCAAGTTGTTTGGTCAGTGACCACTGGATTCCATTTCAGTTGTTTTGAGTTATTTTCATAATCCAATCTATGGTGAGTAGAAAAAGAAATGGAGATAGAAGGCATCCTTGCCTTACTCCTGTTCTTATTTCAAATGATTCTGTAAGCTGCGCTTCATGCACCACACTACATTTCATTCCTTCATACATATTTTCTTATCAGGTTAATAAACTTTGTGGGGATTCCGTAATGACTCAGAAACTTCCAAAGCATTCTTCTGTCTAAACTATCAAATGCCTTTTCGTAATCTATGAATCCAATATATAGTGGGGACTGTAGTTCTAAACATTGTTTAACTATTATACGTAGGGTAGTTATTTTATCAGCACATGATCTATTCTTCCTAAAACCTGCTTGTTCATCTCTCAAATGTTTCTCTATGACCTCTTTTAGTCTCTCCAGAATGATTTTGCTTAATTTTTTTCCTGGCACTGATATTAGCATAGTTCCCCTATAATTTGTGTGCTTCCTATGTACTTGTAAACTTCCTTTCTTTGGTAGTTTGAGAATAGTTCAGTACAAACAATGTATTTGATAAAATAGTTCACTACAAACAGCAAACATAAAATAGTGAGGTATAAACAGTAAACTTAAAAAAAAAACAGTGCGATGCTGACAGTAAACTTTACAAAATGGTGCGAACCTGAGTGAACAAATGAATGAGGTTCCAGTGTCAAAACTGAAGCGCTCGGAGAGTTATAAATGTGAGAGATGACATGTTCTTGATGGATTTCTTCATACTCAAGATGTTGACCTGACAGAAGGGACTGGCTATCTACAAAGCAGTTACCAAATACTGGTACATTTAAATCATAAGACGTTCTGGAATAAAAATTACTGCAGACTTGAGAAAATACTGGAGGTTGATGAGCTCCAAATAGGTTAGAATTGTACATATACCATCCCCAGTCGAGCAAATAATTGCTATATGAGTCTGAGTGTCTTGATGACAGTACACTTGGAGTCCCGTTGTATGCCAATGAACTGATCTGTGTCTTTGGAATGTTTTCTGAATCAATGCCATTGAGATAATCTACCTGGGAGTTGCTAAGGTCGTAACAATGAAGGATATCTCTGGCAGAATGTTCAAAGTTAACTTGACCCGTACCCGTGGATAAATTGCTGACACAAGCATTTGCTCCTTGAATTGCAATATTTGAAGAGTGCAGTTCTCGCCCTTGATAGCGACGTGGCCTGCTGAATGCAGACTTGTGGTATTCAGAATTCAAGTTCTCAATTAGATTAGGAGTGATCGATATTCCTTGTGATTGTTTGATATTTGACACTGAATCCACATCGACGTGAGAATGGTACTTCATTTCTTGAAATTCATTGTTTTTATGGCTTCGAACTGCACCTGTTTTCGGTGTATTTCTGTCAGCTATTCGTAGATGCTCCTTTAACACCATATCACTGCTTTCTGTCTCTTTCAAAGTCTGCTCGGAGAACTTTAGATTATCCACATAATTTCTTTCACTATATTTGAGGTTCTGGCATGTTTTCTCCGACAAATGCCTACCCTCTCCATTGTATGAATGGTACAATAAGATGGGTTTGAACATTTTTGGTTTCTGCTGTAAATGCTCATACACCTGAACCCTAAAATGTTCATTACATAACATTTTAATTGTCTCTTTATTTCTATTTATTTTAACGTGCGTTTAACAACAAATAAATACAATATTTGTTTCCAAAATTGCTTATCTTTGCTTCAGTTCATACCTGGCATAAAAAATAAAAACCGAATAAATTTCAACTCTACCAGTAATTGAAACGCTTATATAGACTAAATGCCAGTTTAATTCTGTATCACTCGCATAATGCAGTAATAAATATTAGAGTCAATTATTGTAACATACTTTATCCGTAAAATTAAAAGTAAGATTGATTTCATTAAGTGAATATAAAATGTAAACAATTTTCAGCCATTTGACAAAAGTACAACATCAAAAGCATTCAATGACTAACAGACCTAATCTTGAGAGGGAAAACATTAAATGAGTACAATAACTACTGAAAATAAATACAATTATACAACGAAAAGTTAATATTTTCTATTATTTAATTTATTTTTAAGTGATTGAATAATTGTTTGTTTATCATTCGCATTAACTTTTGACAATCATGCCTATAAATCAACAAAATGAACAGTTCCAACGTATGGGATATTTTTTTGGAAATAAAAAGTTGACAGCCCCACTAATCTAATGAATTAATAATGAAAATCCAACAAGCTGATGAATCAGAAAACACAAAGCAAATTAATTCAATATAATGAAAAGCACATTTTGTAGTGGTATTTTAAAAAGTACAGATTAAAAGTAATTTCACGGCTAGATTCACAGAACAATAAATAAAATAAAGGCAATAATGGATTATTATCTTGTCCATGCATTGATATGGAGAAAGTGGGCGGGTATTGAGCAAAGGTCATCGATGCAGCGGTGTCTTTATCTTTGGAGGTGATATCACTTGCAAGCTTGTTACAACTAGTAGTTCATTCTCGTTATCAAGGGAAGTAAATTGCCATACTGGATTTATCACACCCAGATACGATGTTGTTGAATTATTCTATATCAGTACATGATACATGAAATCCTCGATGGGGAGTATATTTGTCTGTTTATTGATTGATGAAATTGATTTTTCTTACATTTTTCACCATGCATAACTATTTGTATTGATTGGTTTTCTTCCTCTTATATCCTTAATTTGCCTTTCAGCGTCAATGGGAGATATAATGTGCGGTCTCTGTTCGCCTCTGCTGTTGTTATGTTTCCCAGTGTTTCTAATTATCCGTCAGCCCATCTTTTTCGTGGTCGGTCCTTGGGTCTGGTGTTCTCGCGACGTTTATTGAAGGCCCGTTGTGTTGTTTTGATCTTTCTGCCTTGTCACGTGGCCAAAAACCATTTTATATGTTGTTGCTTTATATATTATATGGCGGGGGTTATTCCTATCTTGTTGTTCAGTTCTTCATTTCTGATCTATCTCTCTGTTTCCTGTCTTTCGTCTAACACATTTAATCTCAGTAGAGGTTATTATATAGATAGATGGTATACGCAAAAGAAGAAGTATTGATGGATATAAAGTAGAACTGCTGTCCACGCAAGCTTCTGTATCAGCAGCATAGGATTCATAGTGTGGGAATGTAATTAGTAAAGATAAGTGTTGGAGTTTTGTCTGATCAGTGACATACACCTTGCTCACATTTTTATCTGCCAAATGTCTTGTTCGCTTACTCGTATTCGTACTACACCACAAGCGCTAAACAGTCACACAGAGGAGAAGTACAACAAACACACACAAGCAACATATTTACACAGGGAAGAAGAACAGCAAACATACAAACGGTAAACCTTCACGCAGAGAGGAAGCGCGATAAACATACACGAGCTGAACATTCACACAGGGGAGAAGTACAACACACACACACACGCTAAACCTTCACGCAGGTAGACAGTGTAATAAACATACACAAGCTAATACACATACACAGTGAAGAAGGGCAACTAACATATACAAGCTAAACATTCACACCGAGACGAAGTGCAACGAACATATACAAGCTAAACATTCACACAGAGAAGAAGTGCAAATTCACACCGAGAAGAAGTGCAACTAACATATACAAGCTAAACATTCACACAGAGAAGAAGTGCAACTAACATATACAAGCTAAACATTCACACAGGGGAGAAATGCAATAAATACACACATGCAATACATACAACCACATACTTCACATCTCGTTAGAGTTCAACAATTTTATGTACTTCTACTTCTGCTTCTTTTTCCTCCTCCTCCTACTCTACTTTTTCATCATATACTTCTTCTTGGCTTGCATGTTTGCGAATTGTGATTACATAGTATTTTGCACCTAAAAGTCCAATGCATCCGACATCAGCATAAATTTGTTCTGGACTGCATCTGTGGCATTCTTTGACCCATCTGTAGCATTCTTTGACCCATCTGTAGCTAGACATTTCTGTTTTGTTAAAATACCTTGGTTTGTATTACGTTATTATTATTTTTGTTCTGTTAAGTTGTTGAATCGTCTGCCAGAACTATGATGCTCTTCCTATAACGTTTAATGGATGTGAACTGTGAAGGTTTGGAAACAATTGACAAACATGTCAGTAGTTGCATCATAGATATTGTTTAGGAGACGACGCCATGAGACGTCATGAGAAAGTCATGAGCACGTCATGAGTAGGTCATGAGCAAGTCATGAGCACGTCATGAGCAAGTCATGAACAAGACGTGAACAAGTCATGAGCACGTATGAGCAAGTCATGAGCAAGACATGAGCAAGTCATGAGCAAGACATGAGCACGTCATTAGCTAGTCATGAGCACGTCATGAGCAAGTTATGAGCACGTCATGAGCAGTTAAAAATTCAATGAGGGTAATATCTCATGAACACATTGTTCAGAAATCAGTAATATCTATAAAAAAAAAAAACACATGAAGACAGATAACATTTTTCAGTTATTTACATAATCGAGACTTTATTTAGTTGTGTTCAGGTGGCTGGATAGTCTAGAGGTACGATGTCGGCCTCAGGGCAGGAAAGAACCCGAGTTCAAAGCACACCAGAAGCGGTGTTGATTTGTCAAAAATAGGAAAAATTAATCCGTGGTTTCTTCATGACGTTACCCTCCCCTGATCTCTTGGTTAGTGAGATCCGATGTCCTGCTCATGACTTGCTCATGACTTGCTCATGACTTGCTCACGACTTACTCATGACTTGCTCATGACGTGCTCATGACTTGCTCATGTCTTGCTCATGACTTGCTCATGACTTGCTCATGACTTACTCATGACTTGCTCATGACCTGCTCATGACTTACTCATGACTTGCTCATGACTTACTCATGACTTGCTCATGACTTGCTCATGACTTACTCATGACTTACTCATGACTTGCTCATGACTTGCTCATGACTTACTCATGACCTGCTCATGACGTGCTCATGACTTGCTCATGTCTTGCTCATGACTTGCTCATGACGTGCTCATGACTTGCTCATGACTTACTCATGACGTGCTCATGACTTGCTCATGACGTCTCATGACTTCTCGAGTAACGGCAGTTACAGGTGGTCCCGTCTGCACTCGCGCGCGTTGAAGATTCCTTGGCAGTAAAAATCGAAAAGAGTGGACATTAAGACTGGTTGCTGCTCGGATACAATTGTCAGCAAAAAACTACCCACACCATGGATCCTAGGCCGTGCTACGGAGTTCGTGCACTTGATCTAGGATTCTCCTCTGTTTTTTTTTTTTTTTTGGATATTCTTGAGGGAGATATAGGTGCACCTATGGATTCATGCGGGGTGTAGTGATGATGATCTAACAACAAACAAACAATTATTGGTTTCCAATACCTTCATTGACTTCATATGCGGTGTTACTATACTTTTCCAAGTATGCGAATGAGTTAATTGCTGCAAGCTTCTTGCTCTTTATTTTAACAAATGTGCTAATTATTTTTAAAATGTAGTGTCTTTTGTATCCATGTTAAGATTGGCACTATATAACATTTAAAAACTCTTTTTCTTATTTCTGTTGTCAAAAATAGATTGCATAGTATCTTCCTATTGTATCAATATGACAAAAGGACAAGAAAATCACGTGAGTCTGTAAAAATGTGGTTTTACAGAAGAATGTTGAGAATATAATGGACAACTAAGTAGAGTAATGAAAACGTTCTGAAAGTGGATTAAGCAAAAAGAGAGATAATTTCCAATATTAGGAAGAAACAATCATCATTTTTTGGCCGTGTAATGAGAAGGGGACAGCTGGAATATATTGTAACAACTGGGAAAGTTGAGGGACGAAGAGACAGAGGTAAGCAAAGAGAAAAAAATAACAGACAGCTTAAGAGAATGGCTTGGCAGAATGTCAACAACAGAAATGATAAATAGCAGCCGAGATCGAAAGTTGTGGAGAGACATGATCACTTACGCCAGTAGGCTCGGTACTTGATGATGATGATAATAATAATAAACTAGATACGATAAAAAGCAGCCGAGAGAGAGAGAGAGAGAGAGAGAGAGAGAGAGAGAGAATAGCTGTATATTTTTCTGTTAATGTATGCAGCGAGACAAAACAATACATTCACCTGTGCTTAACTAGACTAACAGTATTTTAAAATGTATATAGATTAAAGTGACGATGGCAACATTCTGGTAATGTATGCAGCGAGACAAAACAATACATTCACCTGTGCTTAACTAGACTAACAGTATTTTAAAATGTATATAGATTAAAGCGACGATGGCAACATTCTGGTAATGTATGCAGCGAGACAAAACAATACATTCACCTGTGCTTAACTAGACCAACAGTATTTTAAAATGTATATACATTAAAGTGACGATGGCAACATTCTGGTAATGTATGCTTCGAGACAAAACAATACATTCACCTGTGCTTAACTAGACTAACAGTATTTTAAAATGTATATAGATTAAAGTGACGATGGCAACATTCTGGTAATGTATGCAGCGAGGCAAAACAATACATTCACCTGTGCTTAACTAGACTAACAGTATTTTAAAATGTATATAGATTAAAGTGACGATGGCAACTTATTCAACCTGAAATAGTATTTACAACTCCCACAAAGATAGCACAGACTTGCTGTGACAGAGAAACAAGTGACAACAAGAGATGAGAGTGAGAAAGAGCGAGCGCGATACAAATATTTTGCATATCATGGTGATAACGCATCCTGATATCATCAAGCCTGTTTAGACTTGCCGATACTTCAAATAAATAAACCTCCACTGTCTTTATCTTTCCATTTTCTTCACACGTTATCTCGCTCTAGCGTCAACCCATCAATAGTGATAGGACACTCTTTACATAGAACTTTACAACAGGAGACACCATGATAGTCAGAAATAGTCCACCTGTCGACTACGTTTTTCGACACTTGGGTGTCGCAAGCCAGTCGGGTGCATACATAAACTATAGAGACACAAACACACACATAAATGTACACGCATAAAGAGAATACATTACTTATTGTTATGTCTCTTCTCATAGAGATGTACACTGAAACACATTAACATTATCTTAGTACACTGATACACATTAGCATCATCTTATAGCCCGTTCAGAAATTCATGATCACACCTGAATTAGTTTTGCGTGATAACCGCTTGTTATTTTGGTTTCAAATTTTGCATGCAAACTTAGAATATTGATGATGCAAAGATTTTGGTATTTTTTATTCCATAAACACAACAGATTTTACACATCAGCGAATTCCTTTGATCTTTTATGACGATATCACACAAGTTGATTCAAATTTTAGAGTTTACAGTAATCGTATTAAATTTTTCAGTTTACTGCAATTCTTGTCAGAGGCGTATCTACATAGTGCTTAATTGTGGGTGTTGTTCATTATGTGTATTTGCAAACATGAATTTAATTGGTTACAATTAGTCTTGTCTTTCGGTCACCATTAGACCCCAGGACGTCCTAACTGCAGCTGGAATTGAATTCATATTAATTTTAATCATGCCGAATCTGACGATTACAAGAGGTTTATAATCATTACTGGCTGGACAAATAGTAATCCATCTCGTTTCCAGTACTCATCTTCCACCAGCAGCTCATGTTCAACACACTTCTTCCAGAACGGAATGTCTATTTTTGAGAGAGACTCGCGTGTCAGAACTTCAACATCACACATTTTAAACGTCTTGTTCTGTTCTGCAACTTGTCCTTTGACGTGAGCCCAGACAAGTTCGATTGGATTAAGGTGCGCATGATATGCAGGGAGTCGAAGAGAGGTGTGGCCGTATTTCTCAATGATTTTGTCAACATGGTACACCTTTTTCTTATTCGTAATCTTCACAAGTTGTAACAATTCGGGTTTTAAATATGTGTCGTCAAATTTGACATTTTCATTCGCAAGCCATGTCCTAATTTGCTCTTTTGTATTTGATGCAGTAGGCACTTTGTCTTCCTCTGATACAACATTGTGATACGATGCATTATCCAGACTATGCATGAAGGTCTCTCCAGGATTGGTAAAAGATCGTTCTCCAACCAGTGCCTGAAAATGTTTCCATTCATTTCAGTATGGTAGTCCCTACCGTCGGTACTTTTTGATTGGAAAATAAGTCCCACATCATGGACAAGACCGTTTTCAGTGCTTCCAGCATGCGTTAATATAATGCGCTGGCATTTGCTGCTCGGAATTGTTCTTTTGAGTTTGCCATTTACTGACTGCCATTCTTTAGCATAGGTGTGGTGTGCGTTGACCCATGATTCGTCCAAATATACAATATCATACCGTTCACGTATCCTCACGTGTTCACGTGTCACGTTTTATGACATCCATGTCAAAGCTGTCGACTTTCCTTTTCCTTCCTTGATTGACATGAGTGCACTCTGAGTCTTGTTTAATCCAACGAGAAAATAACGATCTATTAAGACCAAGCGAGAGTTGCGTTCGTCTCTCTGGGTCATGAATATCACAATATAAATGCCCCATCTTGGATTCCCTAAGGAAGTGCTGATATAGTAAAACACTAACCTTTTGCATAGTTATAAATTTGCATTTCAAACTCATTGTAATTTAGATATAAATGTTGGTATTTAAAGTCAACAAATTGTCTACTGAGTCTTCACAAAATTAATAAAGATACGCCTTCCCGCCGGTAATTAATGCCCAGCCCGTGGTGCGTCATGTCGTTCAATAACAATTCAGTTTTGTGCACGGGATTTTCCTGAAGTTAGTGTTTCTGCAATAGCCAAACTATTTTACGTGAACGGCCACACCAAATTAATGTATATATAAAAAAATGGTGTCAAATTTGAACAGGGTGAATTTAATATAGCCTAAAGAAGAAAACTTTTAAACTAGATCAAATTTCTCAGAGCAAAAAATATTTCTATAACGTCATCAATATTCTAAGATTGCATGCAAACTTTGAAAGCAAAATAACAAACAGTTATTCCGCAAAACTAATTCAGGTGTGATTATGAATTTTTGAACGGACTATAGTACACTGATACACATTAGCATCATCTTAGTACACTAATACACATTAGCATCATCTTAGTACACTGATACCCATTAGCATCATCTTAGTACACTGATACACATTAGCATCATCTTAGTACACTGATACACATTAGCATCATCTTAGTACACTGATACCCATTAGAATTATCTTAGTACACTGATACACATTAGCATTATCTTAGTACACTGATACACATTAGCATTATCTTAGTACACTGATACCCATTAGCATTATCTTAGTACACTGATACACATTAGCATTATCTTAGTACACTGATACACATTAGCATTATCTTAGTACACTGATACCCATTAGCATTATCTTAGTACACTGATACACATTAGCATTATCTTAGTACACTGATACACATTAGCATTATCTCAGTACACTGATACACATTAGCATTATCTTAGTACACTGATACACATTAGCATTATCTTAGTACACTGATACACATTAGCATTATCTCAGTACACTGATACACATTAGCATTATCTTAGTACACTGATACACATTAGTATTATCTTAGTACACTGATACACATTAGCATTATCTTAGTACACTGATACACATTTGATGAATACTGTACAAAAATAATGTTGGTGCTTTTAATTGTTCTAGGATAATGTTGATGTATATTGTACTAAGATAATATTGATGTATATTGTACTAAGATAATGATGATATATATTGTACTAAGATAATGTTGATGTATATTGTACTAAGATAATATTGATGTATATTGTACTAAGATAATGTTGATGTATATTGTAATAGAATAATGTTGATGTATATTGTAATAGGATAATGTTGATGAATATTGTAATAGGATAATGTTGATGTATATTGTACTAAGATAATGTTGATGTATATTGTAATAGAATAATGTTGATGTATATTGTAATAGGATAATGTTGATGTATATTGTAATAGGATAATGTTGATGTATATTGTACTAAGATAATGTTGATGTATATTGTAATAGGGTAATGTTGATATATATTGTACTAAGATAATGTTGATGTATATTGTAATAGGATAATGTTGATGTATATTGTACTAAGATAATGTTGATGTATATTGTACTAAGATAATGATGATACATATTGTACTAAGATAATGTTGATGCTATCATTGTACTAGGATAAAGTTTGTGCATATTGTACTAAGATAATGTTTATGCGTATCATTGTACTAAGATAATATTGGTGCATATTGTACTAGGATAATGTTGGTGCATATTGTACTAAGATAATGTTGATGTAAATCATTTTACTAAGTTTGTGCTGTTCCATATTGTACTAAGATAGTTAGCTATACGCCAACATTATCTAAGTACAATGATGCGCATCAACATTATCCTAGTACAATATGCACCAACATTATCTTAGTACAATATGTCCAACATTATCCTAGTAAAATTTGCACCAACTTTATCCTAGTACAATGATATGCATCAACATTATCTTAGTACAGATACTCTAACAAGATCTAGAAGCGACAACAGACATACTCTATAACTCGATAGACAACATACTGTAACTAGATTTAGAAGCGACAGCAGACATACTCTATAACTCGATAGACAACATACTGTAACTAGATCTAGAAGCGACAGCAGACATACCCTATAACTCGATAGACAACATACTGTAACTAGATCTAGAAGCGACAGCAGACATACTCTATAACTCGATAGACAACATACTGTAACTAGATCTAGAAGCGACAGCAGACATACCCTATAACTCGATGGACAACATACTGTAACTAGATCTAGAAGCGACAGCAGACATACCCTATAACTCGATAGACAACATACTGTAACTAGATCTAGAAGCGACAGCAGACAGACCCTATAACTCGATAGACAACATACTGTAACTAGATCTAGAAGCGACAGCAGACATACCCTATAACTCGATAGACAACATACTGTAACAAGATCTAGAAGCGACAGCAGACAGACCCTATAACTCGAAAGGCAATACAGTATGAACTCTGAAGGGAGTCACAATGAGTGACAGACAGCGAACAAAGTTGTAATGAACAGCGGAAATAGAGATACACAAAGTTGGTCTTAAGTGTTTGTGCAAAGAATGAATCCACTAAAATGAAAATTTTGTTGCAGTACTGCTATAAACCACAATGTTTTGTCAGTGATGTCTTACTGATTTCTTCAATGCCAGTGATACTGACCTTTGTCTAAGACTTAGAAAAACGAAATCTACATTGTACATGAAATGTGTAAATTATCGTTCGAAACTTGAATTCTGTGCCTAATTCATTTATAAAAGTAAAAATTATGTTTATTTAATTCTACATGTCATGCATGTTATAAAGAAGAAAATCCTCAACGCAAATAGCTCAGGGATCGGCTCCCTCAATGAGATAGAACTGCTTGCACAGAACAGAGACAGATGGCGAGATTTGATAAAATATCTTTAAAAGAAAACTGCTAGAACAAAAAATTCATATAGGAGAAGGTGTATCTTGGTCTAAGCCCTATGGGCCGGTTACGGCTCGAAAGGTCAATAGTAGTAGTAGTAGTAAATAGCTCACACAAACATTGGTTATTTATTTTAAATTTGTTCTAGCAGATCGCAGTTAAAAAAAAAAATACAGAAACGGAGTGTAGAGCCAGCCATCTCCTATAAAATAATTGAAACATCAGTTACATTACAATCAGATGAACAAGGGAACATAAATACGAGATCGCAAATTTAAAGAGTTACGTACCTTTTATTACGTAACTTAATTACAGTTTCATTAAACTGGTATCTGTTGCATTACAAAACATAAATGTTTGTTGCAGACGACACTTATGTAGTAACATATATTTTACTCAACGAGCTATTTAGTTTACTATTACTATATTTAATTTCTAGCTTCATTACTACAACTTAGATGAAGACAATATGTTCATAGCTTTCAATAAATAAATACACACAACCTATGTCATTGCTGCCAACATCTGGAAGAGGCTCATCGGTTATGTGTCTATCATTTCTGACAATCAAATGCATTCATCTGAAAAGTTACTTGAAAGTAATTTATAATTAGTGTATAACAATGATGCTATAAATGAACTAAAAATATTGTCAATTGTAAGAGCGCATAACTTCAACGTTAGAAAGAATTCGTAAATAATAAATGAGAGTTTGAGGAAGTATGGAAGGGAGAGCAGAAGGTGAGAAAAAAAAAAGGGGGGGGGGGTAAACATGCCATGTGATGCAGAGGAAGTTAGGTGTTTGCGCTTATAGTTTATCATTACCGGAGGTGGATTTATGGGCGATATGGTCAGTATCACGCCAGGCGGTTCTACGTTTAACTGAAGAAACAAATCTCTCTGGTACACATTTTCACAGGCAGAATGAACATCACAGCTGCAACTGTACAGAACAAAAAAAAAAAAGTCACATTTGATATTTGAACTCGAGCTCAGTTGGTCAGCAGGCAATCGCTCTAATCACATCTCTAACGTGGGAGCCGCGATGGTTCAGTTGGTCATTAGACAATCGCAGTATGCACATATCTACCAATGCGAGCCACGATAGTTCAGTTGATCATTAGACAATCGCTCTAATCACATCTCTAACGTGGGAGTTGCGATAGTTCAGTTGATCATTAGACAATCTCTCTAATCACATCTCTAACGTGGGAGCTGCGATAGTTCAGTTGATCATTAGACAATCGCTCTAATCACATCTCTAACGTGGGAGCTGCGATAGTTCAGTTGATCATTAGACAATCGCTCTAATCACATCTCTAACGTGGGAGCTGCGATAGTTCAGTTGATCATTAGACAATCGCTCTAATCACATCTCTAACGTGGGAGCTGCGATAGTTCAGTTGATCATTAGACAATCGTTGAATGCACATATCTACCAATGCGAGCCGCAATAGTTCAGTTGATCATTAGACAATCGTTGAATGCACATATCTACCAATGCGAGCCGCAATAGTTCAGTTGATCATTAGACAATCGCTGTATGCACATATCTACCAATGCGAGCCGCGATAGTTCATTTGGTCATTAGACAATCGCTGTATGCACATATCTACCAATGCGAGCCGCGATAGTTCAGTTGATCATTAGACAATCGCTCTAATCACATCTCTAACGTGGGAGCTGCGATAGTTCAGTTGATCATTAGACAATCGCTCTAATCACATCTCTAACGTGGGAGCTGCGATAGTTCAGTTGATCATTAGACAATCGCTCTAATCACATCTCTAACGTGGGAGCTGCGATAGTTCAGTTGATCATTAGACAATCGCTGTAAGTACATCTCTACCGTGGGAGCCGCAATATCTCAGTTAGTCAATAGACAATCTCTCTAAGCACATCTCTACTGATCATGCACAAAAGCAAAACACATAACAGACAAGAACCTGTTTCCTTATATATGCAACATGTGGAGCGCATACTCAATCTTCATCATTCATTCACGTATGTGTTCTTTCTTGTGGCCATTACAATCACCTGTTTTTTTTTTCATTACATTATTTCTTATGACCTGTGTGACTGTTGTCATTCCGACCCATGCCTTTTCTCTCTGCTCACTTGTTCGCTATATCCCAGAGGTATCCAGATTTTTCCTAGCTTTCCATCTGAAGTTTATGTTCAATTTATTGTCCCTGCTGCTCGGAAATACGTTTGTTACGCACGCAAACAACGTGCGCAGCTTACACTTCGAGGATTAATTAGCAAATCGAGTCAGTGCTTCTGAACTCCAATAGGGATTGCCATGGACAGATCAACAGAGGGCTGAGGATATTTCCGAAATTGATGGGAAAAAAACATCTTTAGTTCGTATATAATTCATGATATCATTTCTCTATTATAAGATATCACACAATAGATACCAAATGAACACGCATTTCTTATATAATGTCATTTAGACATGCATTTAAATATATACAAATATGTATGTGCTGTTAGGTACACTACTTATATAGAAGTTAATGAAAATAAAGTTACGAAAGTCGAAAAATTTATTTTTATTACAAAGATAGTACATTCATTTCTTAACTACACACATGTTCAACAGTTCATAAATACGTTAACTTTGGAAAATGTTTAACAAAGACAATACCAGGGATAAATATTACCGGCTACCTCAACTCATTTTCAATGGTTTCTACAATTAGCTTGCAAGCCTTCATTCTCCAGCAACATAGAATGCTTTAAGACCACCAAATACAATCCTGAATATATGAAAACTGACATATGTGTAATATAAGTATTCGACTTGTTATTTTTTACTTATTTATAATTCCATTATTCTTGTTGTAAAAAGATATGTTTGTTTGTAAAAAGACTACGATTCAGTTAGAATCCATAAATAACAGTGACACTAAACAGAGGACAGAGGTCTTATATCCAGAGCAATATTCAGAATCAGAGTAGGATATTGTAACTGGAATGCGTATATAGTGAAAACAATTCCATTCCTGGGGTGCTTGTCACAAGCGAATCCTTAAATTCTAGGATTCATACAAGACCTGTGAGCGGTTGAAAGACTAGATTTATAAAATATCATTAAGTGGAAACCTATCTAGAGGACAGGTTACATACAATCTGATAATAAGTTGCATGAAGTTACTCAGTGCATTTTGTTGCAATCTGAATATGATAGATTATCTTGGAAAAATAATTTTCTGACAATGATAGACTCTGTAGCACTATTTTAATCGATCAACCTATCAATCAATCAACTAATCAGTTAACCTTGTTGCGGAGAAACTTGTTTTAATAAATGCTTGACAGAGACAGAATAATGGAAATTATTTTACGGATGGATTGCGTTTGAAGGTGTGAGTCAATTAAGTTCCACTTTTTGTTGGCAAACCAACATGGCAGAAAAGTGGCTAGGAAATCGGGCAAATGTAGAATTACGGTGTCCAGCAAGAGAATGGAGATACAAGCAGCAACGGCAGCAATAACATGGTTGGTTACACAGAGTGTGGATCACGCATTCTTGGTAACTGACTCGCAAAGTATGCTGTAGAAGATTGACAGTGTCTGCGGCAGGAGTGGATGCAGCTCTTGGATGACTCCAAAGTGAACGCGTTAACATGGATGTACTGTCCAGGGCACGCTGGTGTACATAGCTATAAAATAACGGATAAGCTCACATGAAGCTCTGACACTGAGTGTCGCCTTACTCTCGACATAGAAGACGTCGCCAAGTTAGTTCTTCTTTCCTCAAGAGAAGAAGAGCTGAATGGGTGAACAAAGATGTATATCTTGAGAGACATGAGTCTAAAGGTGCAAAAGAGATCTGGTCGATCGTGAATGCTTAGTGAAAAAAGCAGATTTGTCTATAATCAACAACTTACAGGAACAACCAGTCTGTTTACACTTCGAGAAATGCTGTGACGGACGGATATGGGGATGTCCCGACTGCACTGAAATTGATTCAATGAATAGAATAGAACGCGAGATAAATATCAGTCAGTACTGCAGCTGATTTCATGTTATTAAAAACAGATTTTAGTCATTTATTTTATTCTGTATTACCTTCGATATTGACTAATTACATCTTTCTTTGGCCTATTTTATTCACCCAATCACTCTCTCCCTCACTCACATCCACCCATTCACTTACCCATCACCCATACACTCACTCACAGAAAGCCCACCCCACTCACTCACTCACTTACTCACTCACTCACTCACTCACTCACTCACTCACTCACTCACTTACTCACTCACTCACTCACTCACTCACTCACTCACTCACTCACTCACTCACTCACTCACCCACCAACCCACCCACCCACCCACACACTTACTCGTGCTCTCGTTCTCTCATTCTAGTTGACCGAGCACAACAGTTACAGTTGCCATTCAGAAACGCCAGAAAATCCTAGCTAATCTTATTGCCTCTACAATTGATTTTCCTTGTTACGTTCGATTCAAAAATAATTGCAGAGATAATGTCGCTCCTGGCTGGTCCAGAAGAGGCCTATAATTACAGTTCACTTGGCAGATACTGTTAGGAATAACCAGAGAGTGCACTGTAATCAACAAAGCGACAATTTCATTCTGAGTGCTCATTTGCTGGACAATACCTGTTATAACATATCATTCACTAATTTTGAGAAAGATAAAAGAAATATATATGCAACAGCCTATTAAAAGTAATATTGGAAGAGAAAATACAAGGTAGAAAAGGCAGAGGCAGACCAAGACTAACGTGGACGAGTAGCATCAGAAGATGGACAAGTCTGCCTATGACAACCTGCACCATCAAAGCATGAGACAGAGCGGAATGGCACTCCATGGTAGCCAATCTTCGATGCGGAGACGGCCTAAATGAAAAAAAAAATATGCAACGTATTAAACGTAAACTAGAGGTTTCTTCCACAACTTGCTGGGCGTATAGGGAATATGGTGTTAGTGACCAGGCACGCCAAGTGGCGTATAGGGAATATGGTGTTAGTGACCATATATTTCCACCCACAATTTTTGTGATGTAGTCGGTATCACGCTAGCCTGTCTTTACTTCCCAGTAAACATCTTTGGTACCCATTTCTACAGGCTAGGTGTCAGCATTATCGGTCCGAAAAAAAATTCGCCATTTCTGGGAATCGAACTCGGACCTGTCTGACCAGGTAGCGAGTACACTAACCACACAGTCAGACCAGGTAGCGAGCACACTAACCACTCAGTCAGACCAGGTAGCGAGTACACTAACCACACAGTCAGACCAGGTAGCGAGTACACTAACCACACAGTCAGACCAGGTAGCGAGCACACTAACCACACAGTCAGACCAGGTAGCGAGTACACTAACCACACAGTCAGACCAGGTAGCGAGTACACTAACCACACAGTCAGACCAGGTAGCGAGCACACTAACCACACAGTCAGACCAGGTAGCGAGTACACTAACCACACAGTCAGACCAGGTAGCGAGTACACTAACCACACAGTCAGACCAGGTAGCGAGTACACTAACCACACAGTCAGACCAGGTAGCGAGCACACTAACCACACAGTCAGACCAGGTAGCGAGTACACTAACCACACAGTCAGACCAGGTAGCGAGTACACTAACCGCACAGTCAGACCAGGTAGCGAGCACACTAACCACACAGTCAGACCAGGTAGCGAGCACACTAACCACACAGTCAGACCAGGTAGCGAGTACACTAACCACACAGTCAGACCAGGTAGCGAGTACACTAACCACACAGTCAGACCAGGTAGCGAGCACACTAACCACACAGTCAGACCAGGTAGCGAGTACACTAACCACACAGTCAGACCAGGTAGCGAGCACACTAACCACACAGTCAGACCAGGTAGCGAGTACACTAACCACACAGTCAGAATAGGTAGCGAGCACACTAACCACACAGTCAGACCAGGTAGCGAGCACACTAACCACACAGTCAGACCAGGTAGCGAGCACACTAACCACACAGTCAGACCAGGTAGCGAGTACACTAACCACACAGTCAGACCAGGTAGCGAGTACACTAACCACACAGTCAGACCAGGTAGCGAGTACACTAACCACACAGTCAGACCAGGTAGCGAGCACACTAACCACACAGTCAGACCAGGTAGCGAGCACACTAACCACTCAGTCTGACCAGGTAGCGAGCACACTAACCACTCAGCCAGACCAGGTAGCGAGCACACTAACCACACAGTCAGACCAGGTAGCGAGCACACTAACCACTCAGTCTGACCAGGTAGCGAGCACACTAACCACTCAGTCTGACCAGGTAGCGAGCACACTAACCACTCAGTCTGACCAGGTAGCGAGCACACTAACCACTCAGTCAGACCAGGTAGCGAGCACACTAACCACTCAGTCTGACCAGGTAGCGAGCACACTAACCACTCAGTCTGACCAGGTAGCGAGCACACTAACCACTCAGTCTGACCAGGTAGCGAGCACACTAACCACTCAGTCTGACCAGGTAGCGAGCACACTAACCACTCAGTCTGACCAGGTAGCGAGCACACTAACCACACAGTCAGACCAGGTAGCGAGCACACTAACCACACAGTCAGACCAGGTAGCGAGCACACTAACCACACAGTCAGACCAGGTAGCGAGCACACTAACCACACAGTCAGACCAGGTAGCGAGCACACTAACCACTCAGTCTGACCAGGTAGCGAGCACACTAACAACTCAGTCTGACCAGGTAGCGAGCACACTAACCACTCAGTCAGACCAGGTAGCGAGCACACTAACCACTCAGACTGACCAGGTAGCGAGCACACTAACAACTCAGTCTGACCAGGTAGCGAGCACACTAACCACTCAGTCTGATCAGGTAGCGAGCACACTAACCACTCAGTCAGACCTGGTAGCGAGCACACTAACCATTCAGTCAGACCTGGTAGCGAGCACACTAACCACTCAGTCAGACCTGGTAGCGAGCACACTAACCACTCAGTCAGACCTGGTAGCGAGCACACTAATCACTCAGTCAGACCTGGTAGCGAGCACACTAACCACTCAGTCAGACCTGGTAGCGAGCACACTAACCACTCAGTCAGACCTGGTAGCGAGCACACTAACCACTCAGTCAGACCAGGTAGCGAGCACACTAAACACTCAGTCTGACCAGGTAGCAAGCACACTATATAACCCAGCCAGACCTGGTAGCGAGCACGCTAACCACCCAGCCACTTAAGCCCCGTATATAAAAACTGTCTTTACGGAATGTTCTCATTAATGTGGTCTGCCCTGGGGGATGGAGGTGTGTCTTGTAGGACCGAACAATAAACGCCGTTTGTTCAATGCAGACGCCGCGAGGTTTCGGGTCTGAGTTTTTATTTCACCCCCAGAAAGAAAAAAAAATAACTTGTGACCCTAACGGGATTCGAACCGCTATTCGACATGTTATTGATTCGACCACTCGCTGGCCCCGGTATACGCTGTACCGATTCACACTCAAACCAGTAACGCAGGGAAGTAATGGCTTTAATTTCGCCTTGGTGTTAGTGGCCATATTTTGTTCAAATAACCAACTACATATTTTATGGGGGGATGTATTTGACATCACGCCAACTCGCCTACTTTCCCAGACAAATATCTGGTACTCATTATCAGAGGCTACATGAGCCCAGATCACGTATCGGTTACAATGAAAAAAAAAAAAAAAGAAAAGATGTTCGACACATTTGGGAATTAAAACATCAAACCCTCAGTCACCGCAGAACTTGCCGGCCATAGAGATCAGTGTAAATTCAGATTCTTCACGCAGGATTGCAGAATGAGTGTGCTACAAACAAAAATAGCGCGAGTAAAAAGTACAGAGCACTCAGGGGTGTGCCGTTGATATAACAAAGACGGCTTTTCAAGTATTTCTTTAGCTTTTAATTTTTACTTCATTAACAAGAAAATCTTTCTGTTAGAAAACGTGTAGGCGGCCATTGTCAGGCTGTGTCCAAGGAATCCAAGAGGAGCACAGCTGTTTGTCACTGATGTTTAAGTTGTTTTACTCGTTTCAGAAATACAGCTTCTACATAATTCTGTTATGATACATTCAAGCTGATTTAAAGATGTTAGTGTTTACATTTTAAAAATAAATTGTGATTGAAAATGAAACACGATGTGCACGCAAAAAAGTAATTAGAACGTAACTAATAAGAGTAAATTAACTAAGCCAGGTTCACAATTGTGTGTGAGTGATACCACAATTGGAATTCACTTCCACAAAATATCTATTTTATGAATGAGATTAAAGTAGCAGATACAAGACATGGTGATTGATAAACGCGGCAAGATTTATAAAAATACAGTAAAAGTGTCATTTTGTAATCAGGTGTGAACATAAACAACGGGAGACATTTCAGTTGAAGTAATTAACTGTTTTTGTTGTTGTTGTTGTTGTTGTTTTTTTTTGCTAATAACAATATAAGCAAGCCAGTACATCAAATAATGGAAGCTTTAAAAGAAATGAAAATAGAGTAACACTAAAGATGGGGGTACAGAAGTACAAGATGTATTTAATAAAACCCAGTAACTTACAAATGCTGCAGGTTAGTACAAGCTGAAACAAATGGAATATGTTTATTAAAGAATGTATACCCTGTGGTATGTCGTCAAGGAAATGATGTTGGGGATAATTATCTTCATCATTATGTGCCGTACCGGTTGGCGTTGACGATCACGTCCTTCCAAAATCTTCTATCTACAGTGCATCGTATCAGTTCTGTTGTTGACTGTTTTCCATGCCATGACACCAAGCTATCCATTATTTTCTCTTTGTCGTCCGCGATCTCTCTTTCCCTTTATTTTGCCAGTTTTAACCAAGTATTCCAACTTTCCTCTTCTCATGATGTGCCCAAAAAATGTTGATTGCTTCTTTCTGATGTTTTAAAGAGCTCCCTTTTTGTGTTGGCCTCTTTGAGAACTTTCTCATTGGTCTTTTTAGCTGTCCAGGGAACTTTCAACATTCTTCTGAGAAATCCCATCTCTGTGGCCTCTAATCGTCTTTTCATTTGTTTGTCTATTATAACGATTATAGGTCTCGGATTTTCTATTTATTTATTCTCTACATAAAATAATGTTACTTTTTTTCTCTCTGCTTTTTTTTTTGGTGGTGAACTGGATGTGATCACGCGGAGTCGGAAACGATCAAACGTAAGTCAGGATAAGTACCGTGTGCAAATTCCCAAAATACAAGTATTCTCCTACGTTTATGTCTGTCATCTGCCTCTCTCTGAATGATACTGTTTTTTCATAATTGGAGAGTGATTAAATGACGAGGCATCTCTTCTTTCATTTTCTCATAGGACTTAAAAATATGTTGACCAATTGTTCTTTGTGTTTTGTGCTAAATATTTTTTTTTGACACGGATGTCAAAATATACGATATCTATTATTTTAATATGACATCTCGTCTCATCACAAGTACTTGTATTTTAAGATAACATCTCGTCTCATCACAAGTACTTGTATTTTAAGATAACATCTCGTCTCATCACAAGTACTTGTATTTTTTACTGCATACTTTACTTCTACAATCACAACGAAGATAATAGTGCGTGCATTACAAAAATACACACCAATCTCTGTTGTAACAAATGTTAGTAAGATAAATTACCGAAACTAACTGCTTTTTCAGCTTTAGGTAATTGTTGTGTTTCTGTGGAAACATAAACTGGCAGCACAGCAAATGTCAGAAAATAATTCTGAAAAAATTCTGGTTAACGATCTCATAAACATGCTGCAGATTATAATCACCAGTGATTACATTAGTGGTATCACTGTAATCCAGCAGTTCTTGAAGTAATACTGTGTAAATAATCAGCAAAATATTATGTTTTTTAAAAAGAAACAAGTTCTCTCTTAGAATATGTTCATCTGTAAGTTTCTGTTTCACATTTCAGATATTTAGTTGTAGAGTAAACGAAATATTATATCTGTATTTCATTATAGCACATTGGAATTCTCTTGACAACTGTTAAAGGAACATACTGTGATATTGTTAAAATTGACCCGTTTTTACATATATAGATACTTTTTTCTGTTAATTTTTTTTACGTATGATCAACAATATATATATATATATATATATATATATATATATATATATATACACACAAACATACACACATATATTTTCTTGGTTTACAGAGTATTTATTGAAAACACTCAAGTACTTACAGTCACTGTTCAACATAGCCCCCCCCCCCCCCCCCTAGTTTAGTACATTTACAGCCAGTGCGTGACAATCACATATAAACGGCGGAAAAATGCTTCTTTCGTTGTGACATTCAGCCATTCATGCAGCCTCACATGGGTACCCATTTTGCACACATTTCGAAACTTCAGCTCGTCGTGGATGATGCATTGGTCTGGTCCAAAAGTAAAGTCCAACAGTTGTGCTACCTCTTGTATCACGTCCACCACGGCTGCAAGGTGAGCGTCTGTGACTGCCGTGAATGCTGGATCCAGGAGAGATGAATCTTTCAAACTAATGACCCAGTTCTTGAACTTCTCAGTCCATTTGTACACATAACTGTACAACAAGGTAAAAGAGGCAGAGGCAGACCAATACTAACATGGACGAGTAACATCAAAAGATAGACAAATCAGCCTATGACAACCTGCACCATCAAAGCAAGAAACAGAGCAGAATGGCGCTCCATGGTAGCCAACCTTCGTTGCGGAGACGGCACGCGATGATGAAGATGATTTGTACACGTGTGTAGGATCCATACACATGTCATCGTGCTAAAACCTCATCTGAAAGTGAATATTTAAAGGACTCGCGTCATCGCCAAAAACAAATTTCTCACACTTCACTGCTCACTGCTCTTGCTTGGTGCACTATTGCAAGGGATCCACCAACCAGTCGAACTGTTTCCCAAGTTACTATAAGTGCCGGAATAGTGCCAGAGCCATCTATAAGTAGCGCCATGTCACTGCCTTCGCATTCTAAACACACAATAATATAGGCGGAACACGCGATTTGTAATATCATTTTTTAGTTTTCACCTGAAGGAGGTTCGTGTGTCTGTGCTTGTGTGTGAATGTGGGTTAATATTATATATGTATACATTTACTTACAGTTTTCATATACACTATTTACAAATTTGTAATGCCTAAATACAAGATACATTAATGCAAAATAATATGTACACAAATATTATTACACTTAGATATGTCGTGTGTATTGTATTTGTGTCTACAGCTTTTAATTTTCCATTTCTTGAGGAGCAATGATATTACGCACTATCAAGTCGCCCTGCTTGCTTTAACCTGTAATGATCTCCATTGTTTTTTTTTAATCGAAACATTGGTTTTCTGTTAGGTTTTGTCTTGTTCGCAAAACTGAAGCATCCCAGTTTTCGTCATTTATTGTATCTGTATATAACAGCTACTTGGTGTCACGATTGTTAACGTAAAGGTAAAAAGTACGAGACAAGAATCGGCGTCTTAACACGCGAGTATTGGTTATTGGTTATGGAAGGCCTCGGTATCACAGCAAACGAATTAAAATCCATAATTGCTCAACCGCCCGTGCCAGTGGAATCATCCGAATTACTAACTCATCTCCCAAACAAAGAAAGGTAACTGTAGTCCCCATCGTAGCAGTCTCAGCACACGCCAAAAGACATAAGGCGAAACCGCGCAGAAAGTAAACACAACTGTTCCGTCATACGATACCATCATTCATCGTAAACAAGCGGGATATCGAAGCAGGATCAAAACGGATGAGACACACAGCTCACGGTGTGCACAGAGCACTTAACTCAGTAGCTCCTGCAACAAGCCGAACTTGGAATATGAGGAAACTGCAAGAAGGAACACTTTTCAGACATAGCCTACAATGGTTCCTGCCGCCTATCCACCATATACCGTGGGAGTTCACGTCCTCCCGAAAATGATGATCGTCATAGCACTTGATGATGTTAGACCATCATTGATGACTCCAATTCCAAACATATAGACACACAGTGGTGGTAAGTTATCATTTCCAATCCAACAGAAGCCACATGACCTGTAGTTAGTAAAACCACAGAGAGAATATGATTTTGTGACCTTCACTGATTCACTCTTAGATGTGAATGTGTAGTTTACACAAGAGGAGAAGTTTTCAACTACAGTGATCCCATTTAAGGCAATCATGGGATAGCAAAGCAAGTCTCCTTTATAGCAGCAGAACTTGATGTTCTCCGCTCCCTTCTTGTAGCTGCCGCCACACGATTCTGATGTCTCATTAACTTGGACATCATTCAAGAACAATGTCAGATTAATATTCCATAGATATGGCTCTGCTGATGAAATGCTTGGTGCAACAGTTGTATCAATCATACTGGAGGCTCCTGGTCTGTGGTCATTAATATCTCAGACGGCACATTATGTTGTTATATTCAATGTTTCTTTCTGGGGTGTAAATATGTGGCACACACATGGAGAGTGGTTTGTGGTCACAGTAATCCCATTAAAGGCAATTCTAGGGTAGCATGGCATAGCTGTTTCAGAACAGCACAATCCTGTGATGTTTTCTGTGTTCGCTATAAAGCTGCTGCTGCTACACAATCCTGACCAATTATAGGTGTGGACATTATTCACTTGCAATGACAAAACTGCTTTGTTTACATCATAAACCTCTGGAAGCGAATCATTTATAGGACTAATAGTACAATTTATTCTTCCATCGGGGATATCTTCATTGAGTCCCTAAAAAAAGGTCTTTGGTTAAAAAGCACATATGTTTTTGAGTTAAACACAAAATGAGCCCACTTCATAGATTCAAAATGATCCTTGCCAATGCCATCCGTTTGCACAAGTTAGGTCCTTAGCTACCAAACGTCCGAAAAGAAGCCATCGAATTAACGACTTTATCTACAGCGAAGGTTAACGAACTGTGAACAAACAATAATGTTCAAACCCTTGAAAACATTTTCAAAAATCTGCCATCTTGCTGCAATAACATATATCGTGTTGTTCAATGTACACATTGCTTAGTCCATAGCTCGAATATAAATAAGCTGCAAATACGCGAGTATGTATATATATATATATATACACATGCTTATATATGTGCCCATATGTGCTCCGCTGCCTATCCAGAAGTGTTCAGAGGTTTCTGGATAGTGTCGTTTCAAGTATCGAAACTCACGATGCGAGGCAGCATTCCTCGCCTTCCCAAAGTACTACCCAGCAGATGGGTCGACCGCAGGGGTATTTTTTTCCAACCACGAGTACAACTCACACTGCTCCCAGCGGGAATCGAACACGGGTTGTCCGAACGTCGGTAGCCCAGACTAGTGGTTTTTCACAACTAGGCTACCGAGGCCACCGTCACAATTGTTATAGTCCTTTCAGAAATTCATAATCACACCTGAATTAGTTTTGCGTAATAACCGCTTGTTATTTTGGTTTCAAAGTTTGCATGAAATCTTAGAATATTGATGACGCAAAGATTTTGGTATTTTTTATTCCACAAACACAACAGATTTTACACATCAGCGAATTCCTTTGATCTTTTATGACGATATCACACAAGTTGATTCAAATTTTAGAGTTTACAGAAATCGTGTTAAATTTTCCAGTTTACTGCAATTCTTGTCAGAGGCGTATCTACATAGTGCTTAATTGTGGGTGTTGTTCGTTATGTGTATTTGCAAACATGAATTCAATTGGTTACAATTAGTCTTGTCCTTCGGTCACCATTAGACCCCAGGACGTCCTAACTGCAGCTGGAATTGAATTTATCTTAATTTTAATCATTCCTAATCTGACGATTCCAAGAGGTTGATAATCATTACTGGCTGGACAAATAGTAATCCATCTCGTTTCCAGTACTCATCTTCCACCCGCAGCACATGTTCAACACACTTCTTCCAGAACGGAATGTCTATTTTTGAGAGAGACTCGCGTGTCAGAACTTCATCATCACACATTTTAAACGTCCTGTTCTGTTCTGCAACTTGTCCTTTGACGTGAGCCCAGACAAGTTCGATTGGATTAAAGTGCGCATGATATGCAGGGAGTCGAAGAGAGGTGTGGCCGTATTTCTCAATGATTTTGTCGACGAGAAAATGACGATTTATTAAGACCAAGCGCGAGTTGCGTTCGTCTCTCTGGGTCATAAATATCACAATATAAATGCCCCATCTTGGATTCCCTAAGGAAGTGCTGATATAGTAAAACAGTAACCTTTTGCATAGTTATAAATTTTGCATTTCAAACTCATTGTAATTTAGATATAAATGTTGGTATTTAAAGTCAACAAAAAATTGTCTACTGAGTTTTCACAAAATTAATAAAGATACGCCTTCCGTTCGGTAATTAATGCCCAGGCCGTAGTGCGTCATGTCGTTCAATAACAATTCAGTTTTGTGCACGAGATTTTCCTGAAGTTAGTGTTTCTGCAATAGCCAAACTATTTTACGTGAACTACCCCACCAAATTAATGTATATATCCTAAAATGGTGTCAAATTCGAACAGGGTGAATTTAATATAGCCTAAAGAAGAAAACTTTTAAACTAGATCAAATTTCTCAGAGCAAAAAATATTTCTATAACGTCATCAATATTCTAAGATTGCATACAAAATTTAAAAGCAAAATAACAAACGGTTATCACGCAATACTAATTCAGGTGTGATTATGAATTTCTGAACGGACTATAGCTTTATTTTACTTATGTTGATCACTTTGCTTGTTCTATTGTTATTTCTCTGATCAAGTTTAGGTTTCTTCTGCTTTTTAAGTTGGTGTGTTGTGTATTTTTATTTTTTTTTTGGGGGGGGGAGGGGGGGGAGGGGGGGGGGAGGGGGGGGGGAGTGTGGTATTTTGTTTTCGTCCCGCTTGAAGACCTTTTGGTCGAAACTTTCGTTCTTTATTTATTTTGCCTTGTCTTGCATTAAATTACTGTAATATCCATAGCCCTCATAAATTTGCATTATGTATTTTATTCCACTAAATCAAATGGAAACAAAAAAATTTCAACGAAAGAGAGTTACACACATTATTTTAGAAAGTAATAAGTGACGACAGTTTTCAGTAAAACAGAATTACAGCTTTAACAAAGCAAATTGATTTGCTAAAGAGAGATGATATAGCAATGAAAACATGACGGAAAACGATGAAGAAAAGGCTATTAATTTCATGACTTTTAATCTTAGTGAAGTAAACAGCGTAGATATAAACAAAAAAGACAACTATTATTTTATTGTGAAGAAAAAGAAACATTTCATAATGATAATAAATAATTATAATTATTGCATTATTACTGGTAATTGAAAAAGACTGATCTATTTTGATATTTATCCCATTTCTATACCCTCCCCTCCCCCTCTGTTTTTGGTGGTGTAACGTGAGGAATTAGTTCGGCAAGCTCAGTGAAGTCATCGCCTTGTATACAGGTGATAGTTTTTATTGATCAAAATACTTATGACCACCATGGCAGAGTCAGCAATCTAAAGCTGATTAAGACCTCACTTCACTTCTCAAAGGGGCTCCCAGGAAATAACGTTGGCTTTTGAAGTGCAACAAACTGTCTAACGAGCTGAGCATCGTCGTGGTCACCGTAGTGGTGGGACTCTTGGTTTATAAGACACCACTAAGTACATCTAGAATGGACAGGATGAAACTTCTCCATTAGAACCAGAAAAATAAAGAAAGCTTTGTAGTATGTTAAATTGGCATTCCGTGCCCTAGAGCCAACGGCTCGCGTAGACCCAGTAGCACTATTTTAAACAATCAAACTATCAATCAATCAACTAATCAGTTAACCTAGTTGTGAAGAAACTTGTTTTAATAAAGGTTCGACAGAGACAGAATAATTGAAGATATTTAACGGATGGATTGTGTTTGATGGCGTGAGTCAATTAAGTGGTCACGTCTTTAGGGACAATTGAGGATGACATGACAATTATATGAATCTTTTTGGGGCGAGATGTGACATGAATAGGAAAAAAACAAGCCAGGTAGAGACACCCACAGATAAAGACAGATTACGATTGACAATCTTCAGCGTTATTAGCAGGACCACGAATTTCCAGAAAGCCATTATTACAGAAAGTATATTACATCACCAGCTTAGATCCAATACCATGATCGATATTAACAAAGCAAATTATAAACAACTATTCATCTAGCAAGTCAGAAATATTCAAACTCATTTGCCCTTCCCTTACTTGATGAATCTGGGTGTGTACAGTGAAAACCAGACCTTCCCTACCCCCTGAATAATTGTATTTTCTAAGTCTAATCTTCTAAACCGATTAGTTATGTAATTAAGACAAAGGTTCCTAATGTGGTCAATACTGGCCCTAGACGTCGATAAGTCACTTCATTGGGTCGAAGATTTGTTAGCGATCGATTGGAAATTGCCTAGGAAGGAGTATATAAACATTGCATGATTCATTAATAATTTCTAGTCAGCTTAGAATAGTCGCATACACATATCTGGTATTGTTGTATAACATGTAAGCTTTTGAAAGTAAAACGGCCAGTTATAAATCGGTTGTGCAGTAATGTATAATAATAGGTAATATATACATCCTGAAAATGAAATGGTTTATAGATTGGATACCTCTCCTCACATATTATCCTTCACACACACACACACACGCACACACACACACCCACACACTCATACATGCATACATACATACATACATACATACATACATACATACATACATACATACATACATACATACATACATACACACACAAATGAACACTTGAATAATAGTGGGTGGTAAACAATGTGAGATCTGCCAGTCTTAACTGCTAAGTGACAATGAGTTATAGAAAACAAGTGGCATTATAAGTTACAATAATAGCCTCGACAGCAAAGATAGAAGTAATTGTAGCAACAAAGAGAAATATATATCCGAAATACACAATGAAAGCTAATGTGGCAGTTTTAAAACGGATCAATGAATGTTATCAACAAAACTATAACAATTTTGAAAGGCAAATGCACATACGAGAAATGAGGCAGAACAGCTCAGACAATGACAGATTTGAATGGAATTAAAACTATATTGGGTAACACATAGATAAGGTCATACGATGCACAACAAAAATAAAATAAAAAGTAGAATATCTCAAACCAAAATAGCATTTAAGAAAATGAAAAACGTCTTATGCAACAAGTTTATGTCAATAGAAGTGAGAAAAAAAGGGTTCATCGATACTATATAGATGTGGGATTTCTCAGAAGAGTGTTGAAAGTTCCCCGCACAGCTAGAAACACCAATGAGGACATTCTCAAAGAGGCCAACACAAAAAGGGAGCTCCTAAAAACGTCAGAAAGAAACAATCAACATCTCTCGAGCACTTCATGAGCTACCTTCCCATTCTCCGCTCCGACTGCACAACCCGTCTTCTCTTCTCCGAGGTGCTATTAGTGGCTCTTAAGTGTGATCGCAACCTCCGTGAGACGCTTGTCCAGAGCCGCCTCCCTGCCGCCTCCCACAGCCTTCGCGGAACGATCTGCAGTAATCGTAGTCTATGTAAAACATGCAACCGCGTCGTCCGGACAGATACAGCTCTCTTTCCAAATGACCCTTTTGAGAATAGAGAGGGATTCACTTGTACATCGCGTAACATTATCTATGCCATCATATGTAAGCGATGTAAGTTGACGTACATAGGCGAATAAGGACGCCGCATATATACAAGATGCCGGGAACATCTGTATGACATCACTCGGGATGCAGGCACCCCTGTAGCATTTTACTTCAACTCTCAGGGCAATCAGGGTAAGGCGAATGTCCTAGCCACTTGCCTGGTGTCATGTTTTTCTGACAGCTGCAGTCAATTCACTTTGGAGAATCATCTTATCGCCCGTATGGGTTTCTTCATCACACGTGGTATCAATATATCCATGTCTTACGGGTAACACCTCTCTTTCCCCTTCTATTCCCCCTTTCTTCTTCTACTTTCACTCCCTCCTCCTCTTCGTTTTTTCCCACCCAACTCTCCTCTCCCCATTTCTCTCCCCTGCTCTGGTAAGTCCCCCACCAATAGAAGTGTCTTCCTGGCGCTATTGTCTGAATCAATACTACATCATCATGATAATCCTCTATCACTCCTCACTTACACTACGGTGTCTGTTTATGTCTAGCCGGCTCGTTCGGCTTTCACAACTTCAATATTTCTTATCAGTACCTGTACCTCATTTACCCGTGTCACGCTTGGTTGTGTCATAACCCTCTTACCTCTGGTCTAACCATAGGACTTGTAGGTCCTTCCTCCGTCATTTGACTGCCATCCCTGACTGGGTACAGACGAATACAACCTAAAAGCTAAGTCTCATTTGTATGCATTTTTATATATTATCATTTCACGGATACACTTATACTTCTATATTTACACATTTTATTTATCCTCTAACATGTAGTACATATCTCTCTCTCATTTCAATATCTCATCTCTTATCCCTCACTCCACGTCTCCCTAACTTACCTGTCCCAATCATCCTAGATGTAGCAATAGCTATCTGTGCCTCATCGTGTATTGTCGTTGTTCTCGTTTTTTTAAGAAGGCCGCATGTAGGCCGAAACATCAGCATTTTGTTCTGTCCCTTTTTTGTAAAGCTGTCATCGCACCTCATAGGAGTGTGCGTTACACCCTACTACTGGCTCCTTGCTACCAGATTTACCGCAGGACTGCACTTATTTGCCTGTTCCTCGCATCCTGCGAAGAAGAAAATTGGAATACTTTGTGACAACTGGCAAACTACAGGGAAAGAGAGATCGCGGACGACAAAGAGAAAAGACACTAAATAGCTTGGTGTCGTGGCATGGAAAACAGTCAACAACAGAATTGATACGATGCTCTGGATAGAAGATTGTGGAACGGCATGGTCGCCTACGCCAACCGGTATTGCACATAATGATGATGATTGCAATAAACAGATTAGATAAATCTGGTGATGCATGTTCTTTATGTTTCTCTGTATAATCTCAATAAACAGATTAGATAAATCTGGTGATGCATGTTCTTTATGTTTCTCTGCATAATCTCAATAAACAGGTTAGACAAATCTGGTGATGCGTGTTCTTTATGTTTCTCAGTATAATCTCAATAAACAGATTAAATAAATCTGGTGATACATGTTCTTTATGTTTCTCAGTATAATCTCAATAAACATTAGATTAATCTGGTGATAGTACACAAGTCTGCTAGACAGATTGTTGTGTTTGTTTCTGGGAACAACCCCGAATTATTTAATTGTATATGGTTACATTTTGTGGCAATACATGTCCTTTGTTATTTTTAGATCTTTGTTGCCGACATTATTCATTTCATTTTCTTTTCAGGTCAAAAGCGGCACATAGGGTGGAAGCCACAGTTCTCCACATTTGACGACTTGAGGCTAGTTCTTGTAGTTCTTGGTTGTTTCTTAGTCCCATGGTCAAACCTTCGAAAGTAATTGTTCTGCTTAGCGATTCTCTTGGTCTGCCTTGTTTTCTTTTACCATATAGTTTCCATATTAATACCTACTGAGATGTTTTTCTTCATTCATTCTCAGTACATGACCGATGTATTGTCAACGCCCTCTTCTTAAACAGCTCGACGCGTGTTCCTGCTTTGATTCATCTCTTATCTGTTCATTTTAAATGGATTCTTGCCAGCTAAAGTTTGAGATCCTCCTACGAGGACATTTATGTTAATTTATATTAATTTCCTATGTAAAGTCTTGGTGGATTTCCAACTTTCACATCCATATGTTTAAAAAAAGTAAAGAGGCCCGTCACGCCAAGTGGCGTAGATGGAATATGATGTTGATAATCATAATTTTTACAGACCTTCAGCACATGATTTTCGGGTTATTAAGGTCAGTATTACGCCCGTGCCGCTTTATTTTCCCAGAAAAAAATCCGGTACCCATTTAAGGCTGAGTGAACTCGGTAGCTGTCGATCAGGATCGAACTCACCCTCTTGTCCTTTGTAGTCCATTTCATTAACTACTGAGTAATAGCTTCTCCCCACATCTATATGTTAGCACTGGTATATTGAACAGTCTAAGTTTTGTTTGTTTACTGAGAACTTTGGATCTCCATGTGTTCGTCAGTTTGTTGAAAGCAGTTGATGCTAGTGCGAGACGAGTCATGATTTCTGATGTTATGTCTCTATTTCTGAATACTGTCCTGCCTAGGATTAGACTTTCCGTTTCGACAACAAGCGATGTTTTACGATGCGACTTAACTAACCATTGCAACAGTGGTGATAAAGCATGTCAACTCTAAAATGTGATTATTTAGCGATGTTTTTCTTTGTCAGATGTTTTGATATACTATATAAAGCATGAATACATATCAGTTTTTAATTCTATGACTATTTGTATTAATGATCTTTCTTATTATGTGTACAGTTTTGTTCGCACTTTCACATACAACGAATCTACAATGCTCATCACTAATTTCTGGTTTCATATTTCGCTTTTCACTCTACGCATTGCGCGCTTTAGTATTATTTCATCGTGACATCAGACTGAATGTTCAATAATGATCTTCTTATTGAATAGCGCCACGTTTCTTTAGTCGAGCTATGAATTTAGATTTTGCCAGATCATCCGGTATAGATCCGCAGTTGAAGATGTTATTCTACACAATTTGCTATTATTTCAATTCCAAATTCTCTCATAGCTTCAATCCCCTCTTTGTTTATATTTTTTTGGTCTAGATGATTTTTATGTGTTCAAGATGGGAAACAAAATCTAATGCTAACAAAAGGAGTGAGAAAATCGTAATCTATGGTCACGTAAGAAGTACAGAAACAGCTGGAATATATTGTGATATGTGGACAAATCTAAGGAGAGTAGAGATATTGTGATAAGTTGAAAAATCAAAGGAGAGTAGAGATATTGTGATAAGTTGACACATCTAAGGAGAGTAGAGATATTGCGATAAGTTGACACATCTAAGGAGAGTAGAAATATTGTGATATGTGGACAAATCTAAGGAGAGTAGAGATATTGTGATATGTGGACAAATCTAAGGAGAGTAGAGATATTGTGATAAGTTGACACATCTAAGGAGAGTAGAGATATTGTGATAAGTTGATACATCTAAGGAGAGTAGAGATATTGTGATAAGTTGACACATCTAAGGAGAGTAGAAATATTGTGATATGTGGACACATCTAAGGAGAGTAGAGATATTGTGATAAGTGGAGACATCTAAGGAGAGTAGAAATATTGTGATATGTGGACAAATCTAATGAGAGTAGAGATATTGTGATAAGTGGACAATATAAGAGAGTAGAGATATTGTGATAAGTGGACAATCTAATGAGAGTAGAGATATTGTGATAAGTGGACAATCTAAGGAGAGTAGAGATATTGTGATAAGTGGACAAATCAAAGGAGAGTAGAGATTTTGTGATAAGTGGACAAATCAAAGGAGAGTAGAGATATTGTGATAAGTGGACACATCTAATGAGAGTAGAGATATTGTGATAAGTGGACAATCTAATGAGAGTAGAGATATTGTGATAAGTGGACAATCTAAGGAGAGTAGAGATATTGTGATAAGTAGACAAATCAAAGGAGAGTAGAGATTTTGTGATAAGTGGACAAATCAAAGGAGAGTAGAGATATTGTGATAAGTGGACACATCTAATGAGAGTAGAGATATTGTGATAAGTGGACAAATCTAATGAGAGTAGAGATATTGTGATAAGTGGACAATCTAAGGAGAGTAGAGATATTGTGATAAGTAGACAAATCAAAGGAGAGTAGAGATTTTGTGATAAGTGGACAAATCAATGGAGAGTAGAGATATTGTGATAAGTAGACAAATGAAAGGAGAGTTGAGATATTATGATAAGTGGACACATCTAAGGAGAGTAGATAAATTTAAATAAGTGGACACATCTAAGGAGAGTAGAGATGTTGTGATAAGTGGACACATCTAAGGAACGTAGAGATATTGTGATAAGTGGACACATCTAAGGAATGTAGAGATATTGTGATAAGTGGACACATCTAAGGAACGTAGAGATATTGTGATAAGTGGACACATCTAAGGAACGTAAAGATATTGTGATAAGTGGACACATCTAAGGAACGTAGAGATATTGTGATAGAGAGACAATGAACCATCTATGAAGCTGACATGAGAGTTACATATATATGTATATTTAATTATTGAATTTGTCAGTTCTACATGTTTGTTAAATGCAGAAAATTAATTGTTTATAGATCAGGAACATAAATTCGGACGGAGTAGGATTATATGAGAAAGAGGAATAAAGTACGTGCTGCTCTTATCTGTGGCGACAGAGACTGCACCAATATTTGCTCTCCACGACTTTTGCTGTCCACTCAAACTCTACAAATGAAACTTTAGAAATCAGACTCCACGATTTTCGTGATTTTTTCATTTTTTTTCTTACTTCTCCTCTTATCTTTTAATCTTACTTTTCTACCTCGTTTTCTTTTTTTTTCTCGTTTTTTTCCGGTATTTACTCTATTCTCTGAGTCTACATTTTTTCTCTCTCTCTATTTTGTATGTGTTTTTTTTATATTAATTCTTTCTTTCTTGCTTTCTTTCTTTCTGTCTAAACATGTAATCATGCAGAGAAATGAACGAGATGCAGAAAACTAAATAGAAATAAGTATTAGAAAATCATGTAATATCCTTAGGTCTATCTGTCACACAAGCAGATGTTAATTCTCTTTTCTAATGTCTCCTTTGAAAAATGGACTTGTTACATTCTCGTCTTGTGGACCACTAAGATTTACCCAGACCGGCTGGTAATCATGGACACAAATTCTCTTTATGATTGACAGTAAGTGACAGTGTCATTAACATTGCCATTCACGGCCGATAGTGTCAACACAATCACTACTTTGGCGAAGACACAAAGATGAAACGTCAGATCTGAGTCAGTGACTGATGGACTTTGCCGCGATTAACAACATGAAATCTTGTACGGAAATTTGCTCATTGTTTGAAGCTGACGATGGTTTTGGGTTTAGGTAGGTAATATTTTGTATTTTAAAGTGAAAGCTCTTTTATTGTTCTGATGTAACTGTGAATGATGACACATAAATATTTAGATCATAATTAAGCAAGGACATAGGACAAAGTAATGACAAGACAAATTTGACATAGTGACAACTAAGCGACCATGATGAGGACGCCGTGACTGACCAAAAGGTTGTAGACTGAGAATGACCTTGGTAGTCTGTAAGGAATGTTGAACTCACAAACTGAAGGCTAGTCACAAGATGGCAGGTAATCCAGGGATGGGCACCTTGGAGTTCAGAGAAGAATAGAACGGTATTAGATGTCATTTTATCTGGAGAAAGAATAGTTAGCAGGAAGGTAGAAGTTTTGCAAGAGAGGAAGACACGAAGAACGAGTTACTAGTAACAGATGTGAACTTGGCTGAATGACCTGTAGGAATTTCCAGGGCTTGGCTCTGAAATCTGTCACAATGAGTGGACAAAGAGAAGAAGGAGTGCAGGTTAATTTTCGGTCAAAAGACAGAAGTATAAAGTTAGAGGACAGAACTAGAGAAGAGAAGTACAGAGATAGCCACGCACTAGGGACCGATAGACACTGAGATAGTTACAGAAGATTTTCAACTTCAATCCCAAACAAAGGATTGGCAAACTACCTTCTTATATTGCTTGGAATAATCATGACAAACCACAACTTTATATTTACAGCTAACGACGTTAATGGGGACTTCACAGTCACCTCGTCCGGTAGGGAGCGTCATGTGCTACAGGTGACACCCGATCGTCATCAAGCTACTGTATGCAAGATCAAAAATAAAGAGACACTAGCAATAGGAACGTGGAACATTAGATCAGCATTCCAGGTTGGAAAACTAGAAAACATCAGTCAAGAAATGAAGAGAATGAAATTGAATATCTTGGGACTATGTGAAATGAGATGGACAGGAGCAGGATTATTACAACGCGACAGTGGAAATGTAATTTACTCTGGGGGAACCACACACGAAAGAGGAGTAGGCATCATGTTAGATAGAGAAAGAAGCAAAACAGTGAAAGGATTTTGGTCAGTATCAGTCAGAATTCTGCTAGTAAAATTGAGAGGTAGACCAATGGATATCAACATAATTCAAATTTATGCACCAACAAGTAATAGCGAAGAAAAAGACATTGACACTTTTTATGAAGAACTAGAGGCAACCATGGAACAGTGTAAGTCCCAAGAAATAACTATTATATCAGGGGATTTCAATGCAAAGGTAGGAACAGCTAAAGTGCAAAATGTGACTGGGGGGCATGGCTTTGGAGAGACGAATGACAGAGGGAATAGATTGATAGATTGGGCAAAGACACATGAAATGATTATAGGTAATACCTTGTTCAAACAACACCCTAGGCGACTATGGACATGGCAAAGCCCAGACAAAAAAGTACACAATCAAATTGATTTTATACTGGTACAGAGAAGATTCAGGAATGGGCTAACATCTGTTAAAACAAGGCCAGGAGCAGATTGCAATAGTGACCATGTACCAGTAGTTGGAAAGATAAGAATAAAACTGCGGAAGGCACAGAAATCACCAAGAAATATAAAATTAGAACTAGATATGCTAAGAATAGAAACAGATGAGTGATAAGTACAGCACGATAGTACAAAATAGATATAATGCTATTGAGAAAATACAGGACATCCAGGAGCAGTGGGAAATGCTCAAACAATCGATTCAACAAACATCATAAAGAAGTAATACCAGTGACTAAAAGAATCAACAACAAGAAATGGATGACAGAAGAAATATTACAACTAATGGACGAAAGAAGAAAACATAAGAAAGAAGAACGGACATACAAAATATTGCACAAAGAGATCCAAAACAAATGCAGAGAAGCAAAGTAAGGATGGTTAAAACAGAAATGTGAAGAAATGGAAAAACAACAAAAGAAAGACTCAAAATTTATGCATAATCAGTTAAATGAATTAACAGGAAGAAAAGAAGTCAAAGTTTCAGGATGTGTGAAATCAAAGGAAGGAAATATACTAATGGGACAGGAGAAGACAATGGAAAGATGGACACACTATGTCAGTCAACTCTATGATGATGAAAGACCAGAATTAAACAATTCAAATGAAGACACAGGACGCCAATAATGCAGAGTGAAGTGGAGGAGGTAATTCAACACATGAAAGGAGGCAAAGCTCCAGTTCCGACAATATAACAATCGAAGAGATAAATGCATTAGGAGAGCTGGGAGTACAAGTCATAACAAAACTATTCAATGCTATATATAACACTGGACACATACCTAAAGATCTACTAAAATCTATCTTTGTAGCCATAACGAAGAAGTCAGGCGCCACTGATTGTGAAGACCATCGCACTATTAGTCTCATGAGCCATATGACTAAAATATTACTAAGAATCATCATGAGACGTGTAAGGAACAAAATAAAACCAGAAATAAGTGAGGAACAATGTGGATTTGTGGAAGGAAAGAGCACCAACAATGCAATATACATCTTAAGAACATTGATAGAAAGATCTATAGAGGTAAAGAAAGATCTATATATGTGCTTTATAGACTACACGAAAACATTTGACAAAGTAAAGCATGTGGAAATAATAAATATGCTGGAGAAATTAAACATTGATGGCAAGGATCTGTGAATCATAAAAAAAAACATGTATAGGCAACAAACAGCAGTTATACAAATTAACAACCAAACAGAACAATTCCAATATATAAAACAAGGAGTCAGACAAGGCTGTGTTCTGTCACCGGATTTGTTTTCACTTTACAGCGAACATATTATGAGATCAATAGTAGACAAAAAAGGAATTGAAGTCAACGGTCACAACATAAATAATTTACGATATGCGGATGACACAGTCTTAATAGCAGAGACAGAGAATGAGCTACAAGAAATGATAGATATAATAGTAAAAGAAAGCAACAAGAAGGGTCTCAGTCTGAATAGTAAGAAAACATAAGTAATGGTTATATCGAAGAAACAATCATCACCATCATGCAGCATAAAAATAAACAAGACAAATATGAAACAAGTGCAACGTTTGAAATACTTGGGCACAGTGATAACATCAGATGGAAGATGCAAAACAGAAATAAAAAGCAGAATTGCTCAGGCCAAAATAGCATTTCAGAAAATGAAAAATATCTTATGCAACAAATCTATGTTAATAGAAATGAGAAAGAGTGTTCATCGATGCTATATAGAACCAATTCTGAGCTATGGAAGCGAATCATGGACAATAGACAAACAAATGAAAGACGATTGAAAGAGGCCACAGAGAGATGGGATTTCTCAGAAGAATGTTGAAAGTCCCCTGGACAGCTAAAAAGAACAATGAGAAAGTTCTCAAAGAGACCAACACAAAAGGGAGTTCTTAAAAAAAACATCAGAAAGAAGCAATCAACATTTTTTGGGCACATCATGAGAAGAGGAAAGTTGGAATACTTGGTTACAACTGGCAAAATAAAAGGAAAGAGAGATCGCGGGCGACAAAGAGAGAAATTACTGGATAGCTTGGTGTCATGGTATGGAAAACAGTCAATAACAGAATTCATACGATGCACTGTGGATAGAAGATTGTGGAAGGACATGATCGCCAACCGGTACGGCATATGATGATCATGAGTTTATCTTTCTGGAATGACAAACATGAGCAAATCAACTAAAGCACCAGTGACAAGCCACTGTGTATTAACCTGCCAGCGTGATCACTCAGGGACCGAAATGGCGTGCCTTGCTTAAGTCCATGATCTTGTCCAGCCTCTCATCAAGGGAGCCTACCTCCAATGTCGTTACCTCGATTATATTTGTTCTTAGAATTTCTTTAAGTAGGTCGGCCGCTTTTTCTTTTGCCTCTATTTACAATATAAACAATCTGAGATAAGCTGGCGTGACTGTCAAAGTTGCTAAGTGAACACACGTTACATAAAATAGGGACATTACAATATAGAAAGAGAAACTAAAGCCTTTGCATCAAGAGCAAAAGTATAGAAGTAATGGTCGCAACAACGAAACATATTTATCTGAAATAAAAAATAAATGATGTTATAGTTCTTTTTTGTTTTTAAAGGCCAGTGAATGTTAGTACTTAAAAACAATAATAATACTAATAATCATCATCATCGTCATCAAATACCAAGCCTGCTGGCGTAGGTGATCATGTCTCTCCACAACCTTCGATCTCGACAGTTATTTATCATTTCTGTTGTTGTCTTTCTGCCAAGCCATTCTCTTAAGCTGTCTGGTATCTTTTCTCTTTGCTTCCTTCTATATCTTTGTCCCTCATTTTTCCCAGTTGTTACAATATATTCCAGCTGTTCTCTTATCATTACTGGGCCAAAATTGATGATTGTTTCTTCCTAATATTGGAAATTACCTCTCTTTTTGCTTAATCCACTTTCAGAACGTTTTCATTACTCTTCTTAGCTGTCCATGGTATTCTCAACATTCTTCTGTAAAACCACATTTCTACAGCCTCCAGTGATTTTCTTGTCTGTTGTCCTATTATCAATGATTCACATCCATATGTTAAAACTGGTTCTACATAACATTTAAGAACTCTTTTTATTGTTTCTATAGTATATAATACTAATCACTTAATATAATAAACACAAGAGGAGTGTGATACAGAATAGCTCAGGCAACGGCAGGCTACTAATGAGCTGAAGCTAATTTTGTTGACAACACATCGCTTCCTCTAATCACGTATATGATATTATTCGTTGTATGACAATTTCTCATATTTCTATACCAGTCAGGAATTGATTCCAGTTTATGCAAAGAAAGTATTTTTTAAAGACTTTTGTATTCGCCTGCATTTTATTTATATAAAAAAAAATGTCTGCAGTTGTTTTCCAGCACTCATATACATAAGTCTGTCTTCTCCAAGAATTCCTTGGTCTTCCTCTTTGTCTTTTCCCCTGGGGATTCCACAAAAGGGCCTGTTGTGTAATACTTTCAGTTGGCTTCCGTAGTGTGTGTTATCCAGCGCCATTCTTCGCTGTATCTTTTTATCCACTGGTGTTTGACTGGTACATTTCCATAATTCTATGTTAGTGATTTTGTCCTGCCATTTCCATTCTTTTATCTGCGTAAGCATCCATTAATGAAACTCTGTATCTTCGTGATTGTCAATTTTGTTGTTCTCCATGTTTCACATCCATATAATAGGACCGCCTTAACATTTGAGTTCAAAATTTTTATTTTAGTATTTACCCTAATTTCTTTGGATTTCCATATGTTTCCCAGTGCAATGAAAGCTCCTCTTGCTTTTGATATCCTTATTTTGGTATCATTTTCTGCTCCTCCCACTTTATCTATATTACTGCCCATTCTTAATATTACTCACGTTAAAATAATGTTACTCATAAAGTGGCCAATAAACTTCCAAGTATTCTGGAGATCGAGAAACGCGAAAAAAGAGAACCAGAAACAATATTTGATATATAGATGGATCACGGATATAACTAGAAATAATATCTAAAACTTCTGCCATTCTCCCATTTTGTTAAAAAAATATTTTTAATTTCTGTGTAAAAATACTTGATCATAATTAATTTGCTGATTTGATCAATATTAACTCAGTTAAAATCTTCAAATACCCAGTGACACTGAAGATCAAAATTCTATACAGTCTACACTTTTTTTCCCCCCGCAATTAAAACTAGCCAAGGTATCATTTCAGCTATGGAGCCAATATTCTACAGCATGAAATACAGTAATTGGGGTTCGCATTGGGTACAATATTTTTGGAAAGTCAACAAATTTAGTTGGGAGTTCGAGAGTTAAGTAGGCTGCAATAAAAACCGCCTGATCAGTGAAAAGCAAAAGCACTGTATTGTGTAGCATTGTACAGACCAAACAAAAGAAACCAAAATAAAATGTTTCTATTTTATCCCTTACAATGGAATGTTTATCTAATGCACACTCTATTGTTAGGAAATGAAAACGAGAGAACAGGAAATTCACAGATTCCCCAGCAACGTAATGTTGGGTCATTAAGTGAAAAGTAAATTCCACTGAATAAACAACAAGCAATAGCGTCTGTCTTGAACCTGGCATTTCGTAACCACAAACATTTAAGATGCAAGACTGGTCTCTGAGAGGGGAAAAAAACGAATAGAAAGAAAAGAAAAGAAATCGATGATAGGTCTTGCCTTCCTTAGATTCTTCCGTGAGTCATGCAAACGGTGCTCGATATGTTTCAACTTTGGCAATTCCCTGGCCAGACAGCTAAATCATGTCGTCTAATAGGAGCTTCCATTCTCTCTGACTGGGGCTGCCGGCGTAACGGGTAGAGGTATGAGTTTGCGTAACTGTTGGCCAAAGTGTTCTGCTGGGCTTGTTACTTAGACACTGCTGCTGTAGGAATGAGGGAACGTTTGAGAGAGAGAGAGATAGGGAGAGTTGATAGTCTTTCAGGACAATTCGCGAGGTACATTTCACGGTATCTGGCAAATCTTTGAACTTAAATAGGTTCTCTTTTTGTTAAACGTTGTCAGCTATATTGTTATCAGCTTCATTATTCTAATTATTTTCATTACGATCATCATCGTAATTATTTTTCTCACCATTATCATTATCAATATCATCACTACCCTCCTCCTCATCTTCATTGGCACGATTATAAATATTAAAACACATCATTATAAACATGTAACCTTTCTACTACTTCACCGAATGAATCTTATTTTATCTTATCTTTGTATGTCGTAACACATTTTTTTGTTTCAAGATTCTCTACCATAGACCAAGTTGGTAATACAAGCCACTCTTAGTCTATGTTAACGCAGGAATTACCTACATATCTGAATCTAGCCTCTTCTCGAGCTCTGAAGCCACACGATAAAAGATCTGTTATAAGAGCTTTATGGGTTACTTCTTGTAATCGCTTCAGGAGATGACAAAACAATGACAAGAGGACCTCAGCACCTGATTAGAAGCGGTTAGGGACTAGAATCATAATTTATCGTTTGCGCCAGAATTATTGAATACGAATCTGACAGACATCCTGTTTTAACTTCCTGCGATTGGCCTGAAATAGATTAGCAAGTAGGGATCGAATAGGAAAGGCAACCAGGTAACCAAAAAATGCCCTGCTGAAGTCTGATGTATTGAGTCGAAAGATGAAGCTATCACCTGAGTAGAGTCTTTATAGTTTTGGTTAACTGATCCTTGCTCAAGAAATCAGCTATAATTTGTTGAGAATTGTCAGCTAAAGGGCCGATACACTTGCTAGACGGTGGGCCCTCTTCTGATGATTTGATTACCTCCTGATGCGAAGATCGGTATAAAGAGTTTCCTGTTACTGAACGGCACTTAGTCCTCGCAGCTTGTTGTCAATCGTAACAAACGAATCCACGCATACATTTAACGTATTTTTAAGGGCGGGCTTTCAAGAGATGTATCATTAGATAAGCGTAGAACAGGAACATGTTAACAAGAGAACTTTATTTTGTATTTGTTCTTGTGCTCGATGCACGGTTTAGTGCTAGAAATTGTATAACAACAACAACTCATCTCATTCTGTCATTCCCCACACGTTATATTTCCCTTTGGCTAGTTCAATCACCTAACTCGCAGCGAGTCTCTTCAGAAAATACTGATCACCCATCAGCTGCTGCATTATTTTTCTTCCGTAAAATATTTTTCAATCAGTGAAACTTATTGATTTATGACTCTTAAGTGTCATCATGTAGTGCTTTAAGTTCTGTCCCTCTATAATGTTGTATCTCGCTGTCTGTCTATAATGTTGTATCTCGCTGTCTGTCTATAACGTTGTACCTCGCTGTCTCTCTATAACGTTGTATCTCGCTGTCTCTCTATAACGTTGTATCTCGCTGTCTCTCTATAACGTTGTATCTAGCTGTCTCTCTATAACGTTGTATCTCGCTGTCTCTCTATAGCGTTGTATCTAGCTGTCTCTCTATAACATTGTATCTCGCTGTCTCTCTCTATAATGATGTATCTCACTGTCTCTCTATAACGTTGTATCTCGTTGTCTCTCTATAACGTTGTATCTCGTTGTCTCTCTATAACGTTGTATCTCGCTGTCTCTATATAACGTTGTATCTCGTTGTCACTCTATAACTTTGTATCTCGCTGTCTCTCTATAACGTTGCATCTCGCTGTCTCTATATAACGTTGTATCTCGCTGTCTTTCTCTATAACGTTGCATCTCGCTGTCTCTATATAACGTTGTTTCTCGCTGTCTCTGTATAACGTTGCATCTCGCTGTCTCTCTATAACGTTGTATCTCGCTGTCTTTCTATAACGTTGCATCTCGCTGTCTCTATATAACGTTGTATCTCGCTGTCTTTCTCTATAACGTTGCATCTCGCTGTCTTTCTCTATAACGTTGTTTCTCGCTGTCTTTGTATAACGTTGCATCTCGCTGTCTCTATATAACGTTGTATCTCGCTGTCTTTCTCTATAACGTTGTTTCTCGCTGTCTTTCTATAACGTTGCATCTCGCTGTCTCTATATAACGTTGTATCTCGCTGTCTTTCTCTATAACGTTGCATCTCGCTGTCTTTCTCTATAACGTTGTTTCTCGCTGTCTCTGTATAACGTTGCATCTCGCTGTCTCTCTATAACGTTGTATCTCGCTGTCTCTATATAACGTTGTATCTCGCTGTCTCTCTATAACGTTGTATCTCGCTGTCTTTCTCTATAACGTTGTTTCTCGCTGTCTCTGTATAACGTTGCATCTCGCTGTCTCTCTATAACGTTGTATCTCGCTGTCTTTCTATAACGTTGTATCTCGCTGTCTTTCTATAACGTTGTATCTCGCGGTCTTTCTATAACGTTGTATCTCGCTGTCTCTCTGTAACGTTGCATCTCGCTGTCTCTCTATAACGTTGTATCTCGCTGTCTTTCTATAACGTCGTATCTCGCTGTCTCTCTATAACGTTGTATCTCGCTGTCTCGCTATAACGCTGCATCTCGCTGTCTTTCTATAACGTTGTATCTCGCTGTCTTTCTATAACGTTGTATCTCGCTGTCTTTCTATAACGTTGTATCTCGCTGTCTCTCTATAACGTTGCATCTCTCTGTCTCTCTATGACGTTGTATCTCGCTGTCTTTCTATAACGTTGTATCTCGCTGTCTTTCTATAACGTTGTATCTCGTTGTCTTTCTATAACGTTGTATCTCGCTGTCGCTCTATAACGTTGTATCTCGCTGTCTCTCTATAACGTTGTATCTCGCTGTCTATCTATAACGTTGTATCTCGCTGTCTTTCTATAACGTTGTATCTCGCTGTCTTTCTATAACGTTGTATCTCGCTGTCTCTCTATAACGTTGCATCTCGCTGTCTCTCTATAACATTGTATCTCGCTGTCTCTCTATAACATTGTATCTCGCTGTCTCTCTATAACGTTGTATCTCGCTGTCTCTCTATAACGTTGCATCTCAATGTCTCTCTATAACGTTGCATCTCAATGTCTCCTATAACGTTGTATCTCGCTGTCTCTCTATAACGTTGTATCTCGCTGTCTCTCTATAACATTGTATCTCGCTGTCTCTCTATAACATTGTATCTCGCTGTCTCTCTATAACGTTGTATCTCGCTGTCTCTCTATAACGTTGTATCTCACAGTCTCTCTATAACGTTGCATCTCGCTCTCTCTATATAACATTGTATCTCGCTGTCTCTCTATAACGTTGTATCTCGCTGTCTCTCTATAACGTTGTATCTCGCTGTCTCTCTATAACGTTGTATCTCGCTGTCTCTCTATAACGTTGTATCTCGCTGTCTCTCTATAACGTTGTATCTCGCTGTCTCTCTATAACGTTGTATCTCGCTGTCTCTCTATAACGTTGTATCTCGCTGTCTCTCTATAACGTTGTATCTCGCTGTCTCTCTATAACGTTGCATCTCGCTGTCTCTCTATAACGTTGCATCTCGCTCTCTCTCTATAACATTGTATCTCGCTGTCTCTCTATAACGTTGTATCTCGCTGTCTCTCTATAACGTTGTATCTCGCTGTCTCTCTATAACGTTGTATCTCGCTGTCTCTCTATAACGTTGTATCTCGCTGTCTCTCTATAACGTTGTATCTCGCTGTCTCTCTATAACGTTGTATCTCGCTGTCTCTCTATAACGTTGTATCTCGCTGTCTCTCTATAACATTGCATCTCGCTGTCTCTCTATAACGTTGCATCTCTCTGTCTCTCTATAACGTTGCATCTCGCTGTTTCTCTATAACGTTGTATCTCGCTGTCTCTCTATAACGTTGTATCTCGCTGTCTCTCTATAACGTTGTATCTCGCTGTCTCTCTATAACATTGTATCTCGTTGTCTCTCTATAACATTGTATCTCGCTGTCTCTCTATAACATTGTATCTCGCTGTCTCTCTATAACGTTGTATTTCGCTGTCTCTCTATAACATTGTATCTCGTTGTCTCTCTATAACGTTGTATCTCGCTGTCTCTCTATAACATTGTATCTCACTGTCTCTCTATAACGTTGTATCTCGCTGTCTCTCTATAACGTTGTATCTCGCTGTCTCTCTATAACATTGTATCTCGTTGTCTCTCTATAACGTTGTATCTCGCTGTCTCTCTTTAACGTTGCATCTCGCTGTCTCTCTATAACATTGTATCTCGCTGTCTCTCTATAACGTTGTATCTCGCTGTCTCTCTATAACGTTGCATCTCGCTGTCTCTCTTTAACGTTGCATCTCGCTGTCTCTCTATAACGTTGTATCTCGCTGTCTCTCTATAACGTTGCATCTCGCTGTCTCTCTATAGTGTTGTATCTCGCTGTCTCTCTATAGCGTTTGATCTCGCTGTCTCTCTATAACGTTGCATCTCGCTGTCTCTCTATAACGTTGCATCTCGCTGTCTCTCTATAACGTTGTATCTCGCTGTCTCTCTATAACGTTGTATCTCGCTGTTTCTCTATAACGTTGTATCTCGCTGTCTCTCTATAACGTTGTATCTCGCTGTCTCTCTATAACGTTGTATCTCGCTGTCTCTGTATAATAACGTTGTATCTCGCTGTCTCTGTATAATAACGTTGTATCTCGCTGTCTCTGTATAATAACGTTGTATCTCGCTGTCTCTCTATAGTGTTGTATCTCGCTGTCTCTGTATAATAACGTTGTATCTCGCTGTCTCTGTATAATAACGTTGTATCTCGCTGTCTCTGTATAATAACGTTGTATCTCGCTGTCTCTGTATAATAACGTTGTATCTCGCTGTCTCTGTATAATAACGTTGTATCTCGCTGTCTCTCTCACAGCTGTTTATCTTCATATAAAGGTGACATCTTAGTTATGTCTTGATAATGTTACGGCATTTTTGGATAAAGGTGTCCTGAGTTGAGTTCAATTTCCTCCTATTCTTAAAATTGATATTTTCTTCACGTGGTTTCAGTTTGTGCCGTCACACAAAAACGTAACATTGTTTTAGCTCAATTAAATCTTTTTGTTGGAATCATGTTTTAGCAGTTTATGCTAGTAATAAAGAAACTTAAGTTTGGCACATCTGAAGGTTTCTGGGGTGCAATATTACATTTCTAACCACAAAAGTTTGTACATTTTAGGATACAGCTTCTTCTAAACACTTTGTGTGTATGATAGAAGTATCGTGTTTATTTTATCCTCGTGGAAAGACACAAATTAGCAAATAAACTAAATTATTAAAGGAAACCAACTGTGCTCTCTCTCTTTACATATCTACATACACGTACACATACACATATATAAATAAATACATACACGCACACATTCATATGTACGTACATATTATATATACATATACACACACATACATAATTCTTCCCTTACTCAATAGCCTTTAAGCGACGGTGGGAGATATAGATTGCAATCTTTTTCTCTTGTTTTGGCCTCCTACTGTTATGTTTTACAATGTTTCAAATATTTCATTAACCCATCTTGTTTTCTTGCTTAGTCCTTATGTTTGGTGTTCTCGTTATGTTTGTTGAGGGCTCGTGGTGTCGTATATTTATCTTTCTGTCTTATCACGTGGCCAAACTAGTTTACCTGTTATTTCTAAATGTACTTGATGGCGGAAATAATGGCAAGCTTCTTTTCTTATTTCTTAATTGCTGATTTTATGTAAATAGTAAAGTTTCATGGTTACTCTGTAACGGGGTTTTATAACTGGAATGTTGATATTGCTTGTAAAAGAGTTTCATGCATTCTTGATACCATTGACTTGTAACGTATTTTTAATTTGTATTTGGTTGCCATTTCTATCTCTTAGATATGCATTAAGTTGCTCGTACTTCATATAGGCCGTCTCGTTATTCCTTTATCACATTCAAGTAAAATCTCTTCTTCTCGATCGTGACAATCTACAAATGCTTGACGTGTTCAATAACACCAAAACATATTTATGTACATATTTGTAGAGTCCTGTGGTCACAAGTTTCATTAACACATCTTCATTTATATGAATGATAGTGACTTCTAGGCTAAAGGCCATAACAATACCACCTGGCGGTCTCGTTGACCACTGGAATCAAATACTCCTGGAATTATTTAACATGTCGCATAGCCGTCTATACACAAGCCCTGCTGTATATACTAAATTCTAAGGACTAAATACATCTGCTAATTTATTACCTTTCAGTTTAGAAAATAAAGTACCACCGAAATTAAGTGTTTGAGAAAAGTTGTAGGAGTGGCTAGAAGAGACAAAATCAGAAACAAGGTTAAATGAAAAAGAAATGGCATAGAAACAGTGGATAGATGACATAAAACAAGGCAAGAAATAATTGGTTTTACACAGAATCTCATTTAGTAGGGTGCCGCGATTGCTCAGTGGTTAGTGAACTGGACTACAAAGGACAAGAGGTAGGGTTCGGTAACAAAAGACGGCTTCCGGGTTCACCCAGCCTTAAATGGGTACCGGATGTTTTTCTGGGAAAGTAAAGCGGCAAGGGTGTAATACCGACCACATTACCCCAAAAATCATGTGCCGACGGTCTGTAAAATGTATGGTCACTAACACCATATTACCTATACGCCGCCACTTGGCGTGACGGGGGTACTTTACTTTTACTACTTTTGCATTTGGTTACTAGAATGTGTCTACTTGTTTGACTGCAGCTTTGTCTCGATGACGCATGCAGACATTTTCATTCCCATCATTAACTGCTCTAATTCCTCGTTGTAACTGACAATCAAGCTTCTGAGTAAACTTGTTTTTGTTATCTATAATTTATTTAATTTCGTAATGTGCTTTCATCCACAAATATACTACATCATATTATTGAATAAGATATAGTCTATGTTAATGTAATATTTTACTTCTGGCAGGGAACATCTTATTCTTCTGGCTTATTAAACACAATTCAGGGCTACTTTCTTCTCCTATCTTTTAGCTCACCCTTTCTGTCTTCAAGTAGCGACCTTTCTCTCTATCTCTAGCGGTTTTTAATCTCAAAGATTCATTTTTTTCTGCCATTGTTAACCTCCAGAAGAATTAATATTTTAATCAGTCCGTTTACAAGTTAGCACATAGTCCGTCCCACGAGAATTTTATATTCGGTCTTTCATTGTTTTGTCTGCCAAGACTATCAGGAAAACGCTCTGTTCAACTTTGCTGGTTAATGCTAGTGAGTCTCTCGAGACAATGTCTATGGTTCGTTCTTTCTTTTCTTTGAAGTGGTGGACCTTGTTGGACGTCAGATATATTTATGAGATAGTTCACGAGATAGGTCACGAGATAGTTCATCAGATAGTTCACGAGATAGTTCATGAGATAGATCATGAGATAGTTCACGAGATAGTTCACGAGATAGTTCACAAATAGTTCCAATATGGCGTACAACTCGAAGCAGACCCAGAGTAATATGGAATGACAACATCACAGAAATTCTACGATAGCATCCAATGGCAATGAGCCAGACTTACAGAATATCGTGATACAGAACTTTACCATTTCCATCAGCATCTAGTAAAACATAAGATGAAGAGAAAAAAAGAATAAATGCTCAAGCTTCTCTTTTTCTAGAACTGTAATCAGCTTTGTTACAAAATGGTCACAGGTAGATTTAGAAAGAGGTGATCCAACAGGATCTTTCCGTACCTGCAACTAAAACATTAACACATTCCTTGAATCTGTACGGAAATTTACTTTACCTCGGTTCTACGGTCACAACCATTTTCTCATTCGATAATGAGGTAAATACCAGAATCGGAAAGGCAGCTGAAACATTTGGTAAACTTAAATATGGAGCATTGGCCAACACCAAAGTACCTCTCAGGACTAGGATTCTAATTTACCAAAGTCGTTGTGTGCTTTGCACACTTCTATATGGATCATAAACTGGGACTACCTATGCAGGACAGGAGAGAAGCTGAAACAGTTATCATGTGCGTTGCCTATGCAAGATAATGAACATTCAATGGCACAACAAAGCAACCGACTCTAATGTCCTGCAATGAGTCAAACTCTCTTTCATCATGGCAACACTTGGTTTGAAAGACGCCAGCTCCTAGACTTCTGAATCCTTAACAACAACATGACAACAACACTCAGTCTGAGACTTAAGTGGCTAGGTCACTTGAAAAGAATGGACAACAATCGTATTTCTAAACAATTATTATATGGCGAACGTAGGAACGAATAGAGACCAAGGAAAACCGGGTTGAGATATAAGGATATTTCATTGAGTGAATTTTTCTATAGCGAGAAAGACTGGGAAAGTCTGGCATCAGATTGTAGCACATAGAGATCAAAAGTAAGGAACAGCACAGCAACATTTTAGAAAACGTTGATGTCACCGTCAGAAGACAGAAGGAGCATGAGACACGAGATGAGACATCACAAACGCATTTTTTTCATTCTGCTTTCATATCTGTCTATTCATTATCGGCAGAGTCAGTCACGAGAAAAGCTGCTCAGTAAAATAGCATTCAGCATAACACACTTCTTCTTCTTTCTTCTTTTCTCTTTTCACTGATACCTTAAAGGTGTTCGTGGTTTATATCAATTATCGTTCTTGAGCTGCTCGAACTGTCTGAATTAGTGATTTTTCCTTTGTTGTTACATGTCTCTGTCACTGCATCTATCCATCTTCTTCTGGGTCTCACATGTATTGATCTTTCTTAAATGTAATTTAGAAAGGGTCCATGTTTGACTTGCATAACACAAAGTTGGTATGAAAATGCTATTTATCATTTGTTGTTTAGCTGCCATAGAAATGTTTGGATGTCTTAGCAATGGTGAAAGCTACATGATTGTTTGCTACCAAACGTCTGTAAAGACGCCAAATCATCATCATCATCACACAGAACTAAACAAATCAATTTATCCATGCTTCATAGACTACACCAAAGCTTTTGACAGAATACACCATAAACAACTATTAGAATATCTGAAAGATCTACGCATACTGATGAAATAGACATACGACTGACATGTACTTACGTAAACTGGTAACAATAGCTACGGTAAAACACATTATTTACTTGCTGGACATTGGTGGTGACAGTTGTCCGATGACTTAACAAGCTTTGTTGCATTTTAAGTGTTTCTGCTGTTTGTGAATTACCATTTTTCACTAGACTTCATAGGTATTTAAACTCCTGCACTTTTTTACAAAAAATATCTGCCATCTATCGTTAAGTTGATATTCTGTTTCTCTTTTCCGATGTACATGACATTATTCCTTGTTGATGTTGATTTTTATATTGTATTACGCGCCTGTTCTTCTTTCTTTCTTTCTTTTCTTTTCTCTTTCTCACTGATACCGAATAGGTGTCGTGGTTCTATCAATCATAAAATATGTGCCTGTACTGTTTGTATATATCAGGTATCTATCTATTGAAATGTTTTCGTAGGTATTCTAGTTTTCTATGCACTAGTACCTGATCGACTGCGGATTGAAGCTAGTTAATAGTCTCTGTCTCCAATAGTTGGCTAACTTACATATGCAGTCCATGTAGGTGACAAACAGTGGAGATAGGTCGCGCCACTGTCTAACTATTGTTCTAACTTCAGATAAAAAACTACGAAAAGTAAAATGCTATACTCAACATTCCTACATGGTGCAGAAACATGAACAAGAAGACGTGAAGAAGAAAATCGATACCTTTGAAATGTGAATTTATAGACAAAAATAGGAGACTTTGGTGGAATGAAAAGAAGATAAACAAGTAAGTTTTGATTCAGCTAAAAACGAAAAAAATCTACTTACCACAATTTTAACAAGACCACTAACATTGTTAAGACATATGAAAGTACAAATACCGTACTAAAAGTCATATTGCTGGGAAGAAGGTAAGGTATGCTAGGCAGACCAAGACTAAAGTGGACTGATAAAATCAAAAGAAGGACAGAGGAACCCATGACAGCATACACTATTAAGGCAAGAGACAGAGACAAATGGAGCTCCATAGTAGCCAACCCTTTACGTGGAGACAGCATCTAATGAAATGAATCGTCTTTCTAATTTGTTTATGTAGCTATATGTGTGTTACACTTTCTCTCTTTCATCTTGTGCAAGAGAGTGGCAACATACAACGTACTCAGTGCACGATTTCGCACCGGCAATACAACAACAAGATAAAATAATTATATATTCACTATTATTTTTGGATCGCAATTGAGGCCTAATATAAACTGAAAGTCTTATTCTGAGGTTGAACAGACAGTGCCTCGTCAAAAGAAGTAGGTTCAACCTGCAAGAGAAAAACAGAAGAGAAAAAGATACCACCAGACGACAGGAAGTGGAGGAGGGTGATACGCTCCGGACAAAAGAAGAAGGGAACAATCAGAGAGAAAGTAGAGAACAAGGTAAAGTACGAGACTTGAACCGGCGTCTTAGCACGCGAGTTTCCACCCATATGTGCTCGGCCGCCTATCCAAAAATGTTCTGAAATTTCTGGATAGTGTCGCTTCAAGCATCTAAACTCACGATGCGAGACGACATTCCTCACCTTCCCAGGGTAATACCCTGGTACCCATTTCTACTAACGGCTGGGTCGACCGTGGGGGTAATTTTTTTTCCAACCACGAGTACAACTCACACTGCTCCCAACGGGAATCGAACATGAGCAGTCCGAACGTCGGTAGCCCATTCGGGTGGTTTTCACAACTAAGCTACCGAGGCCCCCAAACAAGGGGGCCAACAAGAACAATGTACATTCCTATAACAATAACGGACAATCATTATGTGAAAGAGGAGAGAAGAATTGTTAGGAATTGAGCGGTCTTCACTTGAGGACTACAAGTATGAACTTTGAGGTGAACAGATGGGATCGCCAAATAAAACGTCACATGTACCATAATTGCAAAATGCTTCGTTATAACTAGGGCTTGGATTTTTATGGCTTGTCTTATATGTTTACCTGATATGCATTTTTGAAATCCGAGTTCATTGCAACATGGTTCATACCTTTCTGAGTACTCTGACGTTGTTTTTATTGGTCATATCAGTGAATATTTTGAACATAATTTAGGTTTAGATCATATTTCGATCAAATTGAACCCAAATGCATATTTTTGGTGATATTTGCTGTCATTTTAGGTACAAATAAACTTTCATTTAGATGACCATTTTTTAAGGGGACAAAATTTGACTTTGTGATTTTATTGATAAGAAACACGTAAACGTGCCTGAAAAAATGCAGCAGGTCTATAACTCAGACAACGTGTTTATAACTCAAACAACGTGTCTATAACTCAGACAACCTGTCTATAACCCAGACAATGTGTCTATAACTCAGACAACCTGTCTATAACCCAGACAACGTGTCTATAACTCAGACAACGTGTCTATAACTCAGACAACCTGTCTATAACTCAGACAACGTGTCTTTAACTCAGACAAAGTATTTATAACTCAAACAAAGTGTTCATAACTCAGACAACGTGTCTATAACTCAGACAACCTGTCTATAACTCAGACAACGTGTCTTTAACTCAGACAAAGTATTTATAACTCAAACAAAGTGTTCATAACTCAGACAACGTATTTATAACTCAGACAACCTGTCTATAACTCAGACAACGTGTCTATAACTCAGACGTGTTTATAGTTCAGACAACGTGTTTTAAATCAAACAACCTGTCTATAACTCTGACGTGTTTATAACTAAGACAACGTGCCTATAACTCAGACAGCGTGTCTACAACTCAGACAACGTAATTAAATATAAATATTTAGATGGAAAATTAAAGACCACTTCTACTTGATTTATTTTATGTCTTGTTATATCTATCTTCTACGATTCTAAAAAATAAAATATAAATTTAACGTCGTTTTAAATTAGCAAATAAGTAATTAACTCATGTCATATTTCTGTTTTTCAATGTTAGGCCATATTTTGCATTTTTAGGTCATATTTTCAATTTGTTAAACTATATGAAGGCAAAATAAAAAG